>CAUJRU010000069.1:1800000-2263583 GCA_963277665.1 Viscum album
TCCTATTCAAGAAATTTGAATTAATATATATTGAATGAATTTATAATTCATTTGAGAACAAATTTTATATAAAACCCTAGTAATTAAAAGCTGAGAAACTAAAGAAAATATCTCATTAATATTTATACCCTTATTTTGATAATAGCCTTTATAAACTAAATAAGTTTATTTTTATTCTACCAAACATTTATCTTTTAATTTATTTATGAAAATAATTTTCTCCTAATCTCATTACACATATGTGGATGATTCACAGGATCTAAATTACATTTTTATCTACTTGATTCTAATTTTCATTCATGGATGTAATCCAATTTTCATGTCGTAAATATACTTTAATACACTTTGGCATAATTTCAGAGAGTATGATTATATGATATACTTGTTACAATGTTATTACTATTTAAAATATTTCAATGAAATTACTAATTATGTTTATAAGATTAATATGTTCTTAACATTGATTTTTTTTATTTCACATTTCTCAAAACTTCTTTATCCTTTGAGATCCCATAATCTGATTATTCGCGATTCAATTTTTCTCCAACTATTATGGATATAAAATTCTATTTGGAGCTCTTATACTTAACCACATTAATTTCATCTTCAAACTAAATTGATATTCTTTAAATAATATTAACGTCAACTAAAATAACATAAAAATATATATAGTTTTTATTTTTTTATTATAACTCCAATAAGTCCTTCCATTAAGTGTGTGTCCATGAAAAATACCCCATTTACTCTTTTATCAAAATTTACTAAATTTATACCTTAAAATTTTATTGTACATTGATTGTTAAAAAATGAAAATTATTTATATTAGTATTTGTAACATACCAAAAATAATAATGAATATTGATGGATTATGATTCGATTAAACATATTTTTTAAGAATACACTATAATTTATGTATCTTATCACCTAAAATATTTTTAAGAGACATGTTCTAATGGAATCATTCTTCCTATATGAAAAAATTTCAATTCTTTCAATTTGTTGACCTTTTTTAGTATATGGTATAAAAAGTTCAATAATAAATTATCATTATATGATTTTCAATACATTATTTAAAATAATTATTTATTTACTCAAACCTATTATCATATCAACATTTTTTGATTACATAACCAATTTACACCTTAATCAATATTGGATAGATTGAAAATATTTGTAGGGAAAATAATTTAATAAACATAAATATTACCCAAGAAAAATGAGTATAATTATCAATAAAATTTATGAAATACCCTATATCCATTAGTTTCATTCATTTCCATTGGTTGACAAACATCCAAATGATGAAAACAAAGAGGCCTTTTAGAGTTATTTTTCATAGGATCATGTCATTGACTCTCTATCATTCCATTGTAACATATCTTACATGAAATAGATCTTTTTCTATTGATTTTATGAATATTTATTATATCATATTTATAAAAAAGTACTAGAAAAATATTTTTTGTAACACCTCAATATTTTGGAAAATAAAACTATGTTCAATAGCATATTTAACACATAACACCGAGCTTAAACGACCCATAAAATATATAACCGTCATAACATAGATGATAAATTAGAGGGGATGAATAATATTAACTTATTTATGAAATATATATATATATATATATATATAAATTTCATACTCAATATAAATTATTGATAAATTTGTAATAAATAATCAATCAAATTTCATTAAAGTAATTTTATTTTTCAAAAATATGTTTTCATCAAAAATGATTTTATTGATTTTCGTGAAAAAAAGATTGTAAATAATTTTTTTAAATTTTAGAAAATATATTTGATAAAATGAACTAAATTTTTGAAATTTTCATATCAAAATTAACTTAGGGAGAAATTTTGGGATTTTTCGGAAAATATTGATTTTCAGTGAATAGTGAAAAATATTGATTTTAAAAAATGTCATTTATTTTCAATAAATTATGTAATTTTAAAAGTCCCAAAATGTTTTAAAATGATTTAAAGTAACATAAGTATAATTTATTTATATTTAATTCACTTCATTACATTTGAATCATATTTATATTTTATTTTAATATATGTTTATTTTTTTTCTATAAAAGTGAGATTTTTTATGAAAACTATTTTAAAGTGCATAACGTTGATCCTTTTTAATTAATTAAAACAACCCATAATTAGGATATATTTAAATGAAATTCATATATTATATTTCAATAAATATTAATCCATATTCATAAAATTATTATTATTAGTCATAGAGTTAATATAAAATCATCTATTGCATGAAAAACACACATCTTGAAAACCCTCTTTTTTGTCATGTCCATGGGTTTGGTTTTAAATTAAAAAAATATAATTATATGAAATGAATTTGGTAAAATGGATTCAATTTTTTAATCAAAATAATTTATATTATATAATAAGGTCAACTTAATTTTTGACCATAATGAATAGTGAAAATAGTACAAAGTAATTACCACGGTTAAGGTGAAAATGGGTTTATTGGGGGTTAAACTAAATATATAAGTGAAAAAATGACCAAAAAAACTTTTATAAAATATATTGGAAGGAAATATCTAGGATGTATCATGTTAATTCTTGATAATTTCCCATTTTGGATCCTTGTGTCATGTGAAAAATGTGGGTCCACATTTTTCTTTTCAAAAAATTACAAGTGTTCCACTCAACTCACTTTTAAAAGGAAACCCCTCTCATATTATATTTACATATTTAAAACCCTTTTTCTTGGATAGGACCTACCCAAATTACTTCATAAATTCCCACCCAATTACCTAAAGACCTTTTTTATCTTAAATACATCTTATGAATCCATTTGGTGCTAACCTAATGAGCTTGTCTGAAGAAGAGGTATCATTATTAAATGTTAATTTTTATTTTATTAATGATTCCACCTCCTTAAAATAATATTTAATTAATTTCATATCCTAAATCCATATACTCTTCAATCAAATGGGATACAAAATCATTATTTGTGTATACAGAAGACTACCGCCTCACGAACCGATTTCATTCGTTTTCCATAATCTTCTCTCAAAGTTTGTTGTAATTATAGATTTAAAGTATATATATTATATTGGTAATATATTTATACTTTTGGAGTTATTATATCATATAAAACTTCTTACTTTTCATTCCTAAAGGGGTACAATAATGTGGCTCGTGTGTATGGTAGATTACCACATCGCGAAGCGATGGGATTTGTTTCTCACTAACACTTTACATGGAAGGTAACAAGGATAATGTTAATTAATATATGTGATATAAATTAAATAATTATGATATTAATGGAATATTTATAAGTTTTAAAAGATAATATATCATTTTATTTCTTATAATGAAAAATGACAACGTCATTTGTGCGTACGTATGGACTACTGCCTCCATGAAAATGATGAGAATATTTTTTCATTGCAAAATAACATGGATGTTATATATAAGTATATTTTAAGAAATAAAATATTTTATTTATTATATTATTATAATTATGGAAATAAAAAATAATACTTACCTTTTTCTAAAATGATCATTGAAAAATAGAAAATGTACTCATGGTTAGGAACGACCTTCCATTTCCATGGTCGTAACGTTGTTAATTTTTTCATAATCATATTTTATTATTTGTTTTAAAAGTATAATTGATGAATATATTTCATAATTATTTCATGATTATTATCTTGGATATTTTGAAATACTGAAATTGAAATAATGAACCGAACATCCTCAAAACACCCAATGTGTAATTAACTAATTAAGTATTTGAATATGTCATTAAAAATAAATAAATAAATTATTTAAGTATAAGGAATTAAACCTATAAAATATTCTTATGAAATAAAATAATTAATATAATTTTATTATATAGGAGGTATAACACACACAAAGGAATTTAGACTGGAGGTAAGTATTTTCTCATCTCACTTTTACTTCTATGAGACATATACCATATTCACCACTTATTTTTATTGCGTGGTTTATATATTTTACATGAATATATTTTATGAATCTTTTAATAAAAATTATTTGGATTTAAAAATCCATATAAGTTTCTCTCTTTTCATGGGTATTTTATCCAGATATTACCAAATCATCAAGGGACTTCCTCTCAATTTCTCTTTATTGAGGAATATTTTTATGTTACACACATATCTTATTTTATAAGGTTTATCTACTAACCATTTGACATGTTATTTTATAAAACTATATATTTTCATGATATTTAAAGTTTCATTTGATGTTATCTTTAATGGGGATTATGATTGAAAAGATTAATAAAGTGGAAAAGGCTTTATGTTACAAGTACCTTTCTTTTTGGGATTGTTTATGTTAAAGGTTATTTTGGAGGAAATAATATGCTATTATTTTATTGAATCAAATATATTTATTATCCAATGGTTATTAATGTTTTTAACATGTTTTATTTAAATTTCCTACTTTATTATATAAACACCAAGAAATTCATTTATAAGTGATACTGGTCTTGTATTTTTTTAGATCGAGTATCTTTCTATTCCATATTCATTTTTTATATAATGATTTAAAAAAATTTATTTCTCAAATTAAATTATTTCCTAAAGTTATTTTAAATGGTCCTTGACCTTATTTAAAATGGTCTTGAAATGAAATTTTTTATTGTTTTCAAAATGAGTCACTTTTGAATCCATTTTACAAAACGTATTAAAAAGAATGTTTATTTTTCACATTTACAAACATGAACAAATTTTCCCACTATAATGAAAATTATTTTATTTAAACTTTACTTTATATATTTAAAAGGTTGTTTTAAAAGAAAATTATTTTCACAGTATTTTGTGATTTTTTTAGTTTTAAAGTGATTTTCAAAACAAAAAGGTTATTTTTCTCAAGAATATTTTTAATGATATTTTAATGGTATTTACATTAATCAACGTCAAAAAAACCTTATTGTTACTTACTATAATATAGGGATATTTTGTAATGATATCATCCTTATAATTTCTCTAGATGAATTAAGATTATTTCAAATAGATTTTTATAGAACCCATTTATTTTCCATGGGTAAATAATCTTTAAAGGAGATTGTTATGGAAACCATTTATTTTCCATGGTTTAATCATGTTTCAAATATATTTTTATAGAACCCATTTCTTTCCCATGGGTTAATCATGTTTCAAATAGATATTCATGGAACTTTCTTTATTTTAATAGGTTAATCTAGTTCTGAAATGTATAAAGGTTGTTTCTATGAGTTTATGATGAAATGAATTCTCTATATAATTTATTCTTCAATGATACTTAGAAATTATTAATGATCATTAGTGTTTCAATATAGAACTAGGTGAGCCATTATATCTTATAAGATGGGTTCTCCCAAATAGCACCGGGAGAGCCCAATATAGCTTATATGATGGGTGTGCCCAGATTTCACTCCAATGTATTGGGTAATAATCCATGTCTTTAAAAAAGGAGGGAGTTAATAGAGGGTTTCTCATATGGATTTAAGTACGATGTAATTATTTATTACATAGGTTTAAAATGATTTAGTAAGTTAATGTTCCAAGATACTGACTTGTTTTATTTACGCTTTTCTAGGTTTTAATGATTGCCTTAATCAAGATTGAAATCACATGGGTGATGATTATTGATTTGGATGACTCTTGCCTTCTTTAAAGACTTATTACATGTTTTCATGTTTGATGGTCTTGGTATTTATGGGTAGGAATATTATTATGTTATTCTCATGTACTTTGATTATGTAATTATTCGTTTATGCTCATCTTATTCTCACTGATGACATTAAATTGTTAATGCTTATGTTTACCCTTACCGAGCATTTGAGATCACACTTATTATGTTTCATTTTCCCCAGGATATCAAAAATGTTGTTACATAAACTATGTTTATAAGGTTTTTATATGGATGATTATGATGGTTTAATGTGAAATATGAAAAGATGGGTTAAGTGGGAGAAATTATATTTTAAGAAAAATGTGTATTGTTTATGTAATAGTTTGTCCTAATTATCTATATTTCTGAAAACTAGTTGGTCCTTGGGTATGTAAGTGATCCAATATTTCCTTTTGATGTTGTATGTTTTTTATGGAGAAAATTGGTCCACCTTCATTGGTATCAAATCCATAAATGTAAAGTTGATGATTTTAACACCGGATCCGAGAGAGTGAGTTCGAGGCTAATATAATTGGTATTAGAGAAGAGTTTATATGACATTATATATTATGATGTTTACATGTGAGGTTATCTTAAGATTTATAGATACCATTATAAGTCTATAAGATTACGTATTATCATAAGTTCAAAGTCTTAGACAAGCCTTTGAGGTTTTAAGCAATGAGATCTTAAATTGATTAATGACTTTTTATGCGATATTTTATTATGTTGAAGTTTATGTGATGTTTTAGTTTAATGTGTAGTATTCATATACATTATTTAGAAATAATTTTTAAGGAATTGATATCATTTAGATCTTATATGATCTTGGATATTGATGTAATTGGGGGAACAAAAGTTTTATCTTGTAGATAACCATGTGATTGAAAAGTTTTTTTGTGACTAAGTGATTAATGTTATTTCAAATGAATATAAATATATTTTGGGGTTTAAAAGATGAAAGGTATGATATAACATTATAGGTTAACATAATTTTTAATATTGAACTTATTTATGAATGATTTAGTTTTAACTTTTTGGTATTATTGTTGTATTTTGGAGATTAATCACTACAAGAGAAACGCCGTTTAGTTGCAGTTTTTTTTGCGTTTAGCGGTGGTTTACAGAAACCTCCGCCTAATATGGCGGAGCCAATCTATTAGTGGCGGTTATTTATGTTTCGCGGCGGTTTAAGGAAAGCGTCGTAGATGACTCATTTTGTGGCAGTTTTATTGAGTTTAGCGGCGGTTTTTACATGCCCTTGATATCAGTTTATTAGCGGCGGTTATAACCACCATGAATAAACTCAAATCCAGCGGCTGTAAAACTACCACTAAAGTCACGAGAACCACCATGGAATGAGGTAGCTCCGATGCGACTATGTAGTGGCGGTTAAAACCGATGTGAAACATAATTTTTTTTACATTTCACGGCGGTTTTCACCATTTAGCGTCGGTTTAAAATGCCGCCAATGAACATTTTGCGGTGGTTTAAACCACCGCTAAAAGCTGACCAGAAAAAAAATAATTTTTTTGCTTCTGCTGCACCACTGCCCTGAAAGACAAATCAAACCAGAAATACCATATTGTACATACCAACAGACAACAAGAATCATCAACCTAGGAAATCGGTATAGAATAAATTGAAAAAAATAAGTAAACATTGACATGCTATATAAGATTGAACCATATTGTACATACCAAAATACAACAAGAAACATCAACCTAGGAAATCGTGTGTTAGCCTCACTCAATACCTTATTGTTCACTTTTATGTAACACATCTAATCTTCTATAACTTATTTCTTAAAAAATCATGATACACACAAACATTATGTTCTATTTGATCATAATTTAAAATAATTATTGATATACATTATAGTAATCACCTTCTAAACCTGGTAGGATGACTCTAAAATTTATTACACATGTCATTTCAACACAATTTTAATCTATGATGAATCATGTCACATTACCTTAAAATGCATGCCTTCAATTATATTGCATTTTATTCCTCTTAACTAGGATACAATATATTCCCCTCTGAGGTTAAATCCCAACATCAAGAAACATGCTATTATTCTTATGCAATAATAATAATATGAATCACTTTTACAAAATACCATATTTAAAGACTCTAGTATTATATTCTTTATACAGTCCTTAAATTTAGATACCCCTCTTAGTATTACAATATCATATCCACCTTCAAGTTGTATGCCCCAGTCTCTTAAGCATTCATCCATTATCATCATACCAACATATATGATATTGAAAACAATATATGGGCCCTCTAATAGGTTTAATACACAACCATACCTTCTCCAAATTAGTCATTGAAGACCAAGATGAAACCGAAATGGAAACTCATGATAAATTAAAACACTATCTATTTCTAGGTACCTTTCACAAAGTGTTACCCTTCACAAAAAGTTAAGATTCTTGAAATATTTCTATTTAAATTGAACATAAATGGTATGATGTATCCCACTAATCATTAATAAACTATGTGTGTTATGATTCTATTTATAGATATTCATATGATGCTCATCACATGGGCCTGATCCCAATAATGTAAACACCTATGACCTCTTTGTATGGCGAAAAATGAATAATTTCCTAACTATGTGGCCTTAAACAAATGAATAATAAACATGTATTATATGTATGATTAACCTAAGAATCATATATTTTCATATATACACATATTCAGAGAGATCATAGTAATAGGGGTAACTCGTTAAACACTAGTATTTTGATATTATTCATTAAAAAATCATAAATCTATAAGGGAATCCAATAATTCAAATGATTCCACCCAAAAAATATTTGATGATCCCAAAATCTCACACCTTTAAACAATACCTATTTTGAAGAATCTATAGTATGAATCACTAGTGAACACATTTCATTATAATTTAGTTCTAAAAGGACATCCATACCAAATATTCATATACATGGAAGACCATTGGAGGTTATCATCAAAAAATAGATAACCTAATGTGAATCCATTAACATGGAATTGGATTGATAAACTATGAAATCTTACATTTGATGATGTATTTATGGGTTTCTTCATTGTGTTTTATTTTCAATACCTTCATCACATCCTTTAATTAAAATTCAATCACCAAATGCACCAATTATGTTCAAGACCAAAAACAAGCTGATAGTACCCATAAGGAACACAATGGTGAGGCATGAAAACAATTGTTATGTCATACATAGGACTCAATTTCTATGAATATATGTTCCCCATACCTTGATATACATTGTCTCCCACCCTTGTAAAATGAGTGCATGATGGTTCACACCTTATTTCAGGAATAACATCTAAATGGATCTATCCTGACATTATATGACACTCATGGTAATCTATAAGGAATAATTCCCCACATGTTGTCCAACTAAAAACATTCTATGGCAAAACCATTGCTCCATAATTTCACATCCAACCTTTTTGTATCCTTTCAATAGATCATGAGAACACGTTCTTCTCTTATCATATTGATTTGGATAAATATGTCCACCATAAATTAGAAATCACCTTAGAAATTCATTATGAGTATCATGTTCACTATAGTCATTTTTATTAACATGTGACCTTGAGTACTCAAGAAGATATATAGGGTGTTTTTCCCTATTTCCTATACTCAAGCATCTAAAAGTTGATATCACTAGGGATATCCAACCACTGACACTCAAGAGTATATTTATACCCCTAGTAGTTTAAACACACTTTAGGCCCATTATAATATCTAGATAATATACTAGGGATGGTTACAATGATCTAATATCTAAAAGCATCATAATCTATCCTAAGTGGCCTTTGTGACTATAAAATTACAATGGAAAACATAACCCACATGGGTGGGGGAATTTTTTATCATTTTTTCCTCATGGTCATCTCTAGTATCATTCATCCTATAGGATCACACCCAAATTAATGATATCCCTCTTACAATGTAAATATGTGTTTCCTATTGGTGGTAACACATTAGTATATTTCTTCAATGTTAACCCAATTGATGTTGGGAAACATGATTCTATTGAGTATAAAACAGGCGTGGATGAATCCACTACCCCCTCACCACTAAAAAATAGTAAAACCATCTCAACATAAGAGAATATTACTTAGTTCAAATTCAAAATAGTATAACATGTGAAAATCAATATTAAATTTCTATAGGGAAAAAACCCATTATGTATGGTGATTTGGTTGATGTTATCATACCTCATTTATCTAATATTATATAATAATAGTAGATTAATCAATCAATAAAGGTCGATCTGAGATGTCCAACTTGATTAGGATCAAATTAATTGATGCAAATTACCACAACATTAATGTTTTATCTATAGTTACCTTCATGGGGTATATATCTCAATCAAAATAAGGAAATTATCCCAATGGTATTTTAGGATGTAGTATCTTAGGAGTCAATGGATTCCTTCACCTCTCATATGGATTCCATTTAGTTTTGATGTGAATGAGTACAACCTTATTGGAACTCATATCTTGAGTGTGTGGATTCAAATCCTATACCACCCATATTTGGAACCTCCATCTTATTGATATTCAATATAATGGCGGATCTATATAAGTATATTAAGTGTTTTTAATCCCAATGTGTATTAATGTTTGGTTACCTAGAACAAAGATAGGATTCACTAAAAGAGAAACGCCATTTAGCGGTGGTCAATTACCACTCATAAGGGCCTCCCAGTAAGACAAATTACAAGGGCCTAGCCAAAGTGTCCACAAAACTATCCCCTTGATCACTATGAAATGACCCAATTTGTTCAACACATCAACAATGGGTTTAACTCCTACTCATCCAAAATCTCGACTACCAATTCAAACACAGGCCTAAATGGAATGATGTATACCACACTCGAGAAATCAAGACATAAAAAAGAAACATTAGAAATAAATAAAACGCATAAAAGGAAACATGAGAAATCAAGGAAATTTTAGGACATGAAAATGTTTGGTGGCAACAATGTGCCACAAATGTTACATATAAAAACCAAGTGTTCCTATATTTTTTAAACACATCAACAATAAAACTACTCACGGTCCGATGATGCATCGTCACCCACACCACCTTCATCACTACTTTCCACTGTCACCTATAAGAACATTATATTGAAAATTAAACACGGTTGCATATTTATATTAAAAATTAAAACCAATTAAAGTTAGAAAACTAAATGATTTTGATTTTTTGTGATTTACCTGCATACCACCAGTCGATGAACTACCACCGGGGGCATATCTTCTCATATGCTGATGTATTTCAATCAACTCTTTCTACAAAGAAGATATCTGATCCCCCTGCTGGTGAACTGTGTTTCATAGAGAAACAATCTCTTTCTGAGCATCTATGGGTATGGACTGACTAAAGCTAGGAGTAGATGTAGGTTCCATCCCTGGTGGCCTGCTAAAAACCTCAGAGGGTACGAGTCCCAAACCCATCCCACACACTCTACCAGGATGCTCCTTTCGAAGGACTTTAGCAATCGGGTCATCCTGGGAGACTGAGTAGGACTGTGCAGGATTGGCATCCCATAGTTCTTTAATTTTTACCTATAAATCAAATATCAATATATATTAACATAGTAAAAACTGATAATAAGTTATTATAATAAAAAATTGACTTTATACCCCAACTTCTTTAGAAGGCTCATTAACAAAACTTCCATATGATTTCTTGTGAACATCCAACTACAATTCAGTTCAGGATGCTTCGTGCCCTAAACTCTGTGACCGCATTAAGAAAAGATAAATAAAAAATTCAATATATTAAATAGATAATACTGTCTTATAAATATTTAAACTAATTAAAATATTACAAATGTCATTTGGCTTCTAGAAAAGCTTTTTGAGCCCGCAGTGTGAGGGATGACTTTCTTAGCCCGGTTTGATGCATTCTGTCTTGAGAGATCCTGAAATAAATAAAATTCAATTTAATAGTAATGTATTCAATGTCATGTCCTCTTCATATACATGTATAAATGTAAAATGAGGATAATATAATAATATATATTTCAATACCATCCGCTTCTCATCATGATGTTTGTCAACAAAAACTTTCCACTATTCTTTCGGTACCCCACTGGGTAGCTTCTCATACATTTGTTGCACAATCAACGAAGTATCATTGACATCACACCACAATCTCCATTTGAAATCTTTCAATTTCTTACCTATATTTTTCAACGTCCACTTCTGTGCTATCACATCAACAACTGTAAAGTGGAAGAACATCTGTATACAGAAATTCATTTTGAACATATTAGTAACATGTCATTAAATTAAACCATAATGTAATAAATTTACTTTTATTTGAGAATCAAAAACATTATTTTTCTATCTTGGAGTCATATGTCTCAAATAATCATATGAAATAGGAAGGGAAATGGACTCTGCTACTAGCTGGCCTAGAATCTGGCCAAGTAACCCTACAACGTCATCCGTAGGGACCCCATAAGAATCAAATGGCACGAATATCTTTTCACTAGTCATATTCCAAACATCTGCACTTTTTATGTTTTTCTCCATGGTTGCATTTTTTTCATCTTCAATGAGCAAACAACTAGTATAAAAAAATACAATAAAAATATTTAATTAAAATTTGTACCTATGACAATGACACTCCAGTATGCCCATGATGAACTGGAAGGGGCGTGTCACTACCCCACTACTGGGGATTTTGAAGGGGGAGTCGACGAGTCAGCCTCTAATGGGATATCCAAATATGGTGTGAGAGATGGTGCAGGGGGAGATGGTGCAGGTGTGTATGCAGCTGGTGCCTCAGATGTCGTGGGGAGGGAGCCAGATGGATTGTCATCTGTCACAAAACTAGATGAAATAGTGTAACGCTTCCTCCTCGGCATTCCTATCATTTAATCAAATAAAATTAAGTTCAAAATATATATTTCAATAAAATTATGTAGAAAAAAAAATTAAAATTGATAATAGATGCCCAGTACTAACAGACAAAATATATATAATAATGATAATGGATGACTGCAGAAATGAAACAAGTGGTTGCTGAATAAATAAATAATTGTACATACAATCATTTTACCCTTCAATCATGTCAGTTTCCTGCTCCATTGCTTCATCCAATTCATTCATCCTTGCTATAACAATATTTTCAATATCATAATGGAAAAATAATTCTGCTTCCTGTTGTTGATTAAATTCATTTTCAGAGGTCAAATTTTCCACTTCATCACCCATATCATACAAATATCTTTGTATTATGTGAGCAACTACACTCCACCCTTCATCGACAACATCATTCAAAAAATATACAATTTTTTCTTGTGATTCTAAGATATATGGATCATGCAATTCATAATCACCAACATCCATCACGCGAGAGAAGTTCACAGAAGTAAATTGCAAGGAATCTCTTTTAACACCTTTGATAATATCGACCCATTTTCATTTGAATAAAACAGCAGAAAAATGTCCGTGGTAGTTTAATTCAATAATATCATATAGCTTTCCATAGTATTCCACTTCAGAAAATGTAAATATACCACTATTCTGTGTTTTCAAACCCACTTCTCCATCGACTGTATGAAATCTAAAGCCATTCACATTATAAGTGTCAAACTTTCTAACTTGTTTTAGAGGACCTCTAGCAAGAAACTTCAAATCTTCTGACACCTCTACTCGAGTATCATTATTCATGATCTGAAAAAATAAATATAATTTATTATATTTACAAAATTTATGTGTCAAACTAATATTTGTACTTATTGCAATATTTATGAACTTACACGTCGTGCAAACCATTCTACAAGATCTTTATTAACAACTTTCATTATATCTTTCTCATTTCATGTTAGATCTCTCATTCCTCTCTTTGTTTGTATCCTCAACTCTTCAATAAATGGATCTACAATTTCACTATTCAGCATCACATATCTATGTGCCTGTAATAATTCCAATTCAGTCAGTGTCACATTTGAGGTCCTCCCAACTAATCGGCCAATAGCAGGAAATATTTTGGATTTCGGATGTATTTGAGATTGAGTCGATGTGTCATCAACATGTCCAACTCGATTAAATCTTGTCTCAATATCATCCAAGTATCGAGAACAAAAGGTAAGACACTCCTCATCCAAATAGCCTTCAACAATAGAGCCTTCTGGTTGAGCTTTATTTCTCACGTATGATTTCAAATGCCCAAGATATATGTGAAATAAAATAAACATAATTATGCATTTAATTAAGTACCAAAAATTGTTTACTTAACTAAAAAACATATAAATAAAGTACCTCTCAATTGGATACATCCATCGATAATGAACAGGGCCTCCTAATTTAGATTCCTCAACCAAATGCACAGTTAAATGCATCATTACAGTAAAAAATGATGGAGGAAAGATAATCTCCATTGCACAAAGGGTCAATACAAACCTATCCTAGAGGTTGTCAAGCTAAAATGGATGTAGAGATTTCTCACATAGTTTTCTAAAAAATGTACAGAATTGGAGTACAATAGCAGTAATTTTTTCAGGTAATAATGTACACAATGCCAATGGTAGTAACTATTGTAACAAAATATGTGAATCATGACTTTTCAATCCATGTAACTTACGATTCTTTAAGTCAACACACCTCGAGATGTTACTTGAATACCCATCAGATAACTTAACATTCTTTAAAATTCGAAGGAATGTATCTTTATCCCTATTTTTCATTGCAAAAAATTTCCGGAGGATACTTTTCATTCTCATCTGGCTAGAGATCACGTTTTATGTTCATTGCTTGTAAGTATTTATGAGCATTGAGATGATCCTTCGACTTTCCATGATCATTAAGCAATGTAAAATTCAAATTTTCATAGAAATTCTTCTCAATATGCATCACATCAAGATTATGCTGCAACAAATTAAATTCCCAATACGGAAGTTTGAAGAATATACTTTTTTCTTCCATTGTTGTATTCCGATTTCGCTTGACGATGAACTTCAGACCCGTTTTATGCTATCATTCAAATGATGAAGCTTCCCAAATTTTGTTTCAACATTTTCAAGCTGTGTCAATATTTCAGAACCAGTTAACAACTTTGGAGGTGGTCTACAATCAATGGAACCATTAAATTTTGACCTGTTCAGCCAAAATCTATGAGATGCATCGAGAAATCTTCGATGACATAAGAAGCACCATTTTCTACTGTGAGGTATATATTTGGGATCAAAATCAAATTTAAAAATGAGACAATCCAAACCCATGTAAGTGTTCCAACTAGATAAATTCTCAAGCCCAGGGAAGTCACCAATGGTCCACATTAAAGAAGCATGCATTTTAAACATTGTTTTAGAAGAAGCATCAAATGTCTCAACACTGTTGCTCCATAACTCCTGTAATTAGTCAATCAAAGGCTGCAAGTATACATCAATATCATTTCTAGGCATTTTTTTTCTAGGAATAATCATCGAAAGGATAAAAGATGTTTGTTGCATACACATCCATGGAGGCAGATTATATGGGATCAAAACAACTGGCCAAATTCTATAACTGGTACTCAAAGTTCCAAATGGGTTGAATCCATCGGTAGACAATCCCAATCGAACATTCCTCGGATCAGCTGAGAAATCTAGATGTAATGAATCAAATGTCTTCTATGATTGGGAATCTCATGGATGTCTCATTAACCCATCATTGTTATTATCTACAGAATGCCACTTCATATATTCAAAAGTTTTCGATGACATGAATAATCATTGCTATCGAGGCTTCAAAGGAAAGTAACGCAAAACCTTTGCAGTTGTGTTCCTTTTCTTCTTATCCATGAAATTATGTTCATTCAGACTTCCAACATCACCCTTTACCTGCCATCTAGAAGAAGAACATTTCTTGCAATTTTGTCTACTTGAATCCTCTCCCCAATAAAGCATACAATCATTGGGACACACATGCATATTTGTATAATTCAGACCAAGCTTGTTAACAAAATTTTTCATATCATAAAAAGATTCTGGGATTTTTGCTTCAGGAAATGCATTAAGAATCAATTCCAATATCATGGACATTGAATTATTTGTAATTCCAAATAGACATTTGATATGGTACAACTTCAACAAAAATGAAAGCTTTGAATATTTCAAACACCCACCATACAACTCTTGATTTCCATCGTCAAATAAATCATGAAACACATTTTCCTCAGTGAAGTTTTCTCTAACATTTGGCTCTACAGAATCAAGAGGAGGATCCAATGATATGTTACAATCTTGATCTGCCTGTTTTACAGTCTCAAAAACATCACTTGTCATGTTGCAATTTGTAGCACCCTCTTATGGTTGTTCTGATATGTTTTGATGCTGATAGTGGTGTCTTTTAGTGCCAAATGCATCATTTATGAGGTTTTTCATTTCATTTTCCATTGTTGATGAACTTGGGACCTCATTCTGGGGATTAACATCAGTGCTCAATTTTTCTGTAACGTTCGATTCTGCATGATAAATCCAACACAAATATTGACCAGGGAATTGCTTTAGTATTAAATGTTCATAAACTTCATCTCTCTTCAACCATGTTCTAAATTTACATTTTGGACATGGAAATTTTATTCTCCCTTCAACGGATCAATTAGAAATTGAAAAATCTAAAAACTCATTCAATCCCTTAACATACTGAGGTGTGTTCCTCAGTAATGTGATCCAACTTTTATCTATGTATATCACAATGTGCCTACACAATAATAAAAAAATTAAAACACATAGTTACTACTAAATAGACAAAGAGATTCATATATACGACAGTATAAGATTACAGGAACATAATATAATAAATATGAGCCCCTGAGTTAGATATGTACCCTCTAGTGTTTGGGATAGGGGATGTTTATTTGGTAAAGAGAAACAGTGTGCTAACAACGTGGTAGCTACTTTACCATGAAAACCAAAGCACATTGTTAATTTAGAATAACCCCAACCTAAGTTCTCTATAGAGTCTTCATATGAAACTCTATTATCGAATAAATCTATTATAAATAATGTTTAGGGAAAACCTTATGATGCTTACAAAACTCAACACATTGTTAATTTGGAGTGACAAGAACCACGTGAGGGATGGTAGTCTTGAGGCATGATAAGTGGTGGTGTTCATGGAAATGCATGATGAAAAAACTTGGGAGATTAGGTTTTTAGGTTCTACAAACCTTGTGTGGATTGAATTCCTAGACCTCTCTTTGGTGTATTCACATAGAAAAGAGTGGTGGTGTGACTTGAGGGTGATTTGGATCATATATGTGTTAGTGCTCACGAGTTGAGAATTATCGTTAAATGGGACGATCGAGGATATGACCATGGAGTTGAACTAAGAGTCAGATTCAGACTTCGGTGTGAGCATTGAACATTTTTTTATTCCTTGAAGCATAGTTATTTACGGCACACGGCGCACAACCGCAAAAGGGCCCCAGGCGCAAAAGCGCACGACGCAAGGCACGTGACAATATTAACTTGCGGTGCATAGAAAGAATAAAAAAACATAGTAGAAAAAAAACTAATTCCTAAAATATTTAAAACAAACAATTAAATATTTTAAATTATATATCTCAAAAAAAAACAATAAACAAAAAAAAAACATAGAAAAAAAGTGAAGTGCCCCTCGAAAGGAAAAGAGGCGGACAACAGTAACTGGAAAAAAGGTGAAAACATAAATAAAATTGAATAATAAAAATTACTACTTAGGGTTTGGTTCACAAAAAAGGTGTGCATGCATACGCCTGCCCTGGATGAGGAGGGTTGGGTCGTCATCGTCGGTCAGTATGGAAGCAGCTGTCGAGGGAGATGACTAGGTCGCACCGCTCGACTTGGTCTGGCAGGGGCTGGGTTGCGGCTGTCGTGGGAAGAGGATAGTGTTGCGCGGCGGTGGAGGTCGCCGTTTGAGGTTTTTTTGAGGTATTTTTTAATCGCGAACAGGTTGGCGCAATTGCATGTGCCACACCACTGCGTTCCATTGTGCACAATAGCGCGTGCTACTGAGCGCCTTTTCAGATGAGCCATTGTGAACCCATTGTGTGGTGCTCGTCTTCCTGGCACATGCCATGGAGCGATGGCACGCCATGGCGCGCGCCATTAATCACTATGCCTTGAAGTGCCCCAATATTTATGGGGAGATATGATCCATGGGGTGGATGTGCTAATAAAGTAAATGTTATTCAACTAAAGGAAGAACTGATTAAATCCAAAAAATGCATGAAATAAGTGATGTAATAATTATTTCAAGTCTCATTTGATATAAAATATGATCAAAATGTGTCATGGATGATCATGAACCATCAAGTGGTGTTAAGAAACCACTTTTTTTCTTCAAAACACGATCTAGAAGTTTCATGCTGAAGTAAAGTCACTTATTGAATCTAGAAATACATAAAAAAGGGATTATTCTAGAATAAAAAGAGGTTTCCAAGTCTTAACTAAGAGAATAAATGATGTCATATTGGATCTGGTTTATAACAAGGTATATCAAGCACTGAATTTAGTAGAATTAGACTGCTAATAAGAAGAGAAATTTAGAGGAAGTAGTTATTCCCTTACTATCATTAGTGTGGTTTCAGTGTGATTGGTAAGTTGTTATTGACATGATAAATCTAATTTTGAAGTTATATTGATATTGTGCAATTTGATTAATGTGGATGATAAAGACACCTCTTATGGTTCTATTCCCTAGGTATCTCACCCCTACCTAAGGGATAAATGTCTGTCAAGGGCCACATTCCCAACTCATAAGGTTTGAGAACCTATCATTATCCATATAGTCTATATTGATTTCTCATCGAGCAAAGGAACCTAACTTGGTTCCATATTGGGTCATTCATATGTTCTCATAGATTATCATACCATAGATGACCATTACCACACCATCCCATAGCCTCGCCCCTAGAAATTTCTTTAGGAGAGAATAAATTACATAAAACAAGACCTTTATAGATAACTTGACCCATAAATACACGATGGAAACCCTATTGGGGTTTTAATTTCCCTATAGTTAAGCCTCTCACATATATAACGTAGCCATCAATGGTTGTATACTCAATGCATCATACTAAAAAGAATTCTATAAACCCAACACGAATCTCTATCCTCATGTATCATAAGGTAAATAAATCATGGATCCCATTCATGTCACATACCCACCTACATGAAATTTCAATCCACACAATAAATACATAACCATATCCTATGGTAATATTAGTCATAAACTACCTTGACCATAGAGTTATCCCCTTAAGAAATCTCATTCCATACTAATCAAAGCCATATCTAGGAACCAACACCATCTCAATCCCCTAACTCATAAAATTACAACATATATTATAAAGCAATAATAATTAATTAAGAGAATTAATCCATATTAATCCGATTAGTCATACTTTAGGGATATCTCATCAATTATGTATCCTCACTGTAACTTCAAGAAACGGGGTTTGGATCACTCTTGGAACACCTATGAGATCATTTCTAAACAAAACCCAAATATATGAAGTCAATCCATTAAATGAATTCATCCAAATTTTATGATAAACCCAAATAAATTATGGCAATGACTCAACAATAATGAAACTACATAAAACCTTATGCATTTTTCCTCCACAAGATTCCTCTAACCATTACACACAAAAAATCCACCATAACAGGATGATCCCACCGACGGCAGGGGAGGGGAGCATAACTAGGGTACGAACTCGATGGGGTCGGGGGAGAAGCCGACATCGCGGGTGTCGGGGAGAGAAGTGGGGTCAGCAGCGACCGGAGACGAGGTCACCAGCAGCACGGGAGGGCAGCGGAGGGGACCAGAGCTAGGGTTCGCGATCGTTGGGGTGAGAAGCCTCACGGGGTCGGGGTTGGCTCGGGTGGGGGGGGGGAGTGTTGCCGATGTAAAAAACAAAATGGATTTCACAGCGGTTTTTAATAAACAGCCACGAAATCTTTTTAATGAAAGGTTTAGCGGTAATTTTGTAAACTGCCGCTACAAAACTGCTGCTAAAGGCATTTTCTATTTTAGTGAATGTATTAATTCATCATATGAAGGTTTACCCAATTTTGGAATTATATTACCTTATGCTAAACATTTTGGTTTTGGTTAATGTATAAAAATATGGGTAATATATTTTTCCCATTAATGGTTATGTGATCCTTTAAAACTATATTTTTAGTGCTTCAGGAATTGAAAAAAAATCTTCTTGAATACTCCTTATTTGGATCCACAGATGAGATTGTGGTAGAGATTGATTAAAGGGTGAAATTAGAATCATAAAATCCATATATTTCCTTATTATCATATTATAAAAGGTAAAGTAACTCCTAAACTCTAGTAAAAGGACATTGAAACAATTTATTTCCTATAACCATCATTTTTGATGATATCAATGACATTTATTAACACCTCTTTAGTTTATGTTTTTGTGGTTGTCGGTTTTCTCAAGATCATTCACTTTCTTATGTAAATGATTTCTATCATTATCCATAACATTTCCAAATATTTACTTCCCAACTATGTTATCATATTTGGAAACCTAGTATGTGTTATTCCAGATGACCCTCATGCTTCTTTTTCTCACTTATCAAGAGGATGTTTTATTAACCCGTTTTACGATGTAGATTTACAACATAGGATTGTTTTTACCAATTTAAAACCTTTGATTACCAAGTTCAATTTCAAATTGATATTAAAAAATTTATAAATGGGTGTTTGATGTAACATCTTGAGATTTTATAAAATAAAACTATGTTTGATAGCTTATTTGATACGCAACGCCGTGCTTAAACTACATGTGAAATATAAAACCGTCATAACCTAGTTGTTAAATTGGTTGGAATGAATAATATTAACTATTTTATGATATATATATATATATTTCATACTCAATATAAATTATTGATAAATGTTTAAGTAAAAAATCAATCAATTTTCAGCATAGTAATATTATTTTTTAAAAATATGTTTTCTTGAGAAATAATTTTATTGCTTTTCATGAAAAAATATTATAATTAATTTTTGGAACATTTAGAAAATTTATTTGATAAAATTAAATTAATTTTTGAAAAATTTATATCAAAATTTACTTATGGTGTAATTTTTGTTTTTGTAGAAAATATTGATTTTTCAGTGAGCAATGAAAAATACTGATTTTTTAAAAAAAATTTCATTTATTTTTGAAAAATTAAGAAATTTAAAAATTAATATTATGAATTTAATATTATTTAAAGTAACATAAGTATTTTTATGATAATTAATACACTTAAAGACATTTTAATCATCTTTATATTTACTTTTTATATATATATTTTTGGGTTAAAAAAGGGAATTTTCAAAAAACTGTTTTAAAGTGAATAACGTTTCTTATTTTTAATTAATAAAAAAAACCCTTAATAAGGGGTTATTTAAATTTAATTTATATATTATATATCAATAATAATTAATTTTTTTTCATAAAATTATTATTATTATTTATAGAGTTAACATAATGTCACGACCCGTCCCAGTGGGGCCCGCGCCGCAACTCCCTAAGCCTGAATCCAATAGGCCAAGGGCTAGTGACTAGCATTGAGTAGGAATATCACTAACATAGGAGGCATTTCCTAAGAACTTTTACACATGCACACTTCTCCATTCCCACAAATTATGACAAGTAAAAACCACTAAGGAACAAGATGCATGAATATAACTAAACCCAACCAACAAAGTACGACATAAAGTAAAGTACTGAAAGTAAACTGGGCCAGAATACAAGCCCACCAACAATAAGAGAGTCTTCAAACTATAAGTCCAACCTATAAACACAAAGAGGTACTAGGACTGCTACTCAAATCCATAGGAATACCACGGCCTGTAGGGAACTCAGAAAGCCTGGTCCGGTCCTGGTTTGCCTTGGACACTATCAAAAGGCCGCTCATCTGCACAAGACACAACACGTGCAAGAAAAACCCATATAGGGGTGAGTATAACAATAATCATTAGAGGACCCTAAAAACCACAAAGCAATACACAAATTAAAGTTACAATCATTTCTACACAATATATGCCTATTGAAAATATAACGAGAGTAACACAATCTAGGTATACTCAAAACCTAGACCTGTAGTCTAGAGACAAGTCACACAACCGCATACCCATATTAGGGATCCAG
Source organism: Viscum album (assembly GCA_963277665.1). Taxonomy (NCBI): domain Eukaryota; kingdom Viridiplantae; phylum Streptophyta; class Magnoliopsida; order Santalales; family Viscaceae; genus Viscum; species Viscum album. The sequence continues at coordinate 1,821,809 of CAUJRU010000069.1, forward strand.
TTTGAAGACTCCACGAAGCACTAATCTTGGAGAAATCACTCCACGAGTCTTATAGATCTGATAATGTCTGTCTGAGAAGTATCATTCTTCAGGATAAGTCACGAGAGATAGATACACTCATTCTAGGAGAACACACTCCTGAGTGGGGAAATATTATGATACACAGATGAGAATCACTACCAGGGCCTTGGTGGATATCACGAATCATCTAGATTCACTTGCTAAGTAGATGATTGGTGTCTTGTAAGAGTAGTCACGTCGATACCTAATTCTAACTAGGGTCAAGAATGGATAGAGGATCTCACTCCAGGCCTCTCAGAGGGATACCTGACTCTATCTCAGAATGTCCTACTGAAGGGATCATACTCCTATGGATGGAAACGATACCTAAAATTTAGGAGAACGAGCAAAAAGGGGAAATAAAACAAATGAAACACTCCCTAGATATGGTGGATAAGTGGTTCAAGACATGTTCTAGGATATACATGGTGTCTAGAAGGGTTACACGCCGTGTCTCTCAACTCTGGGTACTACCCATATAAAACGACCTGATTCAGAAGAACATGCCGTGTAGAAAAGTAAGTACATAGTGTGTAGTACACACCACACACCATGTCCAAGTAACTGGTGTTTCCTTCATGTATGCGACCATGTGCCCGTACACGGTTGCCACCCGTGTGTGACATCCCGTATAATTGGTACACGGGTGACCTGTGTAACTATCCTAGTCTGGTCATGTGGTGGAGTACACGACCATGTACCCCACACCATATCCATGTATTGCCTAGGATACATGTCGAGTCCCATGTAAGGACCCACATGCCGTGTTCTTTGGATAACACATTGTGTCATCGCCTCACGCACTGCGGAACCCTAGAACTTAGCTAGACCCACACGCCATGTTCTTCGGGATACATGCCGTGTGTTCTGGAAATTTCTAGAATCACGAACCTCAACCGCTATGCCTCAGGTAATGCTCCGATCCTCGATCCAACTATCCATTTTCCCCAAAACTCAAAATCCAAGGTCCCTCTACCATGCTATCAATGTTTCGGTAGGTTTCGGGGGTTTGATTGGCCCTAAAAACTCAATTTGATCATACACACAAAGAACGGTCGAAGAAAAAGTTCTTTTGAACCATGATGATTCGTCTTCCGCCATCATCATCTCACCTCTGCTAATTCATTATGATGTTAGATCTCAAATTTGGGATTGCTGTATTGTGAAACGGATGTGCAACGATCCATTGTTCATAACCCTACGAAGAATGCGAAGAACGTGAGGTTGAAGAGGAGGAAGAAATCAATAAGAAAAGAGGAACACACCTCCACCATAGTTCATTACGGCATAGATCCACTCCCGTTAATAGGTTTAATAGGAGAATCTAAATTACAATTCAAAAATTATCATAAAATCAATTCCTGAATCAAAAACCACAAAAGAAAAGGAAATTGACACCCTCCTGCAAGAACGCCCAATCCGCGGATCACCCTGTGTGTGGGTTGATCCACATTTTTCATTTAATACAAGAATGGGGAAAATAAGAATCAAAATAACAACCCATACCTTGATTTGGTTGAAGAACGATCGCCACGTCGCGTTCATTGGAGAGGTTCGTCGAACCAGGATGCATCGATCGATCACGTCGTCGTTGTCTGCCAATGAGTTCTACTCCAAAGATCCAATGGAAAATACTCAATTCATAGGTTAATGAAGCTAACCCTGCAAACTTTCCATAAGCATGAATTTATAAGGGAGGGTTAGGTCTCTGTGCAAAAAGGAAACATTTTAAATAAATTAATTTCCAATTTATTTTATTCCCTTTAAAATTCCAAAAACTAACTTTTGCAGCCAACCAGCTCCAGTCAATGTTAGGCCCCGCCTAAGTAAAATTCACTACTATAAATGCAATGATTCCCTTAGATTTCTGATATGGGTATCTGTTTAAATTGTATTCCACTTTTTCAGGAAAACCGCTCACGCGTGCTGTTTAAAGTTTAATTTATTTCAAACATTTATTTCGGGCACTCTGGGCCTTGGAATCACACACTGTCGAAAGGTATGGTCTTGAAATAATTCCATATAATATTTAAAAATAATACACAGAAAATCTGAGACATTACACATAAAATCATCTTTTCTTGAAAAATGCACTTCTCGAAAACCTGTTTTTTCGTCACGTCTATGGGTTTAATTTTAAATTAAAATTTTCCAATTATGTGAATTTAATTTAGAATAATAGATTAAATATTTTTATTATTAATAATTTATATTATATAATAATCTCAACTAAAATTTTGACCATCATGAATAGTGAAAACATTTAAAATTAATTACGATGGTTAAGGTAAAAACAGGTTTATCAGGGGATTAAACTAAAATGATAAGGGTTAAAATGATCTAAAAACCAGTAAAAAATTATATTTTTTGGCCATATTTAGACATTATAATGTCTAAGTATCTATAATGGTCTATTTTGGCGCCCCATTTCATGTGAATAATGTAGGTACGCCTTTTTCTTTTCAGAAAATCACAAATGTGTCAGTCACCTCACTTATAAAAGGTCACCTCCCATCATCTCCTCTTCACAACTTAAAATCCATTTGAATTAGACAATTTAAACCCAAATTAATTCATAAATTTAATCAACATGACCTATATCCCTTGTTTTGATAACAAATCTATCATAATAAGGCTTTTGGTGCTAACCTAATAGGTTGTCTAAAGAAGAGGTTTTGTGCTTAAATAAGAATTTTTATTTTATTTCTTCTTTCACCTCCATAAAATATTATTAAATTATTATGATATAATAAAATAAATATATCCCATATAAATATATTTTATTATGTTAATTTAGTAATATAAATTCATCACCTCTTCAATCAAATGTGATATGAAACCATCATTCATGTGTACGGTGGACTGACACCTTGCAAACCAATGTCATTCATTTCCCATCACTACCTCTTGAAGTTTGTTATAATGATGAATTTAATGTATATATTTAATAATTGTAAAATTTATATACTTATGAAGTTACTGTTTCACATTAAACTTCTTACTTTCTATTTCATGGGGGTATGGTAACATTACTCGTGTGTACGACAGACTATCACCTCACGAAGCGATGTGATTCATTTTTTTGTAATGCTTTATATGGAAGGGAATTAAGATAAATTTAATAAATATATCTGATATAAATGAAATATTTATGATATTAATGACATATTTATAATTATAAAAATATAATATATCATTTTTGTACTTACAAGGAAAAATGATAATATCATTCGTGCGTACGTGTGGACTACCGCCTCCATGAAAGTGATGCAACTCTTTTTTCATCACTCAATCACATGGATGATGTATATATAATTTTATTTAAAAATTAATATTATAAATATATTATTATTATTATTATTGAAATATTAAATAATACATAACTTCTTTCCACAATGATCATTGAGAAATGGAAATATTACTAATGCGTCCGTACGGTCTACAGTCTCCATGATCATAACATAGTTCATTTTTAATAACCATATTTCATGATTGGTTTTAAATTATAATTGATGAATAAATATTATAATCATTTAATTATTATTATAAATATGTTGAGATAATGAAATTCTTTACCATGCTCAATACACTGAAGCTCTTTTGAATCAATGAACCAAATATTCCCAAAATGCCTGACGTAGACTTAATTGATTAAGTATTAGAATATTTAATTAAATATGAATAAAATAAATAATTTAAGTATGAGGAATTAAACATGTAAAAGGTTTTAAATAAATCAAATAATTAATACCAGTTTATTATATAGGGGGTTATAACATGTTCAAAGGAACTCAGACTTGAGGTAATGGTTTTCTCATCTTGCTTTTATTTCTGTGAGGCATATGCCACATTCATCAATTTTTTAATTGTGTGGTATACATAATAACCATTAATTTATTTTATGATTATTTTCATAATTTTTTTTTATGATTTACAAGTCCATATGAGGTTCTATCTTTTCATGGGGTTTTGATCCATAGATTACCAAAGTCACAAGGGACTTCATCTTAATTTCCATAAATTGTGGGATATTGTCATGTTACACACCTATCTTATTTTATGAGGTGAATCTACTAAAAATTTTAGATATTATATTATAAAACTAATTATTATCATTATATTTAATGTTTTATTTGAAGTTTTTACTTCATGGGTCTTATTATTGAAAAGAATACAAAAGTGGAAAAGGCTTTATGTTACAATCTCATTTATTTTTGGGATTGTTTATGTTGAAGGTTGTTTTGGAGGAAATAATATGATCCTGTTTTATTAAACCAAATATATTTATTCTCTACAATATATTAATGTGGTTAACATTTTAACACCCTGACCCTAGTTACCCAGAGTCGGTGCATTATTTCGTAACATTGGAATGATCACAAAAGATCAAGTCTCGAAAGACCGATTAGTTTAGTAGCCTTGGAAACACTAGATACATTCATAAATGTTACATTACATCATAAAGTGAAAAACTACAATAACAAAGTCTCCATAGTCCACACTCATATCCTCTTATGACTATCCCTGCAGGTCATTCATAAAATACTTCTTCACATCCTGGAAAATATTAAAACATTGAAAGGGGTGAGCTCAGATTCTCAGTAAGGATAACAATATAGCGGAAGATTTCATAAATAAAAAAAAACATTTAATGCAATGTATAACTAAAACAAAAGCCTTTTAAACTTGAAATTCAACATAATATGGCAAAAGTAAAATGAAATAATGCCATTTACTTATTCACATGGTTATTCTACTGGTCGAATAATCGCATGCAATATCAATAACCACTTTCATAATGATGGAATGCATAATGCCAGTCTATCATAACCACGTAGCCAAGGCCTCGTGCCAAGACTAAAAATAATATTTTGTCAAGGACTCGTTCCAAGACACTAGTTTGTATCATGAGACTTGCCAATGCATCGAGGAGCTATAGCGGGCTCCACCCGCCACTTATTAAGTCCAATGTATTCCTCATATGAACAGGTTTAAACATATCATAAACCATAACATAATCGTATAACATAAAACACACATAAAGAAAACATAACATTTCCACATTTCAATCACAAGATATAAATAAAATACATTGATATATTAAAAATACTTTCAAAACCATTTTCAATACCAAAATAAAATAAACTTAAAACTTTGTATTTATTTTTCATTTAAAAAAAGTTATGGCTTATAGAGGAAGCCGAAACTCAAATAATAGTCACAGCGGTGGAGAAGTCGTTGTTGCCGCATACGTAAGAAAAAACATTCCTTTTGTCGTTTAGTAAAAACGCTTCGTATAAAAAGATTCCTTTTGAATAAAAGTAAAAGTCAAAGGGGTTTATACACCGTATAGAAGAAATTTGTGTATAAAACAAAATATGCCTCAATGAATGGAGATTGAGACGAAGTCCCTTACAAAGATCATTTTTTAAATAAAATAAATCTATTATGTGTATTCAATATAAGTACACATAAATAAAGTAAAAATACAATATAGGACATAACAATATCATGACATAATTTGAAAGTAGGATATTAACCCAAAGAACAGAAATTGGGTTAAGAAATTCCCTTACCTTGTGTCCGACTTGACTCGATCGTTCTTTAATATCCTGAATAATAAAATAAAGTTATTCTATACTTTCTTAAGAACCTTTTTCAAGTTCATTATCCCTTTTATATCACTTATTACAATGTTAAGAAAATTATGTAGTCATTTAAGTTAATAACGGTCGTTTTGTCAATCTTTGGTACTTGAGTCAACAATAAACTTCTTATAATTAGAAGTTGTTTATGTGGTAGAATATCCATTATCTCCATAATTATATTCATTATTTAGATATCATATATATCATATATATCCAGTATATATATTCATTTATAATATTACATAACATTTAGAGGTAAGAAATGAAATGCACCGTTCATGGAGACGGCAAGCCGTACATACGCATGAACACTACTTTCATTTCTATTTCATATTTAACAGAACTAAATTATAATTATATAAAGGTATACTATAATTACAGTATAATATAATGTATAAAACCATTTACTCCATCCTTTACACATCCCACATATGGCATTAACGATTCAAATCACTTTGAGGGGGCGGTAGTCCGCACTTCCTAAAATGAAATCATCGCGTTTACCCATAATGGAAACCATAAAGGTATTCCATAAATGAAAAATACATAAGCTTAAGTAAAACATAAACATATTATATATCATATATAAATATAGTGACATCTTAATGGCCACCCTTGAAGGTGTTAAAAGAAGATTGAACAATCATCGTTTCGTGAGGCAGAAATTCGCCATCCACAGAAACAATATGTTCTTTAACCATTAGATGTAAGTGTGTGTAAGTTTAGCTCGAATCATTCTTATAACAACATAATAGTATATTTAGGATACTTGTTTTGTTACAAAATAAATGAATAAAAAGAGTTTAGGAGGTTGGAGAAGCAAAATAAGACATAAGAACACAAGAGAAAACACTACCTTTAAAACGGGTTACTCTTTTTGATTTGAGCTCAAAGGCTTCCTTGGAAAGACTTATGCCCAAAGTGAGGATTCTAGGAGTAAGAGTGGGATGTGGAGAGACAAAATGGGGAGGGTTTGTCTGAGCTAAAGGCTTGAGAGGTGTGGGTAAGGTGGTATAGGTGGGGGCCTTTTATAAGAGGAGAGGAGGGTCACTCTTGGAAAGTTATAAAAGGTTACTTTATTATAAAGTGATTTTCGGATTTAAAAGGTCCCAAAATTATATATTTCGAGGATAAGGTGATAAGGGTTCTAAATCCACCCATACAATAGGTTTTTTACATGTGTAGGTCTTATATGTTACATTATCTTTTCATTTTATTTAAATCGTTAAATAATGAGGTAATCGCTGCATCATCATGGTGTCATAAATAATTTAATTTATTTAATTTCTAAAAATTATAAAAAAAATATCATGATTTAGGAAATAGTTTTATTTTATAATGAATATTTATAGTAAAAAATATGACTTTTATTACCCCATTTAAAAATTGTTTTAGTAAAACAACTCTTGTTTGTGACATTTTTATTTTAACATTAAATAAAAAGTTTTTAATGTCATTTTCCTACCAAAGTGGCTCCATGGGGCCCCCAAGTTGACCCATGGATTTTCTTGGTCGTCCATGACTCATCCAATAGGGGTAGGAAAAGTGTAATGGTATTTTCATATTTTTATAATATCATTTTTACCCTAAATTTCACTAATTACCTTTAATCGCGATTAATTAAACTTAAAAGTTACTATTCACCAAAAATTATTTTAATCCCATTGAACCAAATTTTACTTCCTAGTGAAAGACATGTATGTCTGATTTTTGAAAATCAAATCACAGAAGTGGTAATGTTTCATTTAAACGAAAAATCAGTTTTTTAACTACCACTTAGTGGTTTCACTATTCATCAAAAATTGAAGTTTTTCAGAATAATGCCAAAATTTCACCCTAAGCTATAATTGATATTCCGAATTCAAAAATGATGTCTATTTTAAAAAATTCCAAAAATATAAGTTGCATTAATTAATTTTATAATTAATTTCCGCTGTCACAACAAATAGCGTGTTTTTAAGAAACAATATATATCAAAAGATTGACAATTGTTTATATCCAATTTCAAAGTAAAATTAATTCTAATGACCACAATTGGATAAAATGGTAAAAATATATTATAATTACACTTTAAAACCACTAAATAGTATAATTTATCACTATAAATTATTTTGAATAAAAAATTTGTTTTTAAGTATTTTTCACTACTCATAAAAAATTGGAAGTTCTCAGAAAAATACCAAAAATTCAACATAGGCTAATTTCGATATTCCGAATCCAAAAATGAAGTCCATTTTGAAATATAAAATATATATAATTTCAAAAAGTGGGTATTACTATTCATAACTACTACTTTTATTGGTCGCGGTGTGTTAGAACTCGAGGTTGCGTACAACACACGCTGCTCTATTATTCAAAGAGGAGCGTACCATGGAAGCTTGGGGTGTTACGTTCTACCCTCATTCAATAAATTGTGTCCTCGCAATTTGAAAATTTTCATTGAAAATAAAAGGTTGAAAATATAAAATACCTTTGTGGAAAACCCACATCAGAAATAAGGTTAATAAAAATACAACTTTAAAAGAAAGAAAGATAAGTACAAAGGTCACCCGAGATACCCCATACTAGGATTCTATGAAAATATGGATATGGAAGAAAAAAAAACCATCAAGGTCTGATGGAGAGTTGTAGAAAATTGGATTTGGAGAAAGTTAACCACAAGAAAATCACAAACTTGTGATTGGTTAAACGGTCATTGAATCCCCAATTGGGAAAGTTAACTGGCAACATTTTTGTTTTAAGTTACCTTTTATAAAGTTGAGGAATTTATTTAGGAGATTTACTAAAAACAAAATGGAATATACATACTTGTCATGTAGACTTTCAATCTTTAATAATTTTTTACCACAAACCCATCTTTCACTCTAAAAGGTAATAGAACTTAAAAATATTCTATTTATCATAATTGTATAAGGTTCCAAACATTAACACATACCATTTAGATTAGGAAAACTTTTTTTTAATAACCAGGACTTCCTATAGGCTAGTGGTAGGTAATAAAGGCCTGTCTCACTATGGTTGTGGGTTTGATTCCTACAGCTTTGTCCGACACAACGGGTTATCCCCCGACCTACAAGTTGTCCTTTTCCTAAAACTATAGTATTATAATTTTTCAAAAATAATATTCAGAAATTTTTTAACCTTAAACAATACTATCCAAGGTTCAACATAATCCATTCCAACCTTTATAGTTATCCAAAATACTTCTGTCCAACTCACAGTCCAAATTTTATAAGGAAGGTAAACATAATGAAGATCCTTTTTTCTGCGTAACAACATGTGAAAACCTTAATCATGTATTCTTTTAAAACACCTAAACATTCTGAATTACCATAAATCCTTATTGATTACATTCATGATCCCTTATTCCTTATATAATACTAGATATACTCCTTCTATCCAAAAATTTATACAAATCATTAATCAGTTTCAAGGAAGTTAAGAATATCCAATATAATTTATCCAAATCAATCATGTATTATTCCAAAATCACTATCTCGGTATCAGAACCATATTATGGTTTATCTTTCTCTCAACCATATATTTTTCAAAAATTTAACCTGCTGTGGAGTCACTTTTCTTGGTTCCACACAATCTCAAGTCCTTGATGAAATAATACTGCAGTACAATCCTTATATACTCCATAATTATTATAACCAGTACATCATTGATACAACACTCAAATGACAAAATTATTTAATAACAACATAAGAACTCTAATCATTCCTCCTCATCTGTAGTAGTATCATAACTTGATTATTATCCAATAACATCATTTGGGGCATACTCTGATGATTTGGACATTGGTTTGCATAGTGTCCCCACTCCTTGTAGATAAAGCATTGTACATTTGGAACCTTTTTCTTACCCTTACAGTCATGCAATTGGTGTCCTTTTTGTCCACACTTATAACAAACTCCCATTTCCTTCAGGCAAGTTCCAAGGTGTTTCTTCCCACAGTTATCACATATTGTAAAATTATTCTTTTCCCTCATCCCTTTGTCCATTATTCTCTCTTCCATCCTTTTCTTCTCTTTCTTCCCTTCAAATCCATAAGACTCATAGAATTATTTACTTACCATATTAACACATGATACTATTTCTTCATATGTTGAGAACACATGGGAGACTATTTACCTTCTAAATGTTGGCTTAATACCATGAAAGATATGATCCTTCTTACTCTTTGGATCATACGTATTGATGGAGTTCACATTCCTTCTACTGGGCGCCATTTCTATACAATGGCATAAACTAGGTTAGTTTATGAATTGCAATGAATAATTCCAAACTTGTAAAATACTTAATGTAAATTGAACGGTTTATGGATATAATCCATAATCATAAAAAATGTTTTCTTTGAAGAAGTATATACTCATAAACCCTTAATAGTGGTTTGTAAAAAAATGAGAATTATCCTAAGCATATCACCCGGGAGTGTCGTAACCAAGAGTGCAGCAAGGCCCGTTTTTGTGCACTAGTTCCCGTTCGAGTCTAGCTCAAAGCGGTGTTTTTGAGTTTTACCCCAAGGTACATCTTTGCCAGAGCCACCTCTACCTGCTCGTATCCAGACAGGGATGTATTGCTCGAAAAACTCACAAAATCTCTATAATACCAAAATTCTAGGAAGTTCTTCTATACTAATTCTCAAAGTCTATCTTAGGGCTATGTGCTCTAATCAGAGTTTATCTAAATCTAGCTTCCAAGGTTAGTACTAAACTGCCTCTAATACCAACTGTAACGCCCCGACCCCAGTTACCCAGAGTCGGTGCATTATTTCGTAACATTGGCATGATCACAAAAGATCAAGTCTCGAAAGACTGATTAGTTTAGTAGCCTTGGAAACACTAGATACATTCATAAATGTTACATTACATCATAAAGTGAAAAACTACAATAAAAAAGTCTCCATAGTCCACACTCATATCCTCTTCTGACTATCCCTGCAGTTCATTCATAAAATACTTCTTCACATCCAGGAAAATATTAAAACATTGAAAGGGGTGAGCTCAGATGCTCAGTAAGGATAACAATATAGCGGAAGCTTTCATAAATAAACAAAAACATTTAAGGCAATGTATAACTAAAACAAAAGCCTTTTAGACTTGAACTTCAACATAATATGGAAAAAGTAAAATGAAATAATTCCATTTACTTATTCACATGGTTATTCTACTGGTCGAATAATCACATGAAATATCAATAACCACTTTCATAATGATGGAATGCATAATGCCAGACTATCATAACCACGTAGCCAAGGCCTCGTGCCAAGACTAAAAATAAAATTTTGTCAAGGCCTCGTGCCAAGACACTAGTTTGTCTCATGAGACCTGCCGATGCATCGAGGAGCTATAACGGGCTCCACCCGTCACTTATTAAGTCCAATGCATTCCTCATATGAACAGGTTTAAACATATCATAAACCATAACATAATTGTATGACATAAAACATGCATAAAGAAAACATAACATTTCCACATTTAAATCACAAGATATAAATACAACACATTGATATATTAAAAACACTTTCAAAACCATTTTCAATACCAAAATAAATGAAAATTAAAACTTTGTATTTATTTTTCATTTAAAAAAGTTATGGCTTATAGAGGAAGCCGAAAATCAAATAATAGTCACGGATACGGAAAAGTCATTGTCGCCGCATACGTAAGAAAAAAAATTCCTTTTGTATTTAGTAAAAACACTTCATATAAAAAGATTCCTTTCGAATAAAAGTAAAAGTCAAAGGGGTTTATACACCGTATAAAAGAAATTTGTGTATAAAACAAAATATGCCTCAATGAATGGAGATTGAGACGAAGTCCCTTACAAAGATCATTTTTTAAATAAAATAAATCTATTATGTGTATTCACTATAAGTACACATAAATAAAGTACAAATACAAGATAGGACATAATAATATCATGACATAATTTGAAAGTAGGATATTAACCCAAAGAACAGAAATTGGGTTAAGAAATTCCCTTACCTTGTGTCCGACTTGACTCGATCGTTCTTTAATCTTCTGAATAATAAACTAGAGTTAATCTATACTTTCTTAAGAACCTTTTTCAAGTTCATTATCCCTTTTATATCACTTATTACAATGTTAAGAAAATTATGTAGTCATTTAAGTTAATAACGGTCGTTTTGTCGATCTTTGGTACTTGAGTCAACAATAAACTTCTTATAATTACAAGTTGTTTATGTGGTAGAATATCCATTATATCCAGAATTATATTAATGATTTAGATATCATATATATCATATATATCCATTATATACATTCATTTATAATATTACATAACATTTAGAGGTAAGAAATGAAATGCACCGTTCATGGAGACGGTAAGTCGTACATACGCATGAATGCTACTTTCATTTCTATTTCATATTTAATGGAATGAAATTATAATTATATAAAGGTATACTATAATTCCAGTATAATATAATGTATAACACCATTTACTCCATCCTTTATACATCCCATATATGGCATTAACGATTCAAATCACTTTGAGGGGGCGGTAGTCCACACTTCCTAAAATGAAATCATCACGTTTACCCATAATAGAAACCATAAAGGTATGACATAAATGAAAAATACAGAAGCTTAAGTAAAACAAAAAAAATTATATATCATATATAAATATAGAGAAATCTTAATGGCCACCCTTGTAGGTGTTAAAAGAAGATTGAACAATCATCGTTTTGTGAGGCAGAAATTCACCATCCACAGAAACAGTATGTTCTTTAACCATTAGATGTAGGTGTGTGTAAGTGTAGCTCGAATCCTTCTTATAACAACATCCTAGTATATTGAGGATACTGGTGTTATTACAAAATAAATGAATAAAAAGATTTTAGGGGGTTGGAGAAGCAAAATAAAACATAAGAACACAAGAGAAAACACTACCTTTAAAACAGGTAACTCTTTTTGATTTGAGCTCAAAGGCTTTCTTGGGAAGACTTCTACCCAAAGTAAGGCTTCTAGGAGTAATAGTGGGATTTGGAGAGACAAAATGGGTAGGGTTTGGCTGAGACAAAGGCTTCAGAGGTGTGGGTAAGGTGGTAGAGGTGGGGGCCTTTTATAAGAGGAGAGGAGGGGCATGCTTGGAAAGTTATAAAAGGTTACTTTATTATAAAGTGATTTTCGGATTTAAAATGTCCCAAAATTATATATTTCGAGGATAAGTTGATAAGGGTTATAAATCCACCCATACGATATGTTTTTTACATTTTTAGGTCTTAGATTTTACATTATCTTTTCATTTTATTTAAATCGTTAAATAATAAGGTAATCGCTGCATCATCATGGTGTCATAAATAATTTAATTTATTTAATGTCTAAAAATTATAAAAAAACTATCATGATGTAGGAAATATTTTTAGCTTTCTAAGGAATATTTATAGTCAGAAATATGATTTGTATAACCCCATTTAAAAATTGTTTTAGTAAAACAACTCTTATTTTTGACATTTTTATTTTAACATTAAAAAAAAGTTTTTAATGTCATTTTCCTACCAAAGTGGCTCCATGGGGCCCCAAAGTTGACCCATGTATTTTCTTGGTCGGCCATGACTCATAAAATAGGGGTAGGACAAGTGTAATGGTGTTTTCATATTTTTATAATATCATTTTTACCCTAAATTCCACTAATTACCTTTAATCGCGATTAATTAAACTTAAAAGTTACTATTCACCAAAAATTATTTTAATCACATTGAACCACATTTTACTTTTTAATAACAACCATGTATGTAGGATTTTTGAAAATCAAATCACAGAAGTGGTAATGTTTCATTTAAACAAAAAAATCAGTTTTTTAACTACAACTTAGTGGTTTCACTATTCATCAAAAATTGAAGTTTTTCAGAACAATGCCAAAATTTCACCCTAAGCTATAATTGATATTATGAATTCAAAAATGATGTCTATTTTAAAAAATTCCAAACATATAAGTTTCATTAATTAATTTTATAATTAATTCCCACTGTCACAACAAATATAGTGTTTTTAAGAAATAATATATATCAAAAGATTGACAATTGTTTATGTCCAATTTCAAAGTGAAATTAATTCTAATGACCACCATTGGATAAAATGGTAAAAATATATTCTAATTACACTTTAAAACCAATAAATAGAATAATTTATGACTATAAATTATTTTGAATAAAAAAGTTGTTTTTAAGTATTTTTCACTATTCATAAAAAATTGGAAGTTCTCCGAAAAATACCAAAAATTCAACATAGGATAATTTCGATATTACAAATCCAGAAATGAAGTCCATTTTGAAATATAAAATATATATAATTTCAAAAAGTGGGTATTACTGTTCACAACTGCTACTTTTATTGGTCGCGGTGTGTTAGAACTCGAGGTTGCGTACAACACACACTGCTCTATTATTCAAAGAGGAGCGTACCATGGAAGATTGGGGTGTTACAAACATGTTTTATTTAAATTTACTTTCTTATTTATTAAATAAACATCAACAAAATCATTTGTAAGTGATACTGATCTTGTATTTTCTTTTAGATTAGATACCATTATATTTTATATCCATGTTTTCTAAAATGTTTTAAAAAAATGTTATTTATAAAAATAAATTATTTCCTAAATATATTTTACATTTTACTTTTCCTTATTTTAAATGGTTCTGAAAATAAATTTCTTAACACTTTCCAAATGAGTCACTTTTGACTCCCTTAAACAAAATGATTTGAAAAGATTGTTTATTTTTAACATTTACAACATGAATGGATTTTACCACCATAATGACCATTATTTTCATTTAAAATTCATTTGTATGTTTCCATGTGTTTTTCAATGAAAATTATTTTCACAATGTTTTTTTATTTTTTAGTTCTTAAAGTAATTTTCAAAATGAAAAGTTTATTTTCCTCAAGAAATTTTTTAATGAAATTTTAATGGTATTTAAATTCATCAACACCAACAACCCTTATTATTACTTATTCTACAATGGGGATATTTTTTAGTAATTACATACTAAGTATTTATTTCTATGGATTAATATCGTTTCAAATATATTTTTATAGAACCCATTTATTTACCATGGGTTAATCATGTTTTAAAGTGATTATTATAAAACCCATTTCTTTTCCATGGTTTGATCATGTTTCAAAGAGATTGTTATGGAACCCATTTATTTCCCATAGTTTAATCATTTTTCAATGATATTTTAATGTAAGCCACTTATTTTCCATGGGTTAATCAAGTTATGAAAAGAATAATGGTTGTTTATATGTGTTTATGATGAAGTAAATGCTCTATGTACTTTATTCATGAACGGTACTTGGAAATTATTGACGATAATGGGTGTGACTAAATAGAATAGAGTGACCCTGTTATAGCTTATATGATTCCTAGGCCTAGATATCAATAAGTGATCCTAATATATCTTATACGATGGGTGCGCCAAGATATCACTCTAATGTATTGAAAAATGTTCTTTGTTTTTAGAGGCAATAAAAAGGGAGTTGCTGGAGGGTTCATCCTATGGATTTTATTGGGATCTATTTATTTATAAAATTGGTTTAAAATGGGATATGAAGATATTGTTCTAGGATATGAACACATTTTATTTATTCTTTCTGTGGGTTTTAATGAATCCCTAGATCAAGATTGAAATCACATGGATGATGATTATTGATTTTTATGAATCTTGACTTTGTAAAAACCTTAGGACATGTTCTGATGTTTGAAAATTAAATTATTGATGGGTATAAATATTCTTATGTTATTCTAATTTAATTTGATTATGTCATCATTCCATTATTCTAATTTTATTCTCATTGATGAAATTAAATTATCAATGCTTATATTTACCCTTACTGAGCATTTGAGATCACCCTTCTTATGCATTACTTTCCTCAGGTTATCAATAATGATGTTGAATGAATTATATCTAGAAGGTTTTCATATGGATGAAGATGACGACTTAATGTGAAATAAGAAAATATTTATTAAGTGGGAGAAATAATCTTTAAAATACATGGTTATTGTTTGTGTAAGAGCTTGTTCTCATTATAAAAATATCTAAAACTAAATGGTCCTTGTATTTATAAGTGATCTGAAATTTCCTTTTGATGTTGTTAGTTTTGGATGGCTAAAATTAAGTCACCTTTACTGGTATCAAATCTAGAAATGTATGATTATGGTTTTACCACCGAATCTGGGAGCACAAGTTTAGGGAAGTTATAGTTGGCACCAAAGCAGGGTTTAGATGAATTTTGAGATTATGATGTTTCCATTTGAGGTTATCTTAAGAGTCATGGATACCATAATAGTTTTTCAATATTAATTATGATCACAAGTTCAAAATAGTAGACAACACTTTGAGGTTTTATACAAGGAAATCTTAAAGTGAGTTAGGAATTTTTAAGTGATGATTAATTAAGTTGATGTATATGTGATGTTTTGGTTTAATGTGAAGTATTAATTCACATTATGTGGAAATAAATTTTAAGGTATTGATAACATTTATTTTTTATATGATCTTGGATATTGAAGTGATTTTGGAACACAAGTTTTATCATATAGATAACCACTAGTTTGAAAAGTGATTTGGTGACAAAGTGATTAATGTTATTTGAAAATAATATCACCATATTTTTGGGATTAAAATTTAAAATAAATGATATAAAATTTTAGGTTAAATCACTCTTTAAAATTGATATTATTTATGAATAATATAGTTTCAAATTTGGGTATTATGGTTGAATTTTTTAGATTAATGTATTATTTCATAATATAATGGTTTAATCGATTTTAGAATTATCTTATCACCATATAACCATTTGGGTTTTGGTTAATGTATAAAAAAAGGTGGAATAGATTTCTATCCCTTCTATGGTTGCATGATCCTTTAAAATTTTATTTTTAGTGCTTGAGGTATGAAAAAAAATTCATCTTCAATACCCATCTTTTGGATCCAATGATGAGACTATGGAGGAAATTTATTAAAGGATTAGATTTTACTCATTAGGTAAGTTTATTTCCTTATCCTCTTATACTAGATGTACAAGTAATTCCTCAACTATATGAATATGATCATGAAACAAATTTTTTTCCTATTACCATCATTTCTGAGGATATTAATGTCCTTTTTCACACCTATTTGGTTTATGGTTTTATGGCTATTGATTTTCTCATGATCATTCACTTTCTTATGAAAAATGATCTATAAAAATATCCATTATTATTTGGAAATTATTATTTTGTTACAAGTATAAATCTTCACTTCACACCGATTTTATCCTATTTGAAAACATAATATGTGTTATTATAGATTACCCACATACTTCCTTTCCTCTCTTATCAAGAGGATGTTTTATTATACCTTTTTATGATGTGGGTTTCCTACAAAAGTATTTTTTCCAAATGTAAAACCTTTTATTGATGAGTTAAAGATTAAATTTCATGGATGAAATTTATTATAGGGTGTGGGGGAGGATGTAACACCATGATATTTTAAAAAATAAAACAATGTTCCATAGCATATTCGACATGCAATACCGACCTTAAACGACCTGTGAATAATATAACCACTATAAATGAGCCATTGAATCATGGGGTATACAAATTAATAAATACTTTATGATATATATATATATATATATTTACTACCAAATATAAATTATTGATAAATGTTTATGTAAAAAATCAATCAATTTTCAGTAAAGTAATTTTATTATTTAAACATATGTTTTCTTCAAAAATGATTTTATTGCTTTTCATGAAAATATATTATAATTAATTTTTGGTAATTTTAGAAAACATGTTTGATAAAATGAACTTTATTTTTTAAATAAGTTTATCAAAATTAACTTTTATTTATTTCTTTTTATTTTTAAAAAAATATTGATTTTTCAGTGAATACCAAAAAATATCGATTGTTTTTAAAATGTCATTTGTTTTCAATCAATTATGTAATTTAAAAATTCATATTATTTTTTGAATATGATTTAAATTAAAATAATTATTTCTAAATTATATTTAATCCACTAAATTAAATTTGAATCATATTTATATTAGATTTTAATATAATATTATTTTTGTATTTAAAAATGAGATTTTTCTGAAAACCATTTTAAAGTGCATAATTTTTATCCTTTTTAATTAATTAAAAAAACACAATGAGGAATTTTTAAAATTAAAATTAAATATTATAGATAAATAAATATTTATTATTATTCATAAAATTATTATTATTAGTCATAGATTTAATATACAAACATCTTTTGTTTGAAATATACACTTCTTGAAAACCTGTGTTTTCATCGCATATGCAGAATTAATTTTAAAATAAATTTTGCAATTGATGTGAATTGAATTTGTTAAAATGGATTTAAAATTTTGAATAATAATAATTTATATTATATACTATGGTCAAATAATTTTTTGACCATAATTAATAGTGAAAACACTACAAATTAATGACCGCAGTTAAGATAAAAATGTGTTTACTGGGGGTTAAACTAAAAAGATAAGGGTAAAAATAACCATAAAATATATCTAAAATATATTTTAATTACACATTTAGAATTTATAATATACAAGTATCTAAAATGAACCATATTTTATCCTTTTGGTATATGAAAAACATGGGTAAAACTTTTTATAAAAAATTTACAAGTATGCCACTCAGCTCACTTAAAAAAGGCCACTCCTCCCCTCTCCTATTCAAACCTTGAGATCCATTTGGATTTGAAAATACCTAAAAAAATACTTCCTAAATTAACTCACCACGACTTATTTACCCTAGTTTTATAAAAACTCCATCCTAATAAGGTTTTTGGTGCTAACCTAAGGAGGTTGTATGAAGAAAAGGTATCATGCTTAAATGTGCATTTTTATTGTATTTATTCTTCCACATACTTAAAATATTATTCAATTATTATGATATAATAACACTAATATATACCATATACTTAGATGCTATTATTTT
The DNA here is from genome assembly GCA_963277665.1 of Viscum album. Lineage (NCBI taxonomy): Eukaryota > Viridiplantae > Streptophyta > Magnoliopsida > Santalales > Viscaceae > Viscum > Viscum album. Next base: position 1,840,496 of record CAUJRU010000069.1, read on the forward strand.
AATATCATAACCTAAATACATCTCCTCTTATATCAAATGGGATACAAAATCACCATTCATATGCACGACAAACTACCGTATCACGAACCATTGCCATTTGCTTTCCATCATTGCCTATCAAGACTTGTTATAATGATGGATTTAAAGTATATATATATATATATGATATTTGTAAAATATTTATACTTATGGAGTTATTATATCAAATATACCTTCTTACTTTCCATTCCATGGGGGATATAATGTCGTCGCTCGTGTGTACAGAAGACTACCTCCCCACGAAGTGATGTGATTCGTTTTCATCAAAACTTAACATGAAAGATAATAAGGATAATGTAATGAAAATATTTGATATAAATGAAATAATTATTATATTCATAAAATTTATCATTATAAAAAGATAATATATCATTTTCCATCTTACAATGAAAAATGATAACGTTGTTTGTGCGTACGTGTGGACTACCACCTCTCCAAAAGCAATGTGACTATTTTTTCATCCCTAAATCACATAGATGATATATATAAGAATATTTAAAGAAATAATATTTTATTTATGATATTATTATGATTCTAGAAATATAAAATAATATATACATCATTTTTATAACGATCATTTAAAAAAGGAATCATTAGTCATGAGTATGTACGACCTATAGTATCCATGATCAAAATGTAGTTAATTTTTCATAATTATAATTCAAGATTGGTTTTAAAAGTATAATTTATGAATAAATATGATAATAATTTCATGATTATTATTCTATATATATTTGAATAATGAACTCTTTGATCACAATCAACACACTGAAGTTGTTTTAAAACGATGTACTGAACGTCCTCAAAACACACAACATGGACTTAATTGATTAATTATTTGAACATTTCATTAAAAAGATATAAAATAAATTATTTAAGAATAAGTAATTAAACCAGGAAAATGTTCTTAATAAACAAAATAATTAATATAAGTTTATTGTATAGTAGGTTCAAATATATATGAAGGAACTCATACCAGAGGTAAATATTTTCTCGTCTCTCTTTTACTACTGTGTCAAAAAGACCATATTAACCACTTTTGTTACTGTGTATTGTATATAATTCCAATAAATTTATTTTATTATTATTTTAATGATAATTATTGGTATTTACAAATCTATATGAGGTTCTATTTTTTCATGGGGGTTTGATCTAGATATTACCAAAGCCATAAGGGACATCATCTCAATTTTCATTCATTAAGGCATATTGTAATGTTACACACCTATATTATTTTATAAGGTGAATATAATTTCCATTTTAAATGTTATATAATGGAATTAATTATGTAATTTATATTTAAATTTTCATTTGATGTTATTATTTAAATTGGATTATGATTGAAAACATTTCTAAAGTGGAAAAGTATTTATGTTACAATCTCATTTCATTTCGGGACTGTTTATGTTGAAGGTTGTTTTGGAGGAAATAATATGATTTTATTTTCATGAACAAAATAACTTTCTTCTCCTCCATTTATGAATGTGGTTAATATGTTTTATTTCTATTTCATTCCTTTTTATTAAATAAACATAAATAAAGTCATTTGTAAGTAATATAGATATTGTATTTTATTTAGATTCTCTTACATATACATGTTTTCTAAAATGCTTTCAAAAATTTTATTTATAAAAATAATTTATTTAATAATGTTATATTACATGGTTATTGTCCTTATTTTAAAATGTTTTGAAATGAAATTTCTTAATGTTTTCCAATTGAGTCAATTTTGACACCCTTTTAAAAAACATTTTGAAAATAATGTATATTTTTAAAATTTATAACATGAAAGGATTTTAATTCCATCATTACCATTATATGATATGAACCTTCCTTTATATTTTCCAAGGTTTTTTAAAGAAAATTATTTTCACAATATTTGGGATTTTTTTATATTTATTTTAAAAATGAAAAGGTTATTTTACTCAAGAATGTTTTTAATGATCTTTTAATGGTATTTCCATTCATCAATGTAAAAAAACCATTTTGTTACTTATTCCCCAATGAGGATATTTTTTAATGAAACCATCCTCATTATTTCTCTAGATGGATTAATATTTTTAAAGGTGATTGTTATGGAACCCGTTTCTTTCCCATGTGTTAATTATGTTTCAATGAGATTATTATGAAACCCATTTATTTTACATGGGTAAATAATGTTTCAAAGAAATTTTTATGGAATCCATTTCATTCCCACATGTTAATCATGTTTTAGAGTGATTTTTTGTAACTAATTTCTTTTGCATGAGTTAATCAAGTTTTGAGACAAGTACAAGTGGTTTCATTGAGTTTATGATGAAATGAATTCACTATGTACTTTATTAATTAATGGTACTTGGACATTATTTATGATCATGGGTGTGCCCAAATAGCACCAAGATATCCCACTATATCTTATATGATGGGTGTTCCCATATATCACCAAGTGATCCCAATATATCTTATATGATAGGTGATCCTAGATAGCACCCTGATGAATTGGGTAATGATCCTTGTCTTTAGAGGAAAAAAATAGGGAGTTACCAAAGGGTTTCTATTATAGATTTAACTGGGATCCATTTATTTATAACATGAGTCTTTAATGGGTTATGAGGATAATTTTCCAAGATATAAACACATTTTACATATTCTTTATATGCGTTTTAATGATTCAATTGATTGAGATTGAAATCACATGGATCATGATTGTTGATTTTGATGACTCTTACCTTTGTAAAATCCTTATGCCATTTTTCATGTTTGATGATCTAGGAATTGATGGATATGAATATTATTATATTATGCACATTAAATTTTGTTATATAATCATACTCTTATGCTCATCTTATTCTCACTGATGGCATTCAATTATTAGTTCATATGTTTATACTTACTGAACATTTTAACTCAACCTTATTATGCTCCATTTTCCCCAGGTTATCAAGAATGATGTTGAACGAATTGTGTCTATAAGGGGTTAATATGGATGATTATAATAACTTATTGTGAAATAATAAAAAAATTAATTGGAATAAATGATCTTTTAATGACATGGGTATTGCTTATGTAAGAGTTTGTATTAATTATCTAATGCACAAAACCTAAAATTTACTTGGGTATATAAGTGATCCAATATTTCTTTTTGATGTTGTAAGTTTTGGATGGTAAAAATTGGGTCACCTTCATCAGTATCAAATCCAAAAATGTATAGTTTATGATTTTAGCACTAGATCTAGGAGTGTGGGTTCAGGGCTGTTATACTTTTGACCCAAATAACAAATCCTTTAATTCTATAATTCATTTTATTCTTTCATATAAAATTTAAATAATTACTCTCATTAAAATATGTATCATGTATTTGTCTACCCCTCACCAAGATGATGAATCATTCAAAATTCTAATGAAAAATTCATTATTTTATAATATAAATTATTTTCCATTATTTAATAATGGTGAAACACTTAATAGATTATAACTTAAGACAATAATAATGAGATAATATATATAAATTAACTTTTATCCAAAATTTTATTTTTCCTCATACCTTTGATGTTTAATGATCCATCATTTCCATATTTTACAGCCCCACCATCATTTTTTAAATAAATTTTGGTAATTTGTTTTCATATGTAATGAGAATCCATGTAACAAACTGACTCATGTCAACCTTCCATGCCACTTGGGTCATCTCGTTATATGACACAAAGCATTTTCCTGATCTCCATGAGCTAGAGATAATTAGAAAAGGAATAAAATTTAACCAATAGAGATTGATTTCACCCATGAAATCACATAAATCACACAATGGGTTTTGAATGGAAAATATGAACTGATGTCTCTATAAATTGGATAATCATACAAAAATAATAATCAACTTAAAAATAATAAAAAATAAAATAAGGAATAAAAACCAATAATAACATTAATATTCTAAAAATTCATTACCAAAAAATTTAATTCCTTATTACTAAATTTAATATCTATAATTAATAATTATACGAGAAATGAATGATAAGGATTCTTAGACATGAAATATTCTAATTGATACAAGATCCAAAGAAACTGCATCCACCATGTGACTCCAAGTCACCACTATGAATCAACACTCACCCGCTTTCCAATAGGGTGTGGTATCAATCCTACATGGTAGTCAAGAAAATATTAATAGTATAATACATGGAGACTACATACCCACTAATATGAGTATGTAGGTTTTGATTCAATGCCCAATATTACACCTCAAAGATTCTATTTTATTCCTTTTATAAGAGAAATAAAGAGCATTATTTTGAAAATAAGGAGTTAAAAATTGGCTTTCTTAACCTTGAAATGATATGAAAACAAACATCACTCCAATGTTCCTTTCATAAAAAATTTCCCTTAATAAAACCAAAGTCACTTTCCAATTCCCATTTTAAAAATTACCATTTAATACCAGACCAGTCAAATGAGATTTAAATAATATTCAATGAAATATTAAAATAGCCTAAAACCCATAGAAATATAAATTAGAATGAATGAAAAAATGCACACCTTAATATATGGAAACATGTATTCTTTATTGAATAAAAAAATAATAGTTGGAAATAAGAACTTCAAAACCCCTAGAAACCAAAAAAACCAATTTAAAACAACATTATAAATGTTTCTTGACTACTATGACCACTAGGGATAGAGAAAAAATGGATAATATTTTTTGGAGTTAAGAGAAATGGAAAGGATATAGAGAATGAGATCCTTGCCATGAGATTTTGTGTAAAAATCACTATGAAATCACTAAAATCCCCCATGTATGGTGTGGAGGAGAATAGAATTGGTTGGGAGAGGCCACTAGGCTGTCATGTTTTAAATAGGGGAGGAATAATAGGAATTACCAAATTAAAACAACTCAAAGTGACCAAAATTTCCATCCTTGAATAGGCAGAACTATTTAAACACATGGTTATAAAAATAGTCTTTTAACTGTGCAATCTCATATAGATAATAAATTATAGTCTACATAGTTTTCTAGATGTACCTTATAGTTAGTCCCAACCATGAAATAATTATGTCAAGAAAAACTATAAACCCTACCATTTTCATGGTTTGAGGGAACATTTATCATTAACCATGAGCTAACAGTGCACAAATATCTTCCTCCCCAAATTAAAAGACAACATGTGGATCTAATACTCCCAAAACAATGATCCATAATAAGAACAACTCTATACCAAGATAAACATCCTATAATATTAAAAATTCATTTGTTACTAATAGATAATAACTCCCTAAATATATATCTAGACCATAGAATCAAAATAAAATGAGCACCTCAAGACTAACGAAGGAAAAAAACATTGAAAGTGAAAATATAGACTCAACTTATGCACTTAAAAATGGGATAAATTTTTGCTAAGACAATGATTTCAAAGGGATAATGACTATGGTTCACCCATAATATTTATAATTATCATAATGAGTGAAAAATATACAAGAAAAAATATAATAAGGTGAGATAAACTCTTAAAATAATTTAAATACAAAATCAACCAAAAGATATAAACACTAGATCAATAGTTACTTCATCCATTACCTACAAAAGGAATGTATTTTACATTTAATGAAAATAAAAACCCAACAAGGATAGAATATAGGAAAACCTAAATGCTCACAAAGGACTTTTGACACAACAAGAAAATTAGCCTATTTCCATGGTTCAAAACCATGGGAATAGGGTCTAAAACGGTGTCCATATCCAATGTCCACAGTTTTTGAAATTTTCGCTATATAAGTTATTGAAATAGTTCTATATCCTTTAACCATGGTTTTAAACTATATCCATAGTCTAGCTATATCCACGATCAACATGGACCATTGTAATAGGCCATTCCAATAGGACCTATTTCCATAGTTTAATAAACCATGTCAATATGTGCAATTTAACCAAAATCCATATAGATCATGGCCATAGGCCACACTAGATACACCTACCACCACAATTCAATAAATCATTGTGGTATCCTTTAAAAAATAATACGTAAACACCATGTTTTGATATCATGTCCTCTTCTATAATGATATACTATTTACCACTATGATATATTCTCTTTTAAGTGTAAATAAAAATTATATATATATTTTTTATTTTATATATTGATAATTTTAAATGTTTTTAAAAAATGAATATTATATTTTTCCAAAAGGCCTATTTCCATGGTTTTCACAAACTATGGAAATAGTTGAGGTATATTTCTAAAGTTCTCTAAAACCATGGAAATATGTGATTTTGGAAAGTCTTACTGCCATAGTTGTATAAAACCTTGGAAATATGTGATGGATATTTCCAAAATTTTATAAAACTATGAAAATAGTTGAGGGATATTTTCATGGTTTTCTAAAACCATGGAAATATGTGATTTTTCTGGGGCATATTTCCATAGTTGTATAAAATTATGGAAATAGGTGAGGGATATTTCCATAGTTCTCTAAAATCATGACAATAAGTGGTTTTTAGGGCTATTACAATGGTTCTATAAAACTATAGAAATAAGAAAGGGATATTTCCATGATTCTCTAAAATTTTGGAGACATGTGATTTTTGTGATGGATATTACCGTAGTTCTCTAAAACCATGAAAATATGTTATTTTTTAGGGTATTTTCCTTGGATTTAGAAAACCATGAAAATAGGTGAGGGTTATTTCCACGGTTCTCTAAATCTATTGAAATATACCTTTGATTATCCACTTAATGAGGCTAGTATTCATTGTTCATATATATAATATTCATTTTCTTTATTATTCATAAACACCATTTAGTGCATTTTATACTTTGAACATCATTTCACATTATGATTGTAATTCCCCCTTAAAATACACTCTTACATGGTACAATTTTGAACACCTCCTAAAATAAAAAATGGCCTTGATTTTATTTTCATGTTTTATTTTCAGGTATCTCATGCTATAAGGAATAATTCATACTTCTTAAGTATCTAAATATTCACATTGGAAGACCACCAAAATGGGCTTTCATGGAAACACATTTTGGGAAAAGTAAACTCGACAGAAGCACAATAAAGAGACTGTATAGGACATGATCCAAGCCCAATGATTGTAAAAATTTAAATGAATATATAATACACCATGAGGAACATTTAATTAAACATTTGACAAAGCTAATTCAGATTTTTGAATGGAGTTCCAAGTGTCCCAAGTTGGAGATAAATTTCGGGGCTCGATTCTGCATCCCAAAAAAACAACCCACCATTTTACACATATATCGTAAAAAATAAACTATTTTGGGTTGAAACTTTGCAGACGGTTAGGGGACATCCGAAGATCCATTTTTTTCTTATATGTCCTACTCTAATTTGACCATCTAGAAGGCCATATAGGCACCTCTATTCAGTGGATGAAAGCTGGATGCAACTTCAGGTCAGGGCTGGAAAAGTCTCCTCTCCCTTACTTGCCACTAACTTAGGCCTACCACCATTAATTGAGGAGACTTGGACATATGGGGTATTTACTCAAGGCTCCAAAAATGCCTATTTAAGGTAGTGGATTTTTAGGATTGATGGATCTTGGATGCTTTGTTTCATTGTAATGTTGTGCTGCAATTTTGTTGTCTCAAGTTTGTATTTCACTTGTAAGTTGTTCTAATTCATCTTAGTTTCTTAATAAAAGTTCTTCTTATACTGTTATTCTATTCTTATTCATATCATGTTTATAATGTTGGATCAAGGTGTGAATTTATTTACACTATACCTTGTGAAATTATCGCACAACGGTGGAGTGATCATTATTTCATTGTCTTTTTTTTACTTCGTCAATTCTTCCCTCATGAGTCTACTTCCCACTTCCATTGAAACCATAACATCAATGGAGTGCTAAAACTATTATGGTTTTATCCAAGAGAGTAACAAGGGGCTGTATTGGATGTTATTTATCACCCAATTAATGTCTAATCACTTCTTTTAATTGAGATTTTTATTTGATAATTTTAGAACTTCTTCGTCCTTGTTGAATTTTAAGGCCACATACTTCATGAGCTAATACAATCCTTTACCTTGGAGTGATCATAAATTTTATCCTAAAACTATATATGTGATTAGTATTATGGTGTGTTGGTATTAAACCAGTAAGTTATGAAGTTGTTTGATCTTCTTGAATAAACTCATCTAGAATATAAGAAATTGAAACCGTTAAAAAAAGAATTTCATCCAATCCACCCCAAGTGATAACCTAGGATCAACTCATTATTTTAAATTGAATTCACTTAAGACTCTTAGTTTTCACTTAAACCCATCTAAAATCAACCCAAGTTGGCCACTTCATTTCCAAAAACAAACCATAGAATGTATGTGTCTATATGTTACTTCTTAGGTCTTTGAGGATTCGACAACCCAAGCTAAGCTACAAGCGACCGCTTAACCCTGAAAACTTGGGTAAATTTGGGTGAGACCAAATTTTTGTGCCATTTTCAGGGAACTAAGTAAGTTATAGTAGACACTAGAATCCTTTTCTCAACCCACGTTCTCTATTATCACCCTCATTCCTCTTATCTTTTCACCTTTCTGTCTGTGTGTGTCCTAAGAATCTCAAATCCTAGTTTTAGTCTACTCTAATAAAGTCTCTTAAACATTACCCTATCATAAACCCATGTTGTAATCAAATTAGAAATCATTATTGGGAATCCCCTAAATTATTGAATTTCTTTGATCAATACTTGAATGATCACCCCACACTCAGTGAGATGCACAAACATTTAAATGATGACTTTTTAAAGGAAAAATTTCCAGCCCTCTCAAGGATGGTTGAAGAGATCAATCTTCTATATGTCCATGATATTCAAACTCATACAAATTATATTCCTCGAACATTGATTGAAAAATTGTGTAATAAAATGGATATAATGAGTTTTGAGTTTTCATCTTTGAGATTAGAAATACAATGCATTAATACTTGTGAGGAACTCATCCCTACAATGAATTTCCCTTCTATAACCTTATGTGGAGTGTCTAGTTTCCCAAAAATCTCTCATGAATTTATTGAATAAAAAAACATTGGATTTTAGGTAGCATAAGTGAATCAAGAAATTGTTTAAGGGTCTTTAAATCAGGAGGAAATTGATTTCATGTATTCACAGGAGGGAAATTTAACATCGTGGATTGAGGGTCCCTATTATTGCTCCATTGATGATTTTTTAGAAACACCAATCAGTGAAAAATTGGGATAAATCACAAACTTTGAGTCAATACCCATTACTAACACTAATCTTTCCAATTTAGTGGTTGAATCTTCTATTCGAAAGGATCCAATTTTGTTGAGAAATTTTGAAAATGAAATTGAGTTTAATTCAATGTCCCAACCAGTGTCTGAAAGTGTTAGTGAACCTGAGCTAAAATTCAAGGTCCTTACTTACTCTGTCAAGTCATACTTTATAGAGGATAATAAAAAAAATCTATCATAATTTAATCCTATTTTGATGTTAATAATGATAAAATTATACTTGATGTCTTAAAAAATATTAGGAAGACAATTGGATAGACCCTTATCAATATTCATGGGATTATCCCATTCATTGGGACCCATATAGTTTTTATTGAATCAATTTCAAAACCTTCATGTAAACCCCATTAGAGACTCAATCACAATCTAATTGAAGTGGTGAAAAATTTAATCATGAAAATTTTAAAAGTTGGTGTCGAATAAGTTGGGGTGTTCATGTCAAGCTAACGACATTAAACAAAAGCGCTGCATGGGAGGAAACCCATGGTTTACATGTTTCTAATCTTTGTGCATAATATTTATTTTTCAAATAGGATTAATAAATAAATTTTATATTAAAAAAATATATTTTACTCTGAATATGATAATACCATAAACTGTTGACCTATTCTTCTATTATGATTTTGAATGGGTATTAAAGGGGAGCGCCATATTCATCCGTGTCACATGGTGTAATCCTTCAGTAATACCTTACCCTTAAATTAAAAAAAGACAATGTATCATAAGTTTATTTTTATTTTTATGTGTTTGTAGGTTAAAATAAAAAAACAAAAAAATATATAATAATAATTAAAAAAATTAAAAGGACACATTTTAGGTCATGGGGAAAACCCCGTCACAACCAGCAAAGCTGTGAGGACTTGAACCCGGGACCGAAGGGAGACAAGGGCACATGCTTTCCACTGACTTATAGCTTATAATGCTTCATTATTCAATATTTTTTATATATACTTATAATTTAAATATAAATATTTTATTTTTATTATTTTTACATGATACTAGTATTGGTCTTTGGTATGCTAAAATAAATAGGTATGTTTTTTTCTTTGTATATTTTTAATTAAGGGAAACTCTCGGGATTTCCATGGTTTCTAATTTAGTTTGTGAGTGATAAGTAGAGGATTTTGAGGTCAAAGAGTTTTATAGAGAAATCAACTATATCCAAAACTTCCATAATTTTCTACCATCTTCCACCGGGAGTCTATGAGTAGCATAGAGATCAAAGTAATAATCAGGAACGTCTTGAACTTCAACTTCAAAAAACCTGGTGACTTTGTTCCATGTTTATTTATTCAAATTACTTTTAGAACTCCTATATTATACCTCTAACCCCTTCTAAATTTTATTTTTCTTAAAACACTAGGGACAATGTTATTTTAAGTTGGGGGGAGATGAAATAAAAAAATTCTTTTGTGTGAAAAAAATGATTTAAAAAAAGTGTGCCTTAATGGAAGGAAAAATTCCTTTAACCTTGAACATGATAATACATATTGCACACTTTGAAATTAAATATCAAATAATTTAGCATGCACTGATTTTGATTTTAATTCATGTATAATTTCATGAGCATATATTTTGGAAAGTGTGGCTGTCTAATGTGAAATTTCATCGTTTATATTTTCATCCAAATAAAAAAAGATCACAATGCATGTCTTTTGGATAGTGGGGTATTAGTTTGATTTCATGGGGTACCCCAAATAAATATCATAGGTTTAGTGATCATTTTATTTTTAATATGAGTATTTAAAAAAAACAATAAATTTGAGCGTAGAGCAATGAAATGACCTAATGCGTGGCTTTCAGCACTTGGGGATCATGACTCCATAGTTTTCTGGCCCAGAGTTAGTAAATTTATCTCTATTTGTGGTAATTTGACTTTGTTTTTGACTGAGTTAACTCGAGATAATGCCTGAGTATGTGGGATTCACTTGGTGCCCTACGGTCTTTGAGCCCAGGAGTCATCGGCAAAGTCTCACTACATGGGTTGACTCTATTGAGTGCAATTTCAATTACAATGGAAAAGTTTCAGAAAAAAAAACAAAAAAAAAAAACAAAAAAAATTGAATACTCATCTTAATATTGAAATGTGATTCCACTTAGTGCTTCCATCAATTCTCCCTTGAATAAAGATGAACCCCCACGTCTATTGTGATACACAACACATCATCATGCTTAATTGATATTGGATGAAATATGGAGATGAATTTGAATAAAGGAATGGGATTGGGATTGAGATCGGCTTATGAAACTATCTTGTATTAAAATATTTTGATGGTTTTAATGATTGTTTGGTATAAGTTTTCTTGGTGATCAATGTGTATTAAAAAGTATTTGGAAAAGGAAATTCAAATTTGATATTGTTGAGATACATTTTTCTCAGGACTAGTAAAACTCAAGTTGGGGGGGGGGGTGTGATTAGCCACAGAATGAGGATAATATTAATTGTTAATATATATAATATTCATGTGATTTATTATTCATAAACACCATTTTAGTGCATTTTAAACTTTGAAAATCATTTCACATTATGATTGTAATTCCCCCTTAAAATGCACTATTACATGGTACAATTTTGAACACCTCCTCAAATAAAAAATGGCCTTGATTTTATTTTCATGTTCTATTTTCAGGCCTCTAATTCTACAAGGAATAATTTATAATTTTTAAGTATCAGAAGATTCATATTGGAAGACCACTAAAATGGGCTTTTATGGAAACACATTCTGTGAAAAGTAAATTGGAAAACATTCCAATAAAGAGACTATAACGGCCAGGATCCAAGCCCAATGACTCTAAAAATTTAACTAAATATAGAGAAAATCATGGTAAAAATTTAATTTAACCATGTACAAAACTAATTTGGATTTTTGAATGGAGTTCTAGGTGGCCCAATTTGGAGATAGTTTTTTTGGCCAGATTCTACGGCCTAGAAAAACAGCACACCATTTTACACATATCTCATGAACCATTAATGATTTTAGTTTGAAACATTAAAGACGGTTAGGGGAAATCTGAAGATCCATTTTTTTATCATATGTACCACTCTAATTCAGCCATCTAGAAGACCATATAGGCGCCACTTTTCAATGTATGAAAGATGGTTGCAACTTCGGGTCAAGGCTGAAAAGTCTCCCCTCCCTTACTTTCCACCACCCTAGGCCTACCACCATTAATTGAGGAGACTTGGAAAGATGGGGGATCAACCCAAGGATCCAAAAATTCATATTTAAGGTATAATATTTGGAGGATTAAGGGATCTTGGATGCTTTCTTTCATTGTAATGTTATGTAGCAATTTTGTTGTCTCAAGTTTGTATTTCACATGTAAGTTGTTCCAATTCATCTTAGTTTCTTAATAAAGGTTCTTCTTCTCCTCTTATTCTATTCTTTTTAATATCACGTTGATACCATTGGATCAAGGTGTAAATTTATTCACATGAGACCTTGTAAAATTATCACACAACGGTGGAGTGATCGTTATTTTATTTGTCTTTTTTTAATTCTTCAATTCTTCCCTCATGAGTCCACTTCCCACTTCCATTGAAACCATAGCATCAATAAAGGGATAAAATGCTTATGGTTTGATCCAAGTGAGTATAAAGGGGTTGGATTGGATGTTATTTATCGCCCCATTAATGTCTAATCACTTCTTTTAATTGATATTTTTTTTGATGATTTTAGAAATTCTTTGTACTTGTTGAATTTTAAGGCCACATACTTCAGGTGGTACCATCCACAACTTTAAGGGGAGAATAAAGTTATACATAAACCTCTCATGAAAAACTCAAAGTAGTAAATATTTTAAGAAGTGGGGAATCCATTGAGAAACCTGAACAAGCCATTCCAGAACCATTAAAAGCTTCAACAACGCATGAAAATGAAGAAGAACCACCCATAGATTCTGAAAACCTCAATGAGAATGTAAAGGAACTACAACCTCACCAAACAACAAATAACCTACTCCCTTTCCTCAATTCATGAGAGGAAAAACTAAACCAGAACTGAATGAAACTTTGAGGGAAATCTTCCCTCACGTTAAGTTGAACATTAAACTTCTCAATGAAATCCAAACCATTCCTGCCTACTCAAATTACCTTAAGGACTTGTGAACTTTTAGAAGGAATTTTTTGCATAAAAACCAAGTCCTTTTGACTGATAATGTAAGTACCACCATTCAAGGGACCATTCCTTCAAAGTTGAAAGATCCTAAATGTCTATACATCAATGTTGAGTTAGAAGAGAACAAAGTTTTAAAATCCCTTTGTGACCTGGGAGCTAGTGTGAACCTCATTCCTTATGCCATATATTGCCAGTTAGGGGTCAAAGAAATCCAACCCACATCTTCCACTCTTCAAATTTCTGATTGTAGTGTCCATGTTTGTAAGGGGATCTTAAAGGATGTTTTGGTGAAAGTTGAAAATTTCATTTACCCAGCTGACTTCATTGTTCTTAACAATCACCCAAGCTTAGGTCCTAGGGAGAGAACCCCAATCATCCTTGGCCATCCCTTCCTTTCAATAATTAACTCTGTTATCCGAGTCCTAAATGGGAACATGACCATCAAATTTGGAAACATGAGTCTAGACTTGAACATCTATAATGAAAACTCTCAAATTGGGGATGATGAAGAGATACATGAGATTCATTAGATTGGTGTGTTGATAGTGAACTCGAGGAACATCAAGGGATCATTGAAGGATGTTTAAGTCAAGAAGAGATTGATTTTATTTGTTCACATGAGAGAAATTTGTCTCCTTTGCTTGAATCTCTTTCAAAGAGCTCTATTGGTGATTTTCTAGAATCACCAATCAATGATACCATGGGTGAAATCAATAACATTGAGTCCATACCCATTCATGAAATTGCTCAGGCTAATTTAGTGGATGGAAATTCTATTCACAAGGAACCAATTATATCAATAAATCTAGACAAAGAAATAGAGTTCAATACAAATTCCCATCCTTCCTTAGAAAGTGATAACCAATATGATCTTGAATTTAAGGTCCTGCCTTCATCACTCAAGTATGCATTCTTAGGGGAAAATCAAGCCTTTCATGTTGTCATTTCTTCCTCTCTTGAATCCAATCAAGAGATCATGGTTCTGGATGTCCTAATAAAGCATAAGAAAGCAATTGGATGGACCATTTATGATATTCTTGGGATTATCCCACTCATTGGAACTCATAATATTGTTCTTGAATCTGAATCAAAACCATGTTATCAAACTAAAAGGAGACTCAATCCAAATCTTATGGATGTGGTAAGGAAATAACATCTTTAGTTGTTTAAAGAGGGTATCATCTACCCCATTACTAAGAGTGGGTGGGTAAGTTCAATTCAAGTTGTCCCAAAGAAAGCTTGAATTACGAAGCATCTGTTTAGTGGATGCAAGCTGCTTTCCACTTCAGGTCAAGGGTGGAAAAGTCTATGTTCTACAAGATTTACACCACCATAAGCCTACCATACTCAAGTGGGACGACTTTCACTATTGGAGACTCGACCCAAGGCTCCTAAAATGCCTATTTATGGCAGTGGTGTTGTATGATTTATTCATCTTGGATTCTTTAATTCATTGTAATGTTATGCTGCCACTTTTCCTTTGTAATGTTCTTCCTCAATTGTAAGTTGTTTTAATTCATCCTAGTTTCTTAATAAAAGTTATTCTTCTCCTATTATTTTGTTCTTCTATGTCTCACATTGATACTATTGCCTCAAGGTTGGAATTTATTCACAGAAAACCTTGTGAAATTATTCACACAATGGTGGAGTGATCATTTCTTTTTATTATTTTCTTTACTTATTCAATTCCCCCCTCATGAGTCTACTTCTCGCTTCCATTGAAGCCATATAATCAATGGAGGGATAACTATTTTATGGGTTGATCCAAGGGAGTAGTAAGGGGCTGGATTGAATGTTATTTATCACCCCATTAATATCTAATCACTTATTTTAATTGATATTTTGTTTGAATATCTTTAAACTCCTTCGTCCTTGTTGAATTTTAAGGCCACATACTTCAAGTTCTAATATGAACCTTTACCATGGAGTGCTCATAAATTTGATCCTCTGAGTTTATAGTTGATTATTATTATAGTGTTTTGTTATAAAAACAGTAAGTGATGAAGTTGTAGGATCATTTTCATGAGCACTCCAAGGTAAAGGATCTTATTAGCACGTAAAAGTGGGGTGATAAAATTCAATAAGGAAGAGAAAGAGAGAAAATCTTTGAATAAAAGAAACTCAAGAAAAGAAATCAATAAAATTTATATATTGAGAAATAAAATCCAATACATCCACTTGCTACTCCCTTAGACCAACCCATAAAATAGTTAGCCCTCCATTGATGACATGTTCTCAACGGAAGTGGGAAGTAGACTCATAAGGGTGGAATTGAAGAAGCAAAGACAACAAAATAACGATCACTCCACCATTGTGTGAAGAATATCACAAGGTATGGTGAGAATAAATTCACACCTTAAGGTAATTATATCAATTTGATATAGAGAAAAATAGAATAAGAGGAAAGGAAGAAATTTTATTAAGAAATAAGGTGATTCGAATAACTTACATGAGAAGGAAGAACGTTACAAAGACAAATCAACATAATAACATTACATTGAAAACAAAGTTCAAAAATACCTTAATCCTCCAAATCTACTACCTTAAATAGAGGACATAATGGGGAAAATTTAATTCAACAGTGGCCAAAGATAATTCTGATGTTTGAATTGAGTTCCAGGCGGCCCAAGTTGGAGATAAAATTCCGAGCCAGATTCTGCGGCCCAAAATAACAGCCCACCATTTTGACAATATTCCATAAAATATTGGGCTGAAATTTTACATTCGGTTAGGAGACATCTGAAGTTCCATTTTCTTCTTCTATGTCCAACTCTAATTTGGCCATCTAGAAGGTCATTTAGATGCCTCTGTTCGGTGGATGAAAGTTGGCTACCACTTCAGGTCAAGGATAAAGAAGTCCACTCTCCCTTACTTTCCACCACCCTAGGCCTGCCATACTCAAGTGGGATCCTTTGTACTATTAGGAGATCGACCCAAGCCTCTTTAAATGACTATTTAGGTAAGTGGTGGTGGAGGAGTTTATGATCTTTGGTGCTTTGTTTAATTGTAATGTTATACTGTAAATTTGTTTCCTAGAGTTTGTCTTTCTCATGAAAGTTGTCTAATTCATCTTAGTTTCATAATAAAAGTTCTTCTTCTCCTCTTATTCTGTTCTTATTCATATCACGTTGATACCATTGGTTCAAAGTGTGAAATTATTCACACCAAACCTTGTGAAATTATCACACAACAGTGGAGTGATCGTTATTTCATTTTCTTTTTTTACTTATCTAATTCCTCTCTCATGATTCTACTTCCCACTTCCATTGAAACCAAAGAATCAATGGAGGGATAAAACTTTTATGGGTTGATCCAAGGGAGTAGTAAGGGGTTGGATTATATGTTATTTATCACCACATTATTGTCTAATCAATTATTTTAATTGAGAATTTTTTTGAAGATATTTAAACTCCTTCATCCTTGTTGAATTTTAAGGCCACATACTTCAAGTGATAATATGAACCTTTACCTTAGAGTACTCATAAATTTGATCCTCCAAGTTTATAGGTGATTAGTATTATGGTGTGTTGGAATAAAACTAGTAAGTGATGAAGTTGTTTGATCTTATTGAATAAACCCATCTCGAATATAAGATTTTGAAAATGTTAAAAATAAATTCATTCAATCCACGTCAAGTGATAACCTAGGATCAACTCATTATCTTAATTTTAATTAACTTAATTATCTTAATTATCTATTTCAATTATTTCAAATTCTTATATTTGATATGGGTTTATTCAAGAAGATCAAACAAATTCATCGCTTACTAGTTTAATACCAACAAACCATAATACTAATCACTCATACACTTAGAGGATCAAATTTATGATCACTCCAAGGTAAAGGTTCGTATTAACACTTGAAGTATGTGACCTTAAAATTCAACAAGGACGAAGGAGTTTAAATATATTTAAAAAAATTTATCAATTAATAGAAGTGATTAGAAATTAATGGGTTGATAAATAACATCTAATACATCCCCTCACTACTCCCTTGGATCAACACATAAAAGGGTTATCCCTCCATTGATGCTATGGTTTCAATGGAAGCGGGATGTAGACTCATGAGGGAGGAATTGAATAAGTAAAAAAAGAAAATGAAATAATGACCACTCCAATGTTGTGTAATAATTTCACAAGGTTTGGTGTGAATAAATCCACACCTTGAACCAATGGTATAAATGTGATATGAATAAGAACATAATAAGATGAGAAGAAGAACTTTTATTAAGAAACTAAGATGAATTAGACAACTTACATGAGAAAGACAAACTAAATGCAACAAATTCGCAACATAATATTACAATTAAAAAAAGCACCAAATATAATAAACTAATCCACCACCACTACCTTAAATAGGAATTTCAAGAGTCTTGGGTCGAGATCCCAATAGTATAAAGGATCCCACTTGAGTATGGTAGACCTAGGGTGGTGGAAAGTAAGGGAGAGTGAACTTCTTTATCTTTAACCCGAAGAGGCAACCAACTTTCATCCACCAAACAGAGGTGTCTAAATGACCATCTATATGGACAAATTAGAGTGAGATATAGAAAAATAAAATGGAGTTTCAAATGTCTTATAACCGCATGTAAAATTTCAGCCCAACTTTAATTTTTTTTGTGAGATATTATCGAAATAGTGGTCTGTTTTTCTGGGCCGCAGAATCTGGCCCAGAATGTTATCTCTAACTTGGGACACCTAGAACTCCATTCAAAATTCAGAATTAGCTTTGTACACTTTTTAATTAAATGTTCCTCATGATATCTTCTATCTTCATCTCAATTTTCAGAATTATTGGGATTGGATATTGGCCGATACAGTAGTTTTATTGGGCTACTGTACTGTTTACTTTACCCAGAATGTTGTTTGTTCAAGGCCAACTTTGGTGGTTTTCCAATATTAATCTTCAAGTAATAAAAAAGTATGAATTATTAAAAATGTAACGAGAAACCTTAAAATTAAATATGAAAATAAAATCAAGATCATTGGGTACTTTAAATGATGTTAAAAAATGTACCATGTAACTGTGAATTTTAAGAAGGAATTACAATTATATTATGAAATAATGTTCAAAGTGTAAAATGAACTAAAATTCTGTTTATGAATAATAAATCACATGAATATTATATATATTAACAATTAATATTAGCCACATTCAGTGGCTAATCACACCCTCCAACTTGAGTTTTTCCAGTTCTGAGCGAAATGTATCTCAACAATATGAAATTCGAATTCCCTTTTCCAAAAACGTTTTAATATACATTGATCACCAAGAAACCTTATACCAAATAATCATGAAACCCATAAAAATATTTTAATACAAGATAGTTTCATAAGAAGATCCCAATCTGAAGCCCATTTCTTTGTTGAAATTCATCACCATATTTCATCCAATATCAATTAAGCATGATGATGTGTTGTGTATCATAATAGACATTGGGGTTCATCTTTATTCAAGGGAGGAAGTGATGGAAGCACTAGGTGGAATCAAATTTCAATATTAATATGAGTATCTATTTTTTTTGTATATATTTTTTGTTTTTTTGTTGAACTCTCTGTGCGATAGTTATTTTAATAATTACAAATCATTGTTTTTATATATGTCAATTTAGTCATTTATTCATTTTGTTCTAAATGTGTTTATATATGTTTAATCATGTCTATATATGTTTATCTAGGATTATTTATTTCTACTATTGACCTGGAAGTATTCTGGATTACACAGACACTTTGTGAGAATTTCATATTTTTGACTCACCGTTGACTCACCGTTAGTTATATTCTTGAGTCACCGATAGTTAAAGAAATCCTCACACCATAACCGATGAAGAAGGTCGCAATGATGACAACGGTCGCACCAATGACAATGGTCTGACCGATGACGAAGGTCGCACTGATGATAGCAGTAGCACCGATGACAATGGTCTGACCGGTGACGAAGGTCTCACCGATGACAACGGTCACACCGATGACAACCGTCACACCGATGATACAACTGTCTCACCGATGCTGATCAAATGATCTACCAAAGCTGATGCAAATCAAATTACCTACCAAAACCGAAGATGATACTGATCAAATGACTTACTAAAACCGAAGCTGATGCTGATCAAATGAACTACCAAAACCGATGATGATCACATGATCGACCGAAACCGATGCTGATCACATGACCGACCGAAGCCGATGCTGATCACATGACCGACCGAAGCCGATGAAAATTCAAATGTCCTGCCGATCTCATGACTCACTGACATTCATGAAAACTGTTTGAATTTCTATTAGCTCTTATTTAATTCCAATGGTAATATTTTCTAAATTTAATGCACCTGCTGTTAATTAATGTTGGTTGTTGGATGTCAGGGAACCGTACGTTGTACCTGTCAAAAAGTCATCATTCTTTTTACCAAATCTCAAGGAATAAAAAGGAAGATCTATCTACAGTAAGAGAATATGAGAAATATAAAAAAAATACACAAAAAGAGACACAAGAGAAGATGAGGGTGTACCTGTGTGAAAAGGACGACGAAACAAAAGAAGAACTTGAAGAACACCTGTGAAAACCAGAGATCTTCAAGAATATCATTCACCTGGAACAACACTGAAGCCAAGTTGTTGTGCCTACTGAACATCATATGCACAAGGTTGAAGAACTGTAGCTGAGAATAACAATGACACTCTGTTTTGTGTCATCCTCACCAGAAAGGACTCAAATAACATCTGCAACATCCAAACGAGTCCAGAGCTCATCTGCAATCACTCGGAGCATTCTAAACTCATTATCTATTTATTTTCACTATAGTGAACCTTTGTTTAACATTTTGAGCAGTGTGTGTGCATCTGTCTATTTAGACACACATTGACTCCTGGGTTGAACTAGAGGATACTAAATCCTCACACCACACTTTTTACACCTTATTGTATCCCACTGTGTATTGTGGAAGAGTTCAAGTGTGACCTGGACACCATGTGTGCTGTTGTTTAGTTTTCCCACGTAGAACTGTGGCAGAGGTCTGAGGACTTGAATAGTCTGAGTACTATTGTAAAACCCTTGATTCAGGGCGTGGATCATAGTTTATATAAACTATTTTAGAGGACTAAATCTCATCTTGAGACTGAACCTCTTGCTTTAAAACTACTGTGCTTTTTTCCTTTGATAAAAATATTTTTAATATTCTGCTGCTAAGTAATTTAAATATAAATATGTTTTAGAGTAACTCTGATAGTTGAACTAGAAAGTGTTTGTAATCTTTGGGAACCACTATGTTATTTTCAAAAGCTAACTTAATCTTCAGATTAAGTTAACTGAGAAGTAATCAATATTTGAGAAACTAATTGAACATTTTCAATATTTATAAATTCACTACAGTTTAACTTGTTTTATGAATTGGGGGATTTTAATACAAATATGTTAAATAGAAATTTTAATTGGAACTCAATTCACCCCCCTCTTGAGTGTGTACTCCAACCAACATTTGGTATCATAGGAATGTTATTAATAAATGTTTTCCAACCACTCTGTTTGTAAACTATGATTTTAGTTGTATCTAAAGATCTCAAAATTTCTATTATTTCTAAATTTTTATCTCTTTAAATATATTTGCTAAAATTTAATTATTGATAATAGACTAGAAGGTGTAGCTACCAACATGACACCTTTCTTTAATGGTGTTAATGTAACGACCCGAAATTTTGAATAAATCTTGTTTCCTAATTTCATGTGTTATTTTTTTTATACTCAAAAAAAAATGTTTTATTTGATAAACAGGATTATAAATAAAATGAGACCATTGGTTTTTGAGTGTTATATGACCATCGGTCAATATGACCTCCGTGAACAAAATGTTTTGATTATTGTCTCTAAATTTAAGTAATCTTGGTTAATTATTATAGAAAGAAGATTTGATGGCCTCACCTAGTAGCCTTGGGCCGATCGAAGCCCATCTAACAGAGCTTGGGAAGGAGGTAGCACCATTGGGCTTTGCTCTGGACCAAATCCAAGCCGAACTTCATCATGTGAAGCTAGAACGGAATCGCCTTCACGAGAAGTTCAAACTGATAGAAATTACTACTCGGGCAATGTTGACTGAGCCACCCCAAAATTCTATCACCCTAGCACACCTTACTCTTAGGTCCTATGCTGGTATTATAAGGGGTTATGTAACGAGACCGTAATTGCCTTGTGTAATCCTTGTTTTAAATAAAAATTGGGATTTCTTCTTATGATGAAGTTTATGAATTTTCAAATGACTGGATAAAAATAGTATGCATATTTTTGATGAATTTTCAAAAGGATATTTTAAAAAAATGTTTGTGTAAAACTTAAATAACTTAAAATGTGTAATGATTCTCAAAAAATGGTCTTCTACAATTATGTTCAGTACGAAATTTAGAGTCTAATAAGATCAACATGATTTTTGATGAATAGTAAATTATGAATAGTGATTTTATGATTAGGATTAGTAATATGACCAAAGGGATTAGTAATCTCACTTAAAGAAAGTTTTAAAATAATCTAGGCACCTTGATTAAGTAATGTGATTCAATAAAATGGTTAAATAACGGTTTCATAAATTATTATTCAAGTATTAGTTTTTTCGGGTGAATAGTGTTTTTTTAATTAAAAATTTAATTAAAAATAATTAGAAAATTATTTTTATAAAAAGGACTTTATTTTTGAACTCAGAGCATCAATATTATGTTATGGTAATTTTTGGAGATTTTTCTGAAAAAAATGAATTCTCGATGAATAGTGTTTTTATTTAAAAATTTAATTAAAAATATTTGGAAAATTATTTTTATAAAATGGAGTTCATAAATGTAATTAGAGCATCTATATTTAGTTAAGGTGAAATTTTGGGATTTTTCTGAGAAAGATGAATTTTTCAGTGAATAGTAAAAATGCAGTTTTAGGGTTTCAGTATGTTTAATGACATCATAGTTGTGTCATGATGATGTCATGAGTTATTTTAAGGGTTGGCCGGCCAAGGGGGATGAATTATTGTTTTGGGGGCCCCATGTGGCCTAACTCCATGATAAATGCCAAGGGAGAGCACATGAGTTTGAGAAAAGCACATGTGAGGTGTCCCTTGGCCATTAATGTCTTGTCCCCTCACTTTCCCTATAAATACCAAGCCCTCCTCTCATCAATTCGACTACCCACTCTTCCACAACGAAGTTCTGGTCTCATTACCTCCCAAGGAGTCCTCCCAAGGTGCCCCCAAGACCTCAAGGTCCCAACCTTTGAGGTTTAAGAGTTACATTTTAAGGTAAGGGATCCGACCCCTCTCTTTCTTTTCAAGTGATCTCTTTTATGTCATTCCTTTTATGATCCATGTTCTTATTTTGGAGGATGTTCTTTTATACTCCTCTTACTGCCCTTTTTATGTTCATATGATGAAAGACCCCCTCTTACTCTCATCATTTCGTTTTAAGAATGTTTAAGTGGCGCCGTTAGGCTGCCGAATTTTCAAGGGATTCATTCACCTTTCTCTTTTTCAAAGTTCTACTTTCATGTCAAGTCTTTCAATTTCATTTTAATTATGTTGGGGTATGATCTCTATATTTATCATACTGATATTTTATGATCATATGATGAGAGACCCCATTTGATCTCTTCAATTCAGTATTTTGAAGTTTTAAGTGGCGCCGTTAGGCTGCCGAATTTTGAAGTGGTTCTTCACCCTTCTCATTTTGAAGTTCTACTTTCATGTCAATTCTTTCAAGTTCCTTTATATTATGTTGGGGTATGATCTCTATATATATCATACTGGACTCTTATGTTCATATGATGAGAGACCCCATTTGATCTCTTCAATTCAGTATTTTGAAGTTTTAAGTGGCGTCATTAGGCTGCCGAATTTTTAAGTGGTTCTTCACCCTTCTCGTTTTGAAGTTCTACTTTCATGTCAATTATTTCAAGTTCCTTTCTATTATGTTGGGGTATGATCTCTATATCTATCATACTGGACTCTTATGTTCATATGATGAGAGACCCTATTTGACCTTGTCAATTCAATTTTGTTGAAGTTTAAGTGACGCCGTTAGGCTGCCGAATTTTCACAAGAGAAATCTTTTTTTTTCTTCCTTTCATGTTCTTCATTTCATATGGTATATTTTCAAATTTCAGTACCATGTTCTTAAATCCCTTATATTTTGTCCCTCTACTGTTTTATGGGTCATTTATGAATGTTTGACCCATGTCCCCTCTCTTCTCAATGTTTTCTAAAACCTTGTAACATAGTCGTTATGCTGCAGAATTTTCGTCGCAAAGTGTCTCTCTCTCTTTTCTAAAAATTATTTTATGTTATAAAGTGAATACTCAAAGCTCTTATTTCTACAGGGGTATTCACATATATATCAAAATTTTCTATTTTAAATTCTGGGATTTACATACATGAAACCCTCTTTCCCTTTCCGTGGGTTTAAAGTGACGTAAAGATCACGTATTTAAAGCAGTTTTTAAAACGTTGTGATTATGAAATGAAACCCATTTATTTTATGCTATGTGGGTTATTTATGAAATGTTTGATGATGATATATGTGGCTCACATGATAATAAAGGAAAATTTAAGGGTGCGCCCTGATAGCGCTCCAATGCATTGGGTAATGATGTAACCACTAGAGATTACAATTTTCACGATACCTTGGTGAATAACCTTGGTAATTTTCAAATGACACCTTGGGGATGGACCTTGGTGATATGTTCATGATTTTCTATGTTAAATGATGTAGACACATATTCAAGTTATGAAAAATGTTGTTTTTATTATGAAATTCCTCATGATTTCTTTCTCATGACTTAAAGTTCTTTTCATGTCATTATTGAAGTATATCAAGCTCACTTGTAAAATGTTCCTCTTGTTTCCCTTACTGGGCCTTCTGCTCACCGTTTATTTTGATGTGTGTTCCCAGGTTATGAGATGCAGTAATGAACCTAGGATGAACTTGAGGAGAATCCTTTCAAGTGTTTAAGAAGAATGTTTTTTTTTCTTTCATTTATTATGTTCCTGGTTTCCAAGACACTAAACCTTAAAGATCCTCGGTTTTGTAAAATGTAATGAAAGTTTATGTGATGAAAAGGTGGGATGCTATAGTTGGTATCAAAGGATGGTTTAGTTATTTGTGGAAATTAGGATATAAAAACTTTAGGAAGAACCCTATAGAAGAGTTTAAATATAGGAAATCTTCCTGGTATTTTGGTGAGTATTGAGTAAGGGGTTTCCAAGAAAATACATCCCTGTCTGGATACGAGCAGGTAGAGGTGGCTCTGGCACAGATGTACATAGGGGTAAAACCCGAAAATACCGCTTTGAGCTAGACTCGAACGGGAACTGGTACACGACAACGGGCCTTGCTGCACTCTTGGTTACGACACTCCCGGGGGATATGCTTTGGTAAATTCATAAGCTTAGTATGAACCATTGTTAAAGGAACAAAGATAAAATAAAATAAAGGTTTAAATAAGAATATATGATCATGGATAACCTAGAAGGGAACCTAGGGGATCACAAGTTAGGGTATACTTTACTTCTACATGTTATCCTTAGATGCTTTAAGTTTCTTTTCATGATTATTGGCTATGTATTTAAGCCCCTAATTATAGCTTCTTTTCTTAGTTAATGGCGGGAAATGGAAGAACATGTCCCAACAACCAATGTGATAGGAAATGCTATGATTGCCGTATTAATACGACCGAGATGATTAGGGGATTAAAAGATGATTATTATTTTGGAAGACGTTCACTATTTTGAGGACCATATATGATCAAGGTAAATAGATTACTACGGTATTTTCATTGAGGAGTAAGGTTGATTTATATTTTGATTAATCAATGAATTTAAGTTGGACTTATTGTAATTTAGGTTACTTACGGGAATGATTAAACTATCTTGGGTAAAATATGTTTAGGTTAGCTATTTTTGTTATAAGATGTTAGGAGTGGTTGATGTTGTTTGGAGATGAACAATGAAGTTTATTTTGGAAGACTATGTTATCAAGTCCTTCTTGTATTTGGGTTTCAATCTTAGTTTGGTTTATTTCGAGGAATTTTAAGGAATGTTATTTATGGAATGGTCTATGATGAACTTTGGGTATTACCATGGAACATTGAAGATTTAAAATTAGTTTCCATTCCTATGGGATTCTTCCTTTTTGAAGAGTTGTTTAACCTTACCCTTTCTGTTTTGGGATAATGTTTAAAGATAGAAGAAATAGATAGTTAATCTATTATGGATTATGTGATTCTCTAAAAGATGATTCTTGTGTTTTGATGAGACCAAGTAGTTTTGAATGCTCATCGTTTGGGGGAAAGGATTAGTTTTGGTAAAAACTTATTAAAGGGTGAAACTCTACATGAAGGTAGATATATTTCCTTATGTTTTTGTTCTATGTTGTAAATGAATTCCTCAAAATTATGAAAAGGAACGTAAAACAAAAACGTTGTTGGTTTACGTTTCCTACTAGGTAATCAAAGGCTGCTTACACACATCATAATTTTGGGATTTTCTGGTGGTTAAATTCCTCCTAATCATGTTTTCTATCACTCTCCTTTAGAACGTTACCCTTTGTTTTTTCCTCCATGTCCATGTTTCCTACATGGAATCCTAGTATGAGTAAACTCGGGTGGCCTTTGTACTTCCTTTTCTTTCTTTTAAAGTAATAGTTTTACTGACTCTTTTTCCGATGTGGGACTTTCAATGAAATTTCTAAACCCAATTTAAAAAATTGCGAGGACGCAATTTCTTAAGGGGGGAAGATTGTAACGACCCGAAATTTTGAATAAATCTTGTTTCCTAATTTCATGTGTTATTTTTTTTATACTCAAAAAAAATGTTTTATTTGATAAACATGATTATAAATAAAATGAGACCATTGGTTTTTGAGTGTTATATGACCATCGGTCAATATGACCTCCGTGAAAAAAATGTTTTGATTATTGTCTCTAAATTTAAGTAATCTTGGTTAATTATTATAGAAAGAAGATTTGATGGCCTCACCTAGTAGCCTTGGGCCGATCGAAGCCCATCTAACAGAGCTTGGGAAGGAGGTAGCACCATTGGGCTTTGCTCTGGACCAAATCCAAGCCGAACTTCATCATGTGAAGCTAGAACGGAATCGCCTTCACGAGAAGTTCAAACTGATAGAAATTACTACTCGGGCAATGTTGACTGAGCCACCCCAAAATTCTATCACCCTAGCACACCTTACTCTTAGGTCCTATGCTGGTATTATAAGGGGTTATGTAACGAGACCGTAATTGCCTTGTGTAATCCTTGTTTTAAATAAAAATTGGGATTTCTTCTTATGATGAAGTTTATGAATTTTCAAATGACTGGATAAAAATAGTATGCATATTTTTGATGAATTTTCAAAAGGATATTTTAAAAAAATGTTTGTGTAAAACTTAAATAACTTAAAATGTGTAATGATTCTCAAAAAATGGTCTTCTACAATTATGTTTAGTACGAAATTTAGAGTCTAATAAGATCAACATGATTTTTGATGAATAGTAAATTATGAATAGTGATTTTATGATTAGGATTAGTAATATGACCAAATGGATTAGTAATCTCACTTAAAGAAAGTTTTAAAATAATCTAGGCACCTTGATTAAGTAATGTGATTCAATAAAATGGTTAAATAACGGTTTCATAAATTATTATTCAAGTATTAGTTTTTTCGGGTGAATAGTGTTTTTTAATTAAAAATTTAATTAAAAATAATTAGAAAATTATTTTTATAAAAAGGACTTTATTTTTGAACTCAGAGCATCGATATTATGTTATGGTAATTTTTGGAGATTTTTCTGAAAAAAATGAATTCTCGATGAATAGTGTTTTTATTTAAAAATTTAATTAAAAATATTTGGAAAATTATTTTTATAAAATGGAGTTCATAAATGTAATTAGAGCATCTATATTTAGTTAAGGTGAAATTTTGGGATTTTTCTGAGAAAGATGAATTTTTCAGTGAATAGTAAAAATGCAGTTTTAGGGTTTCGGTATGTTTAATGACATCATAGTTGTGTCATGATGATGTCATGAGTTATTTTAAGGGTTGGCCGGCCAAGGGTGATGAATTATTGTTTTGGGGGCCCCATGTGGCCTAACTCCATGATAAATTCCAAGGGAGAGCACATGAGTTTGAGAAAAGCACATGTGAGGTGTCCCTTGGCCATTAATGTCTTGTCCCCTCACTTTCCCTATAAATACCAAGCCCTCCTCTCATCAATTCGACTCCCCACTCTTCCCCAACGAAGTTCTGGTCTCATTACCTCCCAAGGATTCCTCCCAAGGTGACCCCAAGCCCTCAAGGTCCCAACCTTTGAGGTTTAAGAGTTACATTTTAAGGTAAGGGATCCGACCCCTCTCTTTCTTTTCAAGTGATCTCTTTTATGTCATTCCTTTTATGATCCATGTTCTTATTTTGGAGGATGTTCTTTTATACTCCTCTTACTGCCCTTTTTATGTTCATATGATGAAAGACCCCCTCTTACTCTCATCATTTCGTTTTAAGAATGTTTAAGTGGCGCCGTTAGGCTGCCGAATTTTCAAGGGATTCATTCACCTTTCTCTTTTTCAAAGTTCTACTTTCATGTCAAGTCTTTCAATTTCATTTTAATTATGTTGGGGTATGATCTCTATATTTATCATACTGATATTTTATGATCATATGATGAGAGACCCCATTTGATCTCTTCAATTCAGTATTTTGAAGTTTTAAGTGGCGCCGTTAGGCTGCCGAATTTTTAAGTGGTTCTTCACCCTTCTCGTTTTGAAGTTCTACTTTCATGTCAATTCTTTCAAGTTCCTTTATATTATGTTGGGGTATGATCTCTATATATATCATACTGGACTCTTATGTTCATATGATGAGAGACCCCATTTGATCTCTTCAATTCAGTATTTTGAAGTTTTAAGTGGCGCCGTTAGGCTGTCGAATTTTTAAGTGGTTCTTCACCCTTCTCGTTTTGAAGTTCTACTTTCATGTCAATTATTTCAAGTTCCTTTCTATTATGTTGGGGTATGATCTCTATATCTATCATACTGGACTCTTATGTTCATATGATGAGAGACCCTATTTGACCTTGTCAATTCAATTTTGTTGAAGTTTAAGTGACGCCGTTAGGCTGCCGAATTTTCACAAGAGAAATCTTGTTTTTTTTTCTTCCTTTCATGTTCTTCATTTCATATGGTATATTTTAAAATTTCAGTACCATGTTCTTAAATCCCTTATATTTTGTCCCTCTACTGTTTTATGGGTCATTTATGAATGTTTGACCCATGTCCCCTCTCTTCTCAATGTTTTCTAAAACCTTGTAACATAGTCGTTATGCTGCAGAATTTTCGTCGCAAAGTGTCTCTCTCTCTTTTCTAAAAATTATTTTATGTTATAAATTGAATACTCAAAGCTCTTATTTCTACAGGGGTATTTACATATATATCAAAATGTTCTATTTTAAATTCTGGGATTTACATACATGAAACCCTCTTTCCCTTTCCGTGGGTTTAAAGTGACGTAAAGATCACGTATTTAAAGCAGTTTTGAAAACGTTGTGATTATGAAATGAAACCCATTTATTTTATGCTATGTGGGTTATTTATGAAATGTTTGATGATGATATATGTGGCTCACATGATAATAAAGGCAAATTTAAGGGTGCGCCCTGATAGCGCTCCAATGCATTGGGTAATGATGTAACCACTAGAGATTACAATTTTCACGATACCTTGGTGAATAACCTTGGTAATTTTCAAATGACACCTTGGGGATGGACCTTGGTGATATGTTCATGATTGTCTATGTTAAATGTTGTAGCCACATATTCAAGTTATGAAAAATGTTGTTTTTATTATGAAATGCCTCATGATTTCTTTCTCATGCCTTAAAGTTCTTTTCATGTCATTATTGAAGTATATCAAGCTCACTTGTAAAATGTTCCTCTTGTTTCCCTTACTGGGCCTTCTGCTCACCCTTTATTTTGATGTGTGTTCCCAGGTTATGAGATGCAGTAATGAACCTAGGATGAACTTGAGGAGAAGCCTTTCAAGTGTTTAAGAAGAATGTTTTTTTTCTTTCATTTATTATGTTCCTGGTTTCCAAGACACTAAACCTTAAAGATCCTCGGTTTTGTAAAATGTAATGAAAGTTTATGTGATGAAAAGGTGGGATGCTATAGTTAATTATTCCCAATGGGAACTAAAAATGAAAATTCATTTAGAAAGTATGGGATTTTATATCTGGATTTCTATAGAGACTCAGTATAAGATTCCAGAAACTGTAATAACTACTTGGGATGAACCTACTAAAGTTGCTTACAATAATAATTATATAGCAATGAATGCCATGTATTGTGATTTAGGAGATGGGGAATTTAATCGAATATCTGCTTGTAAAACTGCTTATGACATTTGGGATACTTTGGGTGTTTCTCATGAGGGAACAACCAATGTTAAAGAAATGAGACTAAACACATACACTATTAAGCATGATAATTTTAAAATGTAGTCTGATGAACCTATTTATTATATGTATCTCAGGTTCAATGAAATTGTAAATACAATGAGTTTACTTGGAGAGGCTGTTCCAGCTAAGGATAAGATTATAAGAATACTCAGATGCTTTCCAAAAAGATGGAGAGGCACATCAGTTTCAATTAGAGAATCTTGTGACATTGGTGCTTTTCCTGTCAAGGAACTTATTGGTAAGATAACGATGTATAAGGAAGAACTGAAAGTAAACAAGGTAGAAGATGATGAACCAAAGAAGAGGTCTGTAGCTTTCAAGACTTCTACTTCAAAACTTAAGGACAAGGGGAAACTTCAAAGTGAAAGTGATAGCTCAAGCTGTGAGGAAAGTGCATTACACATCGATGCTAAGATGGCTTAGATAGCCAGACGATTTAATAAATTTTATAGGAAAAATAAATTTTTTAGAAAATAAAATTATAAGGGAAAGTATGAAAATAAAGGTCATTGGAAGAAGGATTGGAAGAGAACTGATAAAAGTGATGACATAGTCTGCTATGAATGCAAGAGAAAAGGACATGTGAAAGCCGATTGCCCTAAATTAAATTTCAAGAAGAAATATGACTATAAGTACAGAAAATACAAGAAAGCTATGAAAGCAATCTGGAGTTCTTCAGAAGACAGATCAAGTGATTCTGACTCCACTCAGGATGAAAAACCTTAAAAATCTAATATGTGTTTCATGAAAAACACATCTGAGGTAACATTGGATACTCATGCTTTAAACTCTTATTATTCTAGAGATAATTATGATTCTGAAAACATATCTAGTGAAGATTTATTTGAATATTGTAATTTGCTAGAGGATACCTGCAATGAGATGAAAGATAAGTATAAAGCTTTAAAGAAGAAGTACGAATTAATTAACACTGTCAAATATACACTAGAAGTAGAAAAATAAAAGAATGCTCAATTACTCAAAGAGAATATTGAACTGAAATTTTCTAATGAGCAACTCAGGAAAGATTTGGAAAAATTTATTAATGGAAAATACATACTTACACAAAGGCTAGGAAAATAAGTGGCACCAAAGTATACTACTATTTTAGGTTATCAGCCTGGACAAAGACATATTACAAGAAATAAATTTATTCCTAAATCTAGACAATATGATTCTAGTACTAGTTCTGAAAATTCCTATGCCTCAACTAGCTATTCACATAATTATAGATCAAACAAGGTTTATCTATCAAAATATTTTGATTCTGTTAAATATATGAGACCCATTAGGCAAATATGGGTACCAAAATTTTTTCTTGCTAACCTGTCTGGACCCAAGAAAATATGGGTACCAAAACCATTTTCTGTCTAAAATTGTTTTGTAGGAAACTTTCTTGAAAAGTTTCTATAAGCAGACATGGTATTTGGACAGTGGATGTTCAAGACACATGACAAGAGATTTTTCATGCTTCAAAAGCTTGATCAAGGTTGATAGAGGATATGTCACCTTTGGTGATAACTCTAAAGGGAAAATCATCAGCCTATGACAAATTGGTAACTCTGATTCAATTTTGATCTCTAAGGTTTTACTTGTTGATGGAATAAAATATAACTTGTTAAGTATTTCTCAGCTATGTGATGATGGTTTTAATGTTAAATTTGAAAATGATTCTTGTAAATTTTTTAATTCTAAAAATGTTTTAGTATTTTCTTCCTTAAGAAATGAATATGTATATGCTGTAGATTTGAATTCTTTAGCTAAGCAAAATATTACTTGTTTAAATGATTTTCATAAAGAATCTTGGATTTGGCACTGAAGATTAGGACACTGCAATATACATTCACTTAGAAAAACGACTAGGAAGAAATTAGTTAGAGACCTACCTAGACTTGAATTCCCAGTTGACAAAGTTTGTAATCCCTGTCAAAAGGGAAAGCAACATAAAGTTTCTTTCAAATAAAAGAAAGAAGTTTCAACTTCTCAACCTCTCAAGTTGTTTCACATGGAATTGTTTGGACCTTTTAAAGTTTCTAGTTTAAATGGGAAGCACTATGTTTATGTTCTAGTAGATGAATTTTCTAGATATACTTGGGTATACTTTTTAGCTCACAAAAGTGAAGCTTTCTCTTACTTTATTAAATACTCCAAGTCTATAGAAAACCTTAGTGGACTTAAGATTAAAACCTTGAGAAGTGATCATGGTCGTGAGTTTGAAAATCATGAGTTTGATTCTTACTTCTCACATAATGGCTATAATCACAACTTATCTTCCCCTAGGACACCTCAACAGAATGGTGTAGTAGAAAGAAGAAATAGAACCCTTCAAGAAATTTCTAGAACTATGCTAAATGAATATGATGTACCTGTTTATTTTTGGGCTGAAGCTGTCAATACAGCTGGTTATATTATAAATAGAGTCTTGATTAGACTTGTTCTTAAGAAAACCCCTTATGAGCTTTGGAATAATAGGAAACCTAAACTTAGTTACTTTAGAGTTTTTGGTTGAAAAGGCTTTATTATGAATACTAAATATAATCTAGACAAGTTTTCATCCAAGATTGATGAAGTAATATTTTTAGGATATTCAATTACTAGAAAATCCTATAGAGTTTTTAATAAGAGAACCAAATGTGTGGAAGAATTTGTTCACATCAAATTTAATGAAACTTATCCACATTAATCTAAACCTATTGTTAAATATACTAAAGAAGACTTGTCTATTTTAAATCTTAATGATAAAGATAGTGGTTCTATTGTAAAGACAAATAGCTCTGTAAATACACTATAACCTACTTCTGATGAACCCAAACCTAGAGAAGAACCTGAAATTTCCGGTCCTACCTTTACTAGATCAACCAAGATTCTAAAGAACCATCATCTAGATGCAGTTGTAGGTAACATGGATAGAATAACACAAACTAGAGGTTTTCTGAGAAATCAGGTTGAACATCAAGCCTTTACTTCACAGCTAGAACCTAAAAATATCAATTATGCAATCAATGATGAATTTTGGGTAATGGATATGCAAGAAGCGTTAAATCAATTTGAAAGAAACAAAGTCTGAGAATTAGTAGAAAGACCTAAGGACACCTTGACCATAGGTATTAAATGGGTGTTTAGGAATAAATTTGATGAATCTGGAAACATCATTAGAAACAAAGATAGATTAGTTTCACAATGTTACAATCAAGAAGAAGTAATAGACTATGAAGAAACCTTTGCACCTGTAGCTAGATTAGAAGCCATTAGAATATTAATTGCTTATGCATCTCATCTTAATTTCAAGTTATATCAAATGGATGTCAAAAGTTCATTTCTAAATGGTTTTATAATTGAATATGTTTTTGTTGAACAACCACCTAGATTTACAAACCCCCATTTTTAAAATCATGTTTTTAACCTTTCTAATGATTTATATGGTTTAAAATAGGCTCCAAGAGCTTGGTATGATAGACTTAAAAATTTTATTATCTCTAAAGGTTTTACTAAAGGAATTGCAGATCCCACTATTTTTATTAAAAGAATTTGTAAATATATTTTGATTATACAAATCTATGTTAATGATATTATCTTTGGATCTTCTAAAAATTATTTATGTACTAATTTTTCAAAGATTATGAAAAATGAATTTGAAATGAGTTTAATGGGAGAACTCAAGTATTTTTTTGGATTTCAAAATTTTCAAAATAAATATGGTATTATTTTAAATCAAAGTAAATATACAAAGGATATTTTAAAAAATTTTAGTTTGGATAGTAATAAGGGAAGTGACACACCTATGAGTACCACCTATAAGTTAGATGATGATGAAACTGGGAAACCAGTTGATCAAACCAATTATAGAGGTATGATTGGAAGCTTAATTTACCTTACTGCTAGTCGAATAGATATCATGTTTAGTGTATGCATGTGTGCAAGATTTCAAGCTAATCCTAAAGAATCTCATTTACTTGCTGTTAAAAGGATTTTCAAATATCTTAAACATACTACCAATTTAGGTTTATTTTATCCAAAAGGACAATCTTTTGACTTAATAAGTTATTCAGATGCTGACTTTGCTGGTTTCAAGTTAGATAGGAAGAGCACATCTGGAACATGTCATCTTTTGGGAAAGTCCCTGGTATCTTGGTGTAGTAAGAAACATAACTCTGTTGCATTGTCTACTGCTAAAGCAGAATACATTGCTGCTGGTAGTTGTTGTGCACATATTCTGTGGATGAAACACACTTTGTTGGACTATGGATATCAATTTAGAAATTTTTCTATAAATTGTGATAACACTAGTGCAATTAACATCTCTAAAAATTCCGTGTCTCACTCTAGGACTAAGCACATTGATGTCAGACATCACTTTTTGAGAGATCATTATCAAAATGGTGATATTTCTCTAGAATTTATTGACTCTGAACATCAATTTGCTGATATTTTCACCAAGCCCTTAAGCTTTGAAAGGTAAGAATTTATTAAACAAGAGTTAGGTATGATAAATCAGTGAAACTGATCTGTGAAACCGATCAGTGAAACCGATCAGTGAAACCGATCAGTGAAACCAATTAGTGAAACTGATATGTGAAACTAATCAGTGAAAACGATTAGTGAAACGGATCAGTGAAACCGATCAGTGAAACCGATCATTGAAACCGATCAGTGAAACCGATCAGTGAAACCGATCAGTGAAACCGATCAGTGAAACCGATCAGTGAAACCGATCAGTGAAACCGATCAATGAAACTGATAAGTGAAACCGATCTGTGCTACCGATTGTGTTACACAGTCCATCTGAAACCGTTAGTGTTTGTTGAAACAACATTGTTTTACTAAATAGATATTATATTTAATAATGTAACCCTAAATGATAAAATTAATGACCTGTGACTATTTCAATTCCTAAGAACTATTGACCTTCCATCTCCTACTGAACTACACTTTTTCTGAATCCCGATTTTTCGAACCTCTCGAACTTTTCGAACCTCTTAAACATATTGAATCTCCAAATGACAAAGAAAAAGTGACAAGATAACGAATCTGAAATCTCCTCACCTGTGAAATGTGCTCGAGGAGAATCGAGCAACACAACTCAAAAATCTATGAACACGAAACTAGAGACTCGGGTGGTCACCACAGAAAAGGAAGTAAGTTCCAAATGGGTTTTATCCAATAAGTCCGAACTTTTGAGAGTGTTAGAGATTCAAGGATGAAAATAATGGTTCTGTAATAATGACCGAGTATACTACCCAAAGCTAGTGCATGAGTTTTATTTGAATTTAAGTATTGCATTAGATGGAGTGGAAGCTGAAAGATTATCTTCAATAGTTAAAGGGAAGAAGATAAATTTTTCATCAAAGCAATGGGATGAGTGTTTGGGGGTACCTCATAAAGGTAGATATGAAGATTATACTGGTAATATTCCTCCTACCGCTAAATATTTTTCGTATGAGTATGCTTTGGAGATGTTAACTGGAAATCTGAATCCAGAAGAATAATAGATGTTGAGTTGGATGGAGAAAGAAGAATCTTGTTAAAGTTTATTCATCACCAAATCTATCCCAAAAGGGTGATTTTTCTTCTATAAAGTATCAAGATGTTTTCTTGTTGTTTTTATTGCTAATGATGAGAAGATCAACTTGTGTAGATACATTACTGTTCATATTGCTGAGATGGTAAATCCATCTAAGAAGGCTACAACCTTGTTCTATTCTAAGCAAGTCTCTACTATGTTAAAATCTTTGGGCTGTGTTGAAGATGGAGATGAGTGTATCTCATCAAGTAGTAGTTTTTTTATTATAAAGGATATCTACAAAAGAATTAAAATCAACTAGAATCCATGGAAGAAGACATGGGTTGCTGATGAAGATAGGCTATATGAATCATTTAATCCTACTGACAACTCTCAGAGACTAAAGGGGACGAGAGATCTCGGTTTAAAACCTGATGAGTAAGTTATTTATTCTGATGAGGAAGAACAGACAGAAGATCCTAAGGACACTGGATAATCTAGCAGGTAGGAAACAGGAGAAGCTAAAGCTAATAATGATGTCGATACTGAAAAGGAACCTGAGTCACCTCCTGATGACATGAGTGACCCTGATATAGCAAGTCCTAAGAAAAGAAAAATGGAATTTGGACCAGCTAGTCCACCTCTTAAGTTACCTGAGTCAGAACCCCTTCTAGGTGATGAAGAAGAAGATGACACTGGAGTTTCAAATTCTAACCAATATGAATCCAGTAGCAAAGACAGTACCAATGAGACTTCGATAAACAATAATGGAAATGGTAATGGCAATGGTGATGATGATGATGATGATGTAAATTATCAACCAGTGGATGGTCACAATGTGATCCAAGATGATCCACAACCTCAATTAGATGAGCAAAAAACTGTTCCTGAGGCTAAAAGGATAGTGCAGACAATGTTTGATGTAGATGGGGAAGACTCTCATGAAAATTATGGTAAAGCTGATTTTTGTAAAAC
Organism: Viscum album; assembly: GCA_963277665.1. Classification (NCBI taxonomy): domain Eukaryota; kingdom Viridiplantae; phylum Streptophyta; class Magnoliopsida; order Santalales; family Viscaceae; genus Viscum; species Viscum album. The sequence continues at coordinate 1,876,841 of CAUJRU010000069.1, forward strand.
CTAAGTATACCTCTTGTAAAGCTTCATGGGAAGAACACCCAGGTTTTGTGGTTATAGGTTTGGATTATTCAGAGGAAGAGGAAGAAGGAGTGAATTTTGCAAGGGTAATCCATCCAGTTAAGGCTGGACTAGTTGCTAAAAATGTACATGTGACAGCTGAAAGACCTGGTCCTTCAGTTTCTCGATCTGATTTTGACCAATTTAAAGATGAGTTTCTCCATGAAATCAGAGAAACAATAAAAGAGAAATTATCTAATTCTCCTGCTCCTACTCCTATGAATATATCTGAGGCTTCTATGGATGCTATAACTCAAAGAGTGGTAAATATTATTAAGCCAGACCTGTGAAATACTGGTGAGATGATTGGCAGACACATTTCCTCTCTGAATCAAGCACTCAAGGATTTTAGAAGTGACTTAGTATCTCTGTCAGGAGAATTTAGATCAACCATCACTAGTATGATGGAAGTTTTGAGAAACTTGATAGAACACCTGAAAAAAATCTGATTTGAGAAAATTGAAGGCTGAGATAACTTAGATTTTTGCTCAGGATAGCTCCTCCAAAGTAACCAAGATCACTGGACATGAGATTAATGCCTTACAAGATGTTATAAAAGAAGAGTTAGCAACCTTTGGATAGATTCTGGACTTGGAATCTTTAAAAAAGATGAAGGAAAATAGTGATCTTAATCACAATATGGTGAAGCTATATTCAGATGATGCTAATAAGGCTCAGAAAGAGATCAAAGAAAAAGTGGATCACTATTTTTCTAAAATTTATACCAAGCATGAGTTGAACCATCAGTTTAAAGTCCTAGATGAGAATTTAAGGATACCTCTTATCACTCAATCCTTTAAGGCTCAAGTCTAACAGTTGAAGGATTTTACTACCACTCTGGAGAGTTTCATCCAAAACAAAGATGACTTTGAGAAGGCCATGAAACATGGTGGTGAAGTAATTCAGGATTTTATCAATCAGCTTAAACCATATCTTTATGTGTAAGAAAAGGAAATTGTTCTTCCTACTGCTGGGCCTCTTAGTCCATCCAATGTTTCTCTTGATCAAATATCTATTTCTCAAGATCTATCCAATATTCGGCTAGTCATTCAGCAGCCACCTTATGGAGGATCTTCTACTCATCCGCAAGTGACCTTAGCACCCACTATGCTTCCAGCCCGAGCTGTACTACCTCCTCTCTCTATCCAGCTAGATCAACCTTCCACAAAACCACTTTCTTGCCCATCCATTCCTCCCTCTGCTAAAGGGAAAGATTCTATTCACCCCAAGAAATAGCCGTGTCTGTTGTTTTTGATAGGGTGAAGTTTTCCTTGTATCTTTTCAACTGTTATTTCAATGAAACCTTTTTCTCTCTCTCTATGCTCTCTATTTTTCCTTTTTTTGATAATCCCAAAGGGGGAGAAATTGTATACATATATCCCTCCCAAATGGAGAGAATAGTATCAATATATATCAAAGGGAGAGAATAGTATATATAAGTCTAAGCAATATCTAAAGGGGAGACCAGTATATAAGATCTAAATAAGCTTTAAACTCTAATGTCATGATATCGATTATATATTATTTTTATATAGGGGGAGTATACTGAGTGTTATATCATCTTACCTCTTCCTTTATTCCATAGATTTGTGATTATCAAAAAGGGGGAGATTTTTGAACTCTCTGTACGATAGTTATTTTAATAATCACAAATCATTGTTTTTATATATGTCAATTTAGTCATTTATTCAATTTGTTCTAAATGTGTTTATATATGTTTAATCATGTCTACATATGTTTATCTATGATTATTTATTTATACTAATGACCTGGAAGTATTCTAGATTACAAAGACACTGTGAGAATTTCATATTTTTGACTCACCGTTGACTCACCGTTAGTTATATTCTTGAGTCACCAATAGTTAAAGAAATCCTCACACCGAAATCGATGACAACGGTCGCACCAATGACAATGGTCTGACCAATGAAGAAGGTCGCACTAATGACAACAGTATCATCGATGACGACGGTTTGACCGATGACGAAGGTTGCACCGATGATAGTGGTCGCACCGATGACAACGGTTTGACCAATGACGAAGGTCGCACCAATGACAACGATCGCACCGATGACAATGGTCACACCGATGATACAACTATCTCACTTATTCTGATCAAATGATCTATCGAAGCTGATGTGGATCAAATGACCTACTGAAACCAAAGCTGATTCTAATCAAATGACCTAACGAAACCGAAGATGATGTTGATCAAATGACCTACCAAAACCGATGCTGATCACATGATCGACCGAAACCGAAGCTGATCACATGACTGACCGAAGACGATGCTGATCACATGACATATCGATACCGATGAAAATTCAAATGACCTACTGATCTCATGACTCACTGATAGTCATGAAAACTGTTTGAATTTCTATTTGCTCTTATTTAATTCCAACAGTCATATTTTCTAAATTTAATGCACCAGCTATTAATTAAGGTTGGTTGTTGGATGTCAGGGAACCATACCTCATACCTTTCAAAAAGTAACCATTATTTTTACTAGATCCCAAGGAATAAAAAGGAAGATCTATCCGCAGTAAGAGAAGACTAGAAATATACAAAAAAATACACAGAAAGCAACACAAGAGAAGATGAGGGCGTACATGTGTGAAAAGGACGATGAAACAAAAGAAGAACTTGAAGAACACCTGTGAAAACCAGAGAGATTCAAGAAGATAATTCACCTGGAACAAACACTGAAGCCAAGTTGCTGTGCCTACTGAACATCATATGCAAAAGGCTGAAGAACTATAGTTGAGAAGAACAACAACACTCTGTTTTGTGTCATCCTCACCAGAAAGGACTCAAATAACATCTATAACATCCAAACGAGTCCATAGCTCATCTGCAATCACTCAGAGCATTCTAAACTCATTATCTATTTATTTTCTCTATAGTGAACCTTTGTTTAACATTTTGAGTAGTGTGTGTATCTATCTATTTAGACACACATTAACTCCTGGGAAGAACTGGAGGATACAAAATCCTCACACCAAACTTTTTACACCTTATTGTATCCCACTGTGTATTGTGGAAGAGGTCAAGTGTGACCTGGACAACCTATGTGCTATTTTTTAGTTTTCCCATGTAGAACTGTGGCAGAGGTCTGAGGACCTGAACAGTCTGAGTACTATTGTAAAACCCTCGATTCAGGGTGTGGATCATATTTTATATAAACTATTTGAGAGGACTAAGTCTCATCTTGAGACTGAACCTCTTTCTTTAAAACATCTGTGCTTTTTTCCTTTAATAAAACTATTTTGAATATTCTGCTACTAAGTACTTTAAATATAAATCTGTTTTAGAGAAACTCTGATAGTTTAACTAGCAAGTGCTTGTAATCGTTGTGAACCAGTAAGTTAGTTTCAAAAGCTAACTTAATCTTCATATTAAGTTAACTGAGAAGTAATCAATCTTTGAGAAGCTAATTGAACATTTACAATCATTATAAATTCACTACAGTTTAACTTGTTTTATGAATTGGGGGATTTTAATACAAATCTATTAAACAAAAATTTTAATTGGAACTAAATTCACCCACCCTCTTGAGTTTCCACTCCGACCAACATTTTTTTTCAATTTTTCTATGGTAATTGAAATTGAACTCAATAGAGTCAACCCATGTAGCGAGACTTTTCCGATGACTCCCAGGCTCAAAGACCTTAGGGCACCAAGTGAATCCCACATACTCAGACATCATCCCAAGTTAACTTAATCAAAATAAAAGTCAAATTACCACAAATAGAGATAAAATTACTAACTCTGGGCTAGACAACTATAAAGTCACGATCCCCAAGTGCCAAAAGCCATGCATTAGGTCATTTCATTGCTCTACATGCAAATTTATTGGTTTTTTAATTTTTTATTGAATACTCATATTAAAACTAAAATGATCACCAAACCTATGATATTTATTTGGGGGACCCCATGTACTCAAACTAATACCCCACTATCCAAAGGACGTGCGTTGTGATCTCTTTTTTTATTGGGATGAAAATATAAACGATGAAATATCACATTAGACAACCACACTTTCCAAAATCTATTCTCATGAAATTATACATGGATTAAAATTAGAATAAAGGCATGCTAAATTATTTGATATTCAGTTTCAAAGTGTGCAATGTGTATTATCATGTTCAAGGTTAAAGAAAATTTTCCTTCTACACATTTTTTTATGCACACAAAATTAATTTTTTTCATTCTTTTCACCCCCAAGCTAAACTAAAAGCAGCCTCTTAAACCTAATATCTTGGGTAAATTTGTGTGAGATCAAATTTTGGCACCGTTTCTAGGGTCCCAAGTAAGTTATCTCAACACCCATTCTATCCTCCCCCATTTCTTCTATTCTCACCAAAATTCTCTTATCTTTTCCCTTTCTCATTTTTTTTCTTTTGACACATGTCTGCGTACACCCATGACCAATCAAACTGTCCAGTTAGGGTGGATAGTCCTAGGGTTGGGGAGTCAAGTACACCAAGGGAACTCTTTCCATTAGATCCTATTCTTCCTAATACTCTAGAGTCCAAAATTGAGCCCATTTCAATGGAAGGTCTTCAAAGAAACCAACTCATAAATTCATGTGGGAACCAAAATGGAAATCCAAATGAGCTGCCCCAAACTTGGGGAATGTAGTCAATCAAACCATGAATGAATACCTCACACCTACCTGAACCAATGCCCCCCATGCATTAGAAACAATTCTCTAGGAGATGATAACCACATCTTTAAAAATTATGTCCCAAACCACCTTCCCACATTCCATGGAATGGAGTCCGAGATGCCCTAACTTCGCGTTAAGGAGTTCAATGAATTATAGAAACCATGTGTCCCACACATCAAATAAAATTAGCTAAGATGAGGCTATTTACTTTTTATTTAAAGGATTGATATAAAAATTTTATAAACAATTTGATACCATCATCCATCTACTCTTGGGACCAATTACAAAGAGAATTCTACAAAAAAATACTTTCCCCACCACAAAACAATTGCACTTAAAAAGATAATCCAAAACTTTTAAAAAAAAGAAGGGGAGTCCTTTTATGAAACATGGGAAAGGTTCAAAGACACACTCAACATGGTACCTCACCATGGATTTTCAATCCCAGAACAAGTTCAAATTTTCTATGAAGGGTTGGGCCCAGGAAACAAACAATTCATCGACATGATGTGTAATGGGACCTTCAAAAACAAAGCCCCAAATGATGTTTAAGAGTATCTAAAATGACTGGCCGAATAAAACCAAACATGGGGAACATCACCTTAATATGAGAAGCCACCCAAATCTGGTGGAATCCACACACTTAGGGAGGAGGAAATCCTTAGGGAAAAACTTGCTACACTCACTAGTAAGGTCGAGGAGATCAATCTTATGAAGGTCCATGAAATTCAAACTGTTGACCCTGTTTGCAAAATTTGTGACAAACATGAGCACAAAACAGACAACTGCCCAACCATTATATCCATAAAGGATGTTTTTCTAGGAGGAACACCTGCTGAAGTCAATGACCTAAACTTCCAAAATCCCCAATACCAAAACACATTCAACCCAAGGTATAATGACCACCCAAGCTTCTACTAGAAAGATAACCAACAACCTAGCCAACCATAATGACCAAACCCCTACCCTAAACAAAATTTCAAAAACCATAACCAGTTCCAACTAAAACCTTTCCAATACCAACACCCTCCTATCCAATACCAACAACCCATCCAAAAACCCATGCAACAACCAATCCAATAACTAAAGTATCCTCCTAGGATAAACCAACCAGCACAAGCCCCTACTCAATCTGTCCCTCTTCCAATCCTTGAGCAGTTGTGTAAACAAATGGAGACAATGAACTCAAAAGTCTCATCCCTTAAACATGAACTAAAAACCATTAAATCTGGGAAGGCACCCATGACTAATCAGGCAGTACCATCCTCAAATTTAAGGGGAGAATCCAGTTACACACAAACCTCTCATGAACAACTCAAAGCAGTGATTATTTTAAGAAGTGGGAAATCTATTGAGAAACATGAACGAGCCATTCCATAACCATTAAAAGCTTCAAAATGCATGAAAATGATGAAGAACCACCCATATATTTTAAAAAACCCAATGAGAATGTTAAGGAACTACAACCACACCAAATAATCAAAAAACTTGCTCCCTTTCCTCAACGCATGAGAGGAAAAACTAAAACAAAACTGAATGAAACATTGAGGGAAATCTTCTCTCAGGATAAGTTGAACATTACACTTCTTGATGCAATCCAAACCATTCCTACATACTCAAATTACCTTAAGTACTTGTGCAGTTTTAAAAGGAAATTTTCACATAAAAACCCAGTATTTTGGATGCTAATGTGAGTACCACCATTCAAGGGACCATTCCTCCAAAGTTGAAAGATCCAGGATATCCATACATCAATTTTGAGTTAGGAGAGAATAAAGTTAACAAAGCCCTTTGTGATCTGGGAGCTAGTGTGACCCTCATTCCTTATGCCATGTATTGTCAGTTAGAGATCCAAGAACTCCAACCCACATCTGTCACTCTTCAACTTACTGATCATAGTGTCCTAGTTCCTAAGGGGATCTTAAAGGATGTTTTAGTGAAAGTTGAAAATTTCATTTACCCAGTTGACTTCATTGTTCTTGACAATAACCCACACTTAGGTACTAGAGAGAAAACCCCAATCATCCTTGTCCATACCTTCCTTGAAATAATTAACTCTGTTATTCGAGTCCAAAATGGGAACATGACTATCACCTTTGGAGACATGAGTCTAGAGTTGAACATCTACAATGAAAACTCTCAAATTGGGGATGATAAAGAGATACATGAGATTAATTGGATTGGTAGTGTTGATAGTGAACTCATGGAACATCAAGGGACCACTGAAGGATTTTTAAGTTAAGAAGAGATTTATTTTCTTTATTCACATGAGGGAAATTTGTCTCCTTGACTTGAATCTCTTTCAGATATCTATATTAATGATTTTCTAGAATCAATAATCAATGATACCATGGGTGAAATAAATAACATTGAGTCTATAACCATTCATGACACTACTCTGGATAATTTAGTGGATGAAAATTCTATTCACAAGGAACCAATTCTATCAAGAAATATGGACAAAGAAACCGAGTTCAATACAAATTCCCATCCTTCCTTGTAAAGTGATAACCAATCTGATCTCAAATTTAAGGTCCTACCTTCATCAATCAAGAATGAGTTCTTAGGGGACAATCAAGCCTTTCTTATTGTCATTTGTTCCTCTCTTGAATCCAATAAATATATGATGCTTATGGATGTCCTAAGAAATCATAAGAAAGAAATTGGATGGACCCTTTCTAATATTATTGGGATTAGCCCACTCATTGGAACTCATAGGATTGTTTTTGAATCTGAATCCAAACCATGTTGTCAACCTCAAAGGAGACTATATCCAAATCTTATAGATATGGTAAGGAAATAGCTTCTTAAGTTTTTGAAAGAGGGTATCATTTACCCCATTGCTGAGAGTGAGTGGGTAATTCCATTTCAAGTTGTCCCAAAGAAACATGGAATTATGATGCGTCTTTTTAGGGGATGCAAGCTACTTTCCACTTCGGGTCAAGGGTGGAAAAGTCTAAGTTCCATAAGATTTCCACCACCCTAAGCCTACCATACTCAAGTAGGATGACTTTTACTATTGAAGGCTCGACCCAAGGCTCCTAAAATGCATATTTAAGGATATGGTTTTGGAGGATTTATTCATCTTGGATGCTTTCTTTCATTGTAATGTTATGCTACCACTTTTCCTTTGTAAAGTTTTTCTTCAATTGTAAGTTGTTTTAATTCATTGTAGTTTCTTAATAAAAGTTCTTCTTATCCTATTATTATGTTATTCTCCATCTCACTTTGATACCTTTACCTCAAGGTCTAAATTTATTCACACCAAACCTTGTAAAATTATTCACACAACGGTGGAGTGATCATTTTATTTTTATTTTTCTCTTTACTTCTTCAATTCCCCCCTCACGAGTCTACTTTCCTCTTCCATTGAAACCATAGCATCAATGGATGGATAACCCACTTATTGGTTGATCCAAGGGAGTATCAAGGGGCTGGATTGGATTTTATTTATCACCCCATTAATGTCTAATCACATATTTTAATTGATATTTTTATTTTATGATTTTAAAACTTCTTCTTCCTTGTTGAATTTTAAGGTCACATACTTCAATTGTTAATATGAACCTTTACCTTGGAGTTCTCATAAATTTTATCCTTCAAGTTTATAGATGAATAGTATTATGGTTTGTTGGTATTAAAATAGTAAGTTATGAAGTTTTTTGATATTCTTGAATAAACCCATCTTGAATATAAGAAGTTGAAATAATGGAAAAAATAATTTCATCCAATCCACCCCAAGTGATAACCTAGGATCAACTCATTCTTTTAAATTGAATTCACTTAAGTATCTTAGAGTTCACTTAAACCCATCTAATATCAATTAAAACTATCTAAAATCAACCCTAAAGTTGTACACTTTATAACCAAAAACAATCCATAGAATGATTGTGTCTATAGGTTACATCTTAGGTATTTGAGGATTCAACAACCCAATCTAAGCTACAAGCGACCAATTAACCCTAAACACTTAGGTAAATTTGGGCGAGACCAAATTTTGGTGATTTTTATGGGGACCTAAGTAAGTTATATTAAACACTATCATCCTTTTCTCACCACAAGTTCTCTATTCTCACCCCCATTATTCTTATCTTTTCAACTTTCTGTCTGTGTGTGTCCTAAGAATCTCAAATCCTAGTTTTAGTCTACTCTAATGGAGTATCTTCAAAATTACCCTATAATAAACCCATGTCGGAATCAAATTAGAAATAACTATTGGTAATACCCTAACTTAGTGAATTTCTTTGATCAATCCTTGAATGATCACCCCACACTCAGTGAGATGCACAAACATTTAAATGATGACTATTTAAAGGATAAATTTCCAGCCCTCTCAAAGATGGTTGAAGAGATCAATCTTGTGGAGTTTAATGATGTTCAAACTCATAAAAATTATATTCCTTGAACATTTATTGGAAAATTGTGTAATAAAATGGAGATAATGAGTTCTGAGATTTCATCTTTGAGATTAGAACTACAATGCATTAATACTTGTGAAAAACTCATCCCTACACTGACTGTCCCTTCTATAACCTTATGTGGACTGTCTAGTTTCCCACAAATCTCTAATGAATTTATTGAAGAAACAAACATTGGATTTGAGGTAGCAAACGTGAATCAAGAAATTGTTTAAGGGTCTTTAAATCAGGAGTAAATTAATTTCATGTATTCATAGGAGGGAAATTTATCATTGTGGATTGAGGGTCCCTATTATTGCTCCATTGATGATTTTTCATAATCACCAATCAGTGAAACATTGGGATAAGCCACAAAACTTGAGTTCATACCCATTCCTAACACTGATCTTTCCAATTTGGTGGTTGAATCTTCTATTCAAGAGGTACCAATTTTGTTGATAAATTTTGAAAATGAAATTGATTTTGATTCAAAGTCTTGACCAGTGTCTGAAAGTGTTAGTGAACCCAAGCTCAAATTCAAGGTCCTAAAATCTTCTCTCAAGTCTTCATTTATAGAGTATAATAAAAAATATTCAATCATAATATTATCCTCTCTTGATGCTAATAAATATAAAATTATACTTGATGTCTTAAGAACCATTAGGATGGAAATTAGATGGAACCTTATCGATATTCATGGGATTTGACCATTAATTGGGACCTATATAGTTTTTATTGAATAAATTTGAAAACCTTCCAGTAAACCCCATTGGAGACTCAATCATAATCTAATTTAAGTGGTGAAAAATTTAATCATTAAATTTTTAAAATTTGGTGTTGGATAATTAAGGATGTTCATGTTGAGCTAACGATGTTAAAAAAAAGCACTGCACGGGAGGTAACCCGTGGTTTTAATGTTTCCAATCTTTGTGGATCATATTTTTTTATTTATTTTAATGAATCATTTTGATATTTAAAAAAAATTAAAAAAAAGTATACTGTTGACCTATTCTTCTATTATGAGTATGGATGGGTATGAAAGGGGAGCACCATATTCATCCGTGTCACGTGGTGTGATCCTTGAGTAATACCTTACCCAAAAATTTAAAAAGAAGACAACATATCATCAGTTAATTTTCTTTTTATGTGTTTTTAGGTTAAAATAAAAATAAATAATAATAATAATAATAAATTAAAAGGACACATCATAGGTTGTGGGAAAAACCCCGTCACAACTGGAGAAGCCATAGGGACTCGAACCCAGGATCGAAGGGAGACAGGGGAGCACGCTTACCGCTGTCCTAAAACTTATAGTTCTCCCTTATTCTATAATTTTTTTATATATACTCATATTTTACTTTTTTTATTATATGAATATATATATATATATATATATATATTTTTGTTTTGTTTGTTTTTTTTCCTTTTTTCCACTAGGGAACTCCGCATGTGACATGGATATCAAAACACTAAATTAGAGTAGCAAGAACTTCAACTTCAACTAACAGGTGACTTCATTTCATGATCCTCATATTTCAAATTTCTTTTATAACTCCTCTCATCTACCTCTACCCCCTTCTCAATTTTATTTTCTATAAACACTGGGGACAATATTATTCTATGTTGGGGGGGGGGGGTGAAAAGAATGAAAAAAAATTAATAAATTGCGTGTGCTTAAAAAAATGTGTGGAAGGAAAAATTTCTTTAACCTTGAACATGATAATACACATTTCACACTTTGAAACTGAATATAAAATAATTTATCATGCCCTGATTCTAATTTTAATCCATGTATAATTTCACGATCAAAGATTTTGGAAAGTGTGGATATCCAATGTGATATTTCATCATTTTTATTTTCATCCAAATAAAAAAAAGAGATCACAATGCACACCCTTTGGATAGTGGGTTATTACTTTGAGTTCATGGGGTCCCCTAAATAAATAGCATAGGTTTGGTGATCATTTTAGTTTTAATATGAGTATTTAATAAAAAATCTAAATTTTCATGTAGAGCAATGAAATGACCTAATGTGTGGCTTTCGACACTTGGGGAACATGACTCCATAGTTTTCTGGACTAAAGTTGTAATTTTATCTCTATTTGTGGTAATTTGACTTTGTTTTTGACTGAGTTAACTCTAGATGATTCCTGAGTATGTGGGCTTTACTTGGTGCCCTAAAGTCTTTGATATTTGGAGTCATTGGAAAAGTCTCGCTACATGGGTTGAATCTTTGGAGTGAAATTTAAATTACCATGGAAATATTGCAAAAAAATTGAATACTCATATTAATATTGAAATGTGATTCCATCCATCACTTCCGTCATTTCCCCCTTGAATAAAGATGAACCCCCATGTCTATTGTGATACACAACACATCCTCATACTTAATTGATATTGGATGAAATATGGAAATGAATTTGAACAAAAGAATGAGCTTAGGATTGGGAGATACTTATGAAACTATATTGTATTAAAATATTTTGATGGGTTTCACAGTTATTTGGTATAAGGGTTTTTGGTGATCATTGTGTATTAAAATATTTTTGGAAAAGTGAATTCGACTTTCATATTTTTGAGATACATTTTTCTCGGGACTCGCGAAACTCAAGTTTGGGAGTGTGACTAGACACTGAAATAGGATAATATTCATTGTTAATATTTATAAAATTCATGATATTAATTATTCATAAACACCATTTTAGTGCATTTTACACTTTGAACATTATTTTACATTATGATTGTAATTCTTTGTTAAAATGAACTATTACGTAGTTCATATTTAAACACATCCTAAAATAAAAATTGTTCTTGATTTTATTTTTATATTTTATTTTCAGGTCTCCCCAGATATAAGGAACAATTCATGTTTTTGGATCACTAGAATAGTCACATTAGAATACCACCAAAGTTGGCCTTCAAACAACAACATTCTTGGAAAAGTAAACTGGACAACATCCCAATAAAGAGATTGTATCAGCCAAGATAAAAGCCCAATGATTCTAAAAATTTATATGAATATAGAGGACATAATGTATAACATTTCATCCCATATTTAAAAGAGATAATTCAGATGTTTTAATGGATTTCTAGGAATCCCAAATTAGAGATGAAATTCTGGTCCAGATTCTACGGCCTAGAAAAGTAGCCCACCATTTCAATAATATCTCAAAAACCAAAATTTCATTTGGGATTAAATTTTATAGGCGGTTAGGATACATATATAGATCCAATGTTTTCCTATATGGACCACTCTAATTCGTCCATCTAGAAGGTCACTTCGACGCATCTGTTCAATGGATGAAATCTATTTTCCACTTTGGGTCAAGGGTGGAAAAGTCTAAGTTCCACAAGCTTTCCACCACCCTAAGCCTACCATAATCAATTGGTATGAATTTAACTATTGGAGGATCTACCAAAGGCCCCTAAAATGTCTATTTAAGGAAGTGGTGTTGGAGTATTTATTCATCTTGGATACTTTCTTTCATTGTAATGTTATGCTACCACTTTTCCTTTATAGTGTTCTTCCTCAATTGTAAGTTGTTTTAATTTATCCTAGTTTTTTAATAAAAGTTATTCTTATCCTATTATTTTTTTCCTCTTCATATTACTTTGATACCGTTTTCTCAAGTTCTAAATTTATTTACACCAAACCTTTTGAAATTATTCACACAACGGTGGATTAATAATTTTATTTTTATTTTTTTCTTTACTTCTTCAATTCCTCCCTCATGATTCTAATTCCTGCTTCCACTGAAATCATAGCATCAATGGAGGGATAAACCAATTATGGGTTGATCCATGGGAGTATCAAGGGGCTAGATTGGATGTTATTTATCACCCCATTAATTTCTAATCACTTATTTTAATTGAGATTTTTATTTGATGATTTTAAAACTTCTCCATCCTTGTAGAATTTTAAGGCCGCATACTTCAAGTTCTAATACAAACCTTTACCTTGGAGTACTCATAAATTTGATTCTCCAAGTTTATAGGTGATTAATATTATTGTTTTTTTGGTATTAAACTAGTAAGTGATGAATTTGTTTGATATTCTTGAATAAACGCATCTCGAATATAAGAAGTTGAAATAATTGAAAAAAGAATTTCATCTAATCCAACCCAAGTGATAACCTAGTATCAAATAATTATTTTAAATTGAATTCACTTAAGTCTCTTAGAGTTCACTTAAACCCATCTAAAATCAATTAAACCTATATAAAATCAAACCCAAAGTTGGCCACTTCATAGCCAAAAACAATCCATAGAATGTATGTGTCTATAGGTTACTTCTTAGGTCACTAAGGATTCGAAAACCCAAGATACTTATTATAATGTTGACCTATTATTATATTATGAGTATGAGTGAGTATGAAAGGGGAGAAACATATTCATCTGTGTCATGTGGTGTAATCCTTGAGTAATACTTTACCCAAAAATCTAAAAAGAAGATAATGTATCATCAATTTATTCTTATTTTTATGCGTTTGTAGGTTAAAATAAAAATACAAAAAATATATAATAATAAAAAAAAGTACAGATCATAGGTTGTGGGGAAAACCCCATCACAACCGGAAAAGTCGTGGGGACTCGAACCCAGGACCAAAGGGAGACAGGGGCGCACGCTTTCCACTGACCTATAGCTTATAGTGCTTCATTATTATATAATTTTTTTTATGTATACTTATATTTTACTTATAAATATATATATTATTATTTTTCTTATGTGATAATAGTATTAGTCTTTGGTATGTAAAAATAAATAGGTATGTTTTTTTGTCTTTGTCTATTTTTAATTAAGGGAACCTCTCGGGGTTTCCATGGTTTCTAATTTAGTTTGTGAGTGAGAAGTAGAGGCTTTTTAGGTCAAAGAGTTTTATAGGGAAATCAAATATATCTAAAACTTACAAAATTTTCTACCATCTTCCACTGGGAGTTCATGAGTATCATGGAGATCAAAGGAATAATGAAGAGCATCATGAACTTCATCTTCAAAAACCAGGTGACTTTATTCCATGTTTATTTATTCAAATTACTTTTAGAACTTCTCTCTTATACCTATACCCCCTTCTAAATTTTCTTTTCTTCAAACACTGGGGATAGTGTTATTTTAAGTTTGGGGGGAGATGAAAGAAAAAAAAATCTTTTGTGTGAAAAAAAATGATTTAAAAAAAGTTCCCCTTAATGGAAGGAAAATTTCCTTTAACCTTGAACATGATAATACATATTTAACATTTTGAAATTGAATATAAAATAATTTAGCATGACCTGATTTTGATTTTAATCCATGTATAATTTCATGAGCATATATTTTGGAAAGTGTGGCTATTTAATGTGAAATTTCATCATTTATATTTTCATCCAAATAAAAAAAGATCAAAATACACGTCCTTTGGATAGTGGGGTATTATTTTGAGTTCATGGGGTCCCACAAATAAATATCATAGGTTTGGTGGTCATTTTATTTTTTATATGATTATTAAATAAAAAATAAAAAATAATAATAAATTTGTGCTTAGAGCAATGAAATGACCTAATTCGCAACTTTCAGCACTTGGGGATTGTGACTCCATAGTTGTCTAGCCCATGGTTAGTAATTTTATCTGTATTTGTGGTAATTTGACTTTATTCTTGATTGAGTTAACTCAAGATGATTCCCAAGTATGTGGGCTTCACTTGGTGCCCTAAGGTCTTTGAGCCTGGGAGTCACCGACAAAGTCTCGCTACATGGGTTGACTCTATTGAGTGCAATTTCAATTACCATGGAAAAATTGAAAAATAAAAATACAATAAAAAAATTTGAATAATCATCTTATTATTTAAATTTGATTCCACCTAGTGCTTCTATCATTACCCCCTTGAATAAAGATGAACCCCCATGTCTATTGTGATACACAACACATCATCATGCTTAATTGATATTGGATGAAAAATGACGATGAATTTGAACAAAAAAATGATATTTGTATTGATATATACTTATGAGACCATATTGTATTAAAATATTTTGACGGGTTTCATGATTATTTGGTATAAGGGTTAATTGTGATCAATGTGTATTAAAATGTTTTTGGAAAAGGGAATTTGAATTTCATATTGTTGAGATACATTTTTCTCGGGACTAGAAAAACTCATGTTAGAAGGTGTGATTAGCCACTGAATGAGGCTAATATTCACTATTAATATATATAATATTCATGTTCTTTATTATTCATAAACACCATTTTAGTTCATTTTACACTTTGAACATCATTTTACATTATGATTATAATTCCCCTTAAATTGCACAATTACATGGTATAATTTTGAACACCTCCTAAAATAAAAAATGGGCTTGATTTTATTTTTATATTTTATTTTAAGGTCTATAATTCTATAAGGAAAAATTCATACTTTTTAAGTATCTGAAGATTCACATTGGAAGACCACCAAAATGAGCTTTCATGTCAACACATTCTAGGCAAAATAAACTGGACAACATCACAATAAAGAGACTATAGTGGCCATGATCCAAGTCCAATTGTAACGACCCAAAGTTTTTCAATGGAAATTACCTTCTTATAATTATGTCATAAAATCACATGAAAACACAACACAATGAACTAATAATTTCTAATTGATCTTTAAACATAAGTTTTTCACTTCTCTGTTTGGAATTTTGAAAATCTAACATACACGATTGTGTTCAATATGTCTTTTGGAGTCTAATAAAACAAAAATAATTTTTTAGTGAATATTAATCTACCCTTATGAATAGTAACATACCCTTATGAATAGTTATATACCCTAATGAATATTAACCTCACCTATGGCGGTATAAAAATAATATTCAAGTTGGAAGTACAATATACCTATATTTTAGAATAAGTTAATGAATGTTTTAAAACTAGTTTGATAATAAATTATTACTTTAATTAAATATTAAAATAATCATATTTAGAAAATTATTCTTGAAAAATGGACTTCATTTTTGGATTCTACACATCATAAAATGGTTAGAGTGAATTTTTGGGATTTTTCTGAAATACTTAAATTTTTGATGAATAATAGAATACGATAATTCACAATAAATGCTAAATAATGGATTAATTGAGTCATCGATTATGTTATGCTGATGTAATACCACTTGGTTCAGGATCACATTATAAAAAAACTATTATTGGTCATGTAATACTTACTATTCCCTATCTTGGGAAGAAATAATAAATTAATGATTATAATATTACGAAATCCCTAATCTCCTCCACTATAAAAACCCTCCTTCACTCCCTCTTCTCTCCATTCCTATAAAGCCTTTTGCCTTACCATTATTCTTCCCAAATCTCTCCCCAAGGTCCTCCCACACGTCCAAAATCTCTCATCCTCCTCAAAATACCAAAATATCTCCCCTTAAGTGGTCTCAAAGGAGGAAGTCTCAAGAGGTAAATTCCTCTTCCCAATTTCTTCTTTTCTTTTAAGTTTTTTTCTTTTTATTTCTTTCCTCACCTCCCTTCACCATAATATTATGATAAATCCAGTAAAACACATGTACTATAATGTATTCATGATAGAAGTATATTTCATTATCTTCTCTCCTTTCCCCACCCTTTTATTTGAAAGAAATGGAAGCACCGTTTGAGATGTGCTAATTTAGCACATTTAAGGACAACAGTTTAACAATTTCTATTATTATCTTTAATTATGGTCATGAAAAAATTTGTGTTATAGTTGAACCATATTATTATATATGTAATATATCCTATTTTTTGTTCTGTAATCCTTTGGTACAAATGTAATTAAGTTATAAAGCAAAACACATTCTTTGTAATCAAATCCATCGATTAACAAAAACGGTTATCACTATGATTATATATATAATAATTCGACTTCACTCTAAGTACCCTAATTAAAATTAAAACCCTGTAATATCATGGATATTAAATAAAGAATATAACTTCAATTCTTGATAACCACTTTCATCTTTCATATAATCCAAACTTGAATATAAGTGAACCGGTCTTTTAAAGCCAAGTAAACAAACGGGCCCGAATAATGAAATTGAACCTTGTAACTAATCAAAAAGGATTTGAATGAACTAAAAATGGTTATAATAAATAAATTAAATATATAATATGCTATGTAATTATTAATAAATATGCCTAATTTGTTTATTCAGGTCATTATTAACAAGTGGAGAACACCAACAAATTTAAGGTAAGGGATCCTCCCCTTTTCACTCTTAATCAAGATTGTTCTCTATGCTATGGATTTTTTTTGTAATACCAAGTGATGGGGTATGTTTATAAACATTACCCATACTGCCATAATGTTTTATAAGTGATGATAAACCCATTATCTCTCTCATCAAGCCCCTTAGTTACACCCGATACCATGCCGACAAACCATAATGGATTCTACCCGAACTTCCTTTATTCCTTCTAGTTGCTCTATCTTTCTTTTTACCAAAATATAGTTGTCTTTTATTTTTTATGTATAACTTAAAAATTCTGTTTATATGATCCAAACGAATTATCTAATATCCATCTCTCATTCTCTTTCGTGGATATACATGCTTTTAAGTGAATATCTCCTCGATACTTCCCAATAAGCACACTAGTTTTAAAGGAACTTCCCAAAATTTTACCCAATTTCAAGTGAACTATATCTTCTGTTTTAAGACATAATTGTCTTTTTAAATTCCGTATTTTTATTCTGAAAACCTTCTTGGTTCAATTCTGGTTTTATATAAAAGAATGTCTTCTTTACTATTTTAAAATCTCTATAGTATTTTCCTTGAAACCGCACAAAAATGTTTTAATGCTAATGATTCTAAAATACATTTCTCATATGTTTTAACTTATGTTTGACACCACTTACCATGTTATAGGACTATCTTACCCTATTAATGTCCATGTATTTTCTAATTCTTTCCTTACATGGACACTTTCATGATACGCCCATTGGTTATGATTTATGTCATGATTGTGGTACCCAATTATTTCCATGGGTACCCTTATGTTTATATATGGTTGATTATATATTATTTTATATGTGGTAAGAATATTTATGTGGCAAGAATATTCATGAAAATTTTGAGATGGGTGCGCAGATAGCGCTTCAATGCATTAGGTAAAGTTGAGTCTCATGAGATGTGATGTGAAACGGGATTGGCGGTTAGCCTTGACTCTTACTAAAATGGGAAATAGGATTGGCGGTTAGCCTTGACCCATATTAAGATATGATTTATGATTCTGCACATTTATATGATTCCATGTTTATATGATCCCGTGCTTATATTAAATGATTTCGTAAGTTTCATGCTTTGGATATCATTATTTCATGCCTCTTAACTCATGTGCTTGAGATGTATCCTTATGTTCATTCCCTTTCTGGGCATTTTTAGCTAATCCATTTGTTTATGTGTTCCCCAGGGTACCCTATGCAGATGTAAGGGATCAAAGGAAGTTAGGATCTCACTATGTAGATTAAATAAAGAAGTGTTTTTTAGCCCCATGTTTTATGTTTTATGTACCTAGTCTTCCAAGACGCTAGACTTAACGATCCTTGGATTATACTCTGATGATTAATTACGATTAAAATCATGAAATGTTATATGTAAAAGGCTCAAGTTTCTATAGTTGGTATCATAGGATGGTCTAGTTATTTTTGGAGATTAGGAATAGAGCACCTTAGTGAGAACCTTAAGGATGCGACTAAGTATAAGAAAACAGTCCTAAATTTTGGTGAGTATAGAGTAAGTGGTTTATCAAGAAAATACATCCCTATTTGGATACGAGAAGGTAGAGGCGGCTCTGGCACAGATGTATCTAGGGGTAAAACTTTAAAACACCACTTTGAGCTAGACTCGAATGGGAAATGGTGCACAACAACGGGCCTTTCTGCACTCTTGGTTACGACACTCCCGGGGGATATGCTTTGGTAGATTCACGAGCTTAGTACAAACCGTTATTAAGGGACAAAAAGAAGTCCATAAGAATATAAGTTAAGAAATAGATCAAGAATAACCTAGATATAAACCTAAAGAATCACAAGACAGGATATACTTTTTCTTTATAAATTCATAATTTTATGTTCAAAGTTTCTTTTTATGCTCAATAGCTAAGTATTTAAGACCTCTAATTATACGTTCTTTTTCTTAGTTAATGGCGGGAAATAGAAGAACATGTTCCAACAACCAATGTGATGGGAAATGTGATGATTTCCCTAATGACATGCCTGATGTGATGGAAGCAGGTGCTCAAAACTTCATTGTAGTACTTGCTTAGCTGGCTCGAGTTCAGAATAATAACTTAAATCAGGTGGAACATCCCCCTCATCCAAGGAAAGAGAAAGTTGTCGTAGAATCCTTCATGCGGTAAAGGCCTCCCATGTTTAGTGGGTCTTCTGTTCCCCTCCTCACAGAACAATGGATTAACTCCATTGAAAAGATTTTCTCTGTCCTCTAGTGCTCAGAAGAAGAGAAAGTTGTACTGGAAGTCTATTGTTTTTATGGGGAAGCTGATCAGTGGTGGACACTGATCAAGAATACAAAGTCCCAAGAGGAAATTGATTCCATAGAATGGGAGGAATTCAAGAGGATGTTTTTCAAAAAATATTTTCCTCAAACCCTCCATCTCAAGATGGAAAGAGAGTTCCTTGGACTCAAGTAGAAGGAAGATTAGTCCATCAGGGTGTATGAAGCGAACTTTACAAGGCTTGCAAGGTACGCCTATGGATTTTTCATGAACACCGAAATCAAGGTGGATCGCTTCTTTAGCGGACTAAAACTGATTCTACGAAAAGTGTTGGCGATTCAAGAATTCGATAGCTATGAGGAGATTTTCTATTGTTCCCTCAAGGTTGAAAAGGATATTGGAGAATCTTAGTGGTCTCATGGGCCTAGTGACAAGAAGCGGAAAATGTAGAACAACATGGGTGGTTCATCAAAAAAATCCCATGATGGAAAGAATCCTCACTTTACCCTTTGTAAAAATTTTGGGAAGAAACATCTTGGTGACTATCTCAAGGGAACCAAGAATTGCTTCAAATGTGGAAAGTTTGGTCATCTGGCCAAGAACTACTGAAGGGATATGAAAAATCCCACTAATTTTGAAGAAGACAGGAAGGTTCATATCAACACTCAGCCTGCAATGTAGTGTTATAACTGCAAGGATCTTGGGCATTATACAAACAATTGCCCAAAGCCGAGGGTTGTTAGAGGCAATCGGCAATAACCTATAAGGAAAAAAGGAAGGGCTTATGCTATCACTACTGCTGAGGTGGAGCTGGAAAATGATGTGGTGACAAGTATGCTTGTTATCCATTCAAGAATAACGAATGTACTATTTGATTTGGGTTTTACACATTCTTTCATATCTTTCAAGTTTAGTAGAACTATTCAAACACCACCTCAAAATTTGGAGAAAAAATTATCTATAAGAATAGTGAATGGGGAAATTATTGCATCCATGGTTTATAACTCCTCCCTGGTTAATGTTTGTGGAATGAACCTCCCAAAAAATCTCGTCATACTTCCTTTAGTGGAGTTCGACGCTATCTTGGTCATGGATTGGCTATCTTTGTACAAGGCCAACATCAATTTTCAGGAAAGGGAGATCACTTTTCACATCCCGAAGCATCCTCAGATTCTTTACAAGTGTAAGGATGAAGATGAGTCTCCTTTAGAATCTTTGTCTCAAGTTTGGATACAACTTGCTTTTGAGAAATCATATCTATCTCAAATGTTGGGACAAAGGATAGAATCATTCTTGAAGACATGCCCATCATGAGGGATTACACTAATGTATTCCTCAAAGAGTTGCATAGTCTTCCTCCTGACTGAGAGGTTGAGTTCTCAATTGAAATTATCCTTGGATCTCTGCCAATCTCAAAGACACATTACAGAATGGCCATCGTAGAGCTAGAAGAGCTGAAGAAGTAGTTAAAAGAGAATATGGAGAAGGGTTTTATATGCCTGAGTGCTTCACTGTGGGGTGCTCCAGTCCTCTTCATCAAGAAGAATGATGGATCAATACGCCTCTTCATTGATTATCCTAAGCTCAATAAAATCACTATAAAGAACAAGTATCCCCTTCCATGGATAGATAACTTATTCGATTAACTTTGTGGGGCCAGTTATTTCTCTAAGGTGGACCTTCGGTCAGGATATCACCAACTGAAGGTGAGTAAGGAAGATATTCCCAAGACTGCCTTTCTAACAAGGTATGGACACTATGAGTTCATAGTGATTCCCTTCGGACTCACTAATGCTCCATCAATTTTCATGGATTTAATGAATAGAGTCTTTAGAGATTACGTCGAAAAATTTGTGGAGGTCTTTATTGATGATATTATGATATAATCCAAGAGCAAGGAGGAATATGAGGAGCATTTGGAAACTATGTTAAAGACTTTGCGAAGGGAGAATTTGTATGAAAAGTACAGTAAATGTGAGTTCTGGATAGAGGAAGTATCATTATTGGGCCATGTTATCACCAGGAAAGGGATATTTGTGGACCCTTCCAAGACAAAGGCAATTGAAGAGTGGCTAAGGCCAACTTATGTAACAGAGATATGCAGCTTTTTTAGGTCTAGATGGGTATTATCGACAATTCGTGAAAAACTTTTCACGATTGTCAAACCCAATGACCAAGATGACATGGAAGGGAGTAAAGTTTGTCTGGACACAGGAATGTGAAGACTGTTTCAAGGAGTTGAAAAAGAGGCTTATCACTACATCGGTACTCACACTCCCTTTAATTGGAGAACTCTTTGTGGTGTATAGTGATGCTTCTAAGAAAAGATTAGGCTGTGTGCTAATGAAAAATGATAAAGTGATAGCCTATGCCTCAAGGCAGCTGAAAATCCATGAGCAAAACTATCCCACGCATGATCTGTAGTTGGCGATTATGATCTTTGCGTTGAAAATCTGGCGACATTATCTCTATGGAAAAAATGTGAGATATATACTGACCACAAGAGTCTAAAATATATATTCACACAAAAAGAGCTTAATATGTGCCAGCGATGATAGATAGATCTAATCAAGGATTATGACTGCTCAATCCACTTCCATCACGATAAGGCAAACAAGGTGGCAGATGCTCTAAGTAGAAAGGATCCTGCATCTTTATCAATGATGAGAATTGAAAAGGATCTGATATTCTTATATTTGAAAAGGATGGACATGGGAATTATTAAGGTAGGAACATCAACAATCCTTTCTCAAATTATTTCTTAACCATACCTCTTGGAGAAAATAAAAAATGCCCAAAGAAAGGATGTGGAAATTCAGAAAAGGGTGGAAGTTGTTAAAAATGGGAAATCCTCCAATTTAAAAATTGATGAGGAAGGTGTTGTAAGATTTGGGACACGATTATGTGTACCATCTGATCTAGAGATAAAGAAGGATCTATTGAATGATCCACATATCTCTACCTTCTCTACCCATCCTATTATTTCCAAGATGTACCATGATCTCCGAGAACACTTCTGGTGGGATAACATGAAGAAGGAGATTGCAGAATATATATCAAGGTGCTTGGTATGTTAGTAAGTTAAATCTAAGTGACAAAAGTCCAAAGGTATGATGCAGCCATTTCCAATACCCATGTGAAAATGGGAAAATGTTACTATGGACTTTGTCACGGGTCTCCTGAAGACGTCGAAGGAAAATAATGTGATATGGGTTGTGGTTGATCGACTCACCAATACATCCCATTTCATCTCTATTCGGGAAGATCTCTCGCTCAAACAACTTGCAAAGATTTATGTAAAGGAAGTGGTGAGACTGTATGGTGTTCCACTCTCAATTGTCTCTGATCGTGATCCAAGGTTCACATCTAAATTTTGGAGGAGCCTTCAACATTCTTTGAGTAAAGAATTAAATTTTCAGCATGACCTATCACCCCCAAACTGATGGCCAGTTTGAAAGAACTATTCAGATGCTTAAAGATATTCCGAGAGTCTGCTCTCTAGAATTCAAAGGTGGATGGGATCAGTATCTCCCATTGGTTGAGTTCTCATACAACAATAAATTCCACTCGAGTATTCATATGGCTCCATATAAAGCTCTATATGGAAAGCGATGTAGAACTCCAACCTATTGGGATGAAGTTGGATAAAGAAAACTACTTGGACCCGATCTTGTTCAAGAGATGACAGAGAAGGTTCAAGTCATCAAAAAACACATAATATCTTCTCAAAGTTGGAAAAAGATCTATGTTGACAACCGTCGAAGGGACTTGTAGTTCGACATTGGAGAGAAAGTCTTCCTTCGACTATCTCCATGGAAGAGAGTCATGCGATTCAGGAATAAAGGGATGCTAAGCCCAAGGTATATTGGCCCCTTTGAGATCCTTGACCACATAGGAGCCATGGAATATCAGATTGAACTTCCATCGAATATGGATCAAGTTCATGATGTTTTTCACGTTTCAATCTTGGGGAAGTACACACTTGATCCCTCACATGCACTAAACTCAGAGATGGTGCAGATGGAAGATGATATCTCCTATGAGGAGCATCCAGTAAAGATTCTAGATCGGAGAGATAAGGTTCTTCACAAAAATACAACCCATCTTGTCAAAGTGTTGTGGAGGAACCATAAGTTTGAGGAAGCAACTTGGGAACTAGAAGAGGCAATGAAGGAAAAACACCCTCACCTATTTGTGTAAAGTGAAATTTCAGGGGCGAAATTTCTTAAGGGGGGAAGAATGTAACGACCCAAAGTTTTTCAATGGAAATTAACTTCTTATAATTATGTCATAAAATCACATTAAGACAAAAAAAAAATGAACTACTAAGTTCTAAGTGACCTTTAAACATAAGTTTTTCACTTCTGTGTTTGGAATTTTGAAAATCTGACACACACGGTTGTGTTCAAGATGTTTTTTGGAGTCTAATAAAACCAAAATAATTTTTAGGTGAATTGTAACCTACCCTTATGAATATTAACATACCCTTATTAATATTGATATACCCTAATTAATAGTAACATCACATATGGTGGTATAAAAATAATATTCAAGTTGGAAGTACGATATACCTATATTTTAGAATAAGTTAATGAATGTTTTAAAACTAGTTTTGATAATAAATTTTTACTTTAATTAAATATTAAAATAATCATATTTAGAAAATAATTCTTTAAAAATGGTCTTCATTTTTTGATTCTACACATCAGAAAATGGTTAGGGTGAATTTTTGGGATTTTTCTGAAATACTTGAATTTTTTATGAATAATAGAATACGATAATTCACAATAAATGCTAAATAATGGATTAATTGAGTCATAGATGATATTATGCTGACGTAAGACCACTTGGTTCGGGATCACATGATAAAATCACTATTCTTGGTCATGGAATACTTACCATTCCTTGTATTTGTAAGAAATAATAAATTAATGATTATAATATTATGAAATCCCTCCTCTCCTCCATTATAAAACCCCCCTTCACCCCCTCTTCTCTCCATTCCTCTCAAGCCTTGTGCCTTACCATTATTCTGACCAAATCTCTCCCAAAGTTCCTCCCCCACTTCCAAAAGCTCTCATCCTCCTAAAAATACCAAAACCTTTCCCCTTAAGAGGTTCTCAAAGGAGGAAGTCTCAAGAGGTAAATTCATCTTCCCAATTTCTTCTTTTCTTTTAAGTTCTTTTATTTTTATTTCTTTCCTCACCTCCCTTCAACATAATAGTATGATAAATCCTGTAACACAAATGTAATGTAATGTATTCATGCTAGTGGTATATTTCATTATCTTCTCTCCTTCCCCCACCCTTTTATTTGAAATAAATGAAAGCACCGTTTGAGATGTGCTAATTTTGCACATTCAAGGACAACAATTTATCAATTTCTATTATTATCTTTAATTATGGTCATGAAACCATTTGTGTTATGGTTGAAACATATTATTATATATTTAATATATCCTATTTTTTGTTCTTTAATCCTTTGGTACAAATGGAATTAAGTTATAAAGCAAACCACATTCTTTGTAATCAAATCCACCGATTAATAAAAATAGTTATCACTATGGTTATATATATAATAATTCAACTTCAATCTAAGTACCCTAATTAAAATTAAAACCATTTAATATCCTGGATATGAACTAAATAATATAACTTCAATTCATTACAACCGCTTTCATCTTGCATATAATTCAAACTTGAATATAAGTGAACTGATATTTTAAAGCCAAGTAAACAAAAGAGCCCGAACAATGAAATTGAACCTTGTAACTATTCAAAAAGGATTTGAATGACCTAAAAAGGGTTATAATAAATAAATTAAATATATAATAGGTTTTTTAATTATTAATTAATAAGACTAATTTTTTTATTCAGGTCGTTATTAACAATTGGAGAACACCAACAGATTTAAGGTAAGGGATCCTCCCCTTTTCACTCTTAATCAAGATTGTTCTCTATGCTATGCATTTTTGTGTAATAACAAGTGATGGGGTATGTTTATACACCTTCCCAATACTTCCATAATGTTTTATAAGTGATTATAAACCCCTTATCTCTCTCATAAATCCCTCTTAGTTACACCCGATAGCATGCTGATAAACCATAATGGATTCTACCAGAACTTCCTTTATTCCTTAGGGTTTCTCTATCTTTCTTTTTACCAAAATATATTTGTCTTTTATTTTTATGTAGAAATTAAAAATTATGTTTATATGATCAAAAATCATGTTATAAGATCCATATCTCATTCTCTTTCGGGGATATACATGCTTTTAAGTGAATCTCTCCTCGATACTTCCCAATAAGCACACTCGTTTTAAAGGAACTTCCCGAACTTTTACCCAATTTCAAGTGAACTCTATCTTCTGTTTTAAGACACCATTGTCTTTATAAATTTTTTATTTTTATTCTGAAAACATTCTTGGTTCAATTATGGTTTTATATAAAAGAATGTCTTCTTTACTATTTTAAAAGCTCTATAGTATTTTCCTTAAAACCGCACAAAAATGTTTTAAAGCTAATGTTTCTAAAATACATTTCTCATATGTTTTCAATTATGTTTGAAACAAATTACCATGTTATATGACTATTTTACTCTATTAAAGTCCATGTATTTTCTAATTCTTTCCTTACATGGACACTTTCATGATACGCCCATTGGTTATGATTTATATCATGATTGTGGTACCCGATTCTTTCGATGGGTACCCTTATGTTTATGTATGGTTGATTATATATGATTGTATATGTGGTAATAATATTTATGTGGAAAGAATATTCATGAAAATTTTGAGATGGGTGTGCCCATATAGCGCTCCAATGCATTGGGTAAAGTTGAGTCCCATGAGATGTGATGTGAAACAGGATTGGCGGTTAGCATTGACCAGTACTAAAATGGGAAACGGGATTGGCAGTTAGCCTTGAACCATACTAAATATATGATTTATGATTCTTCCAAATTTATATGATTCCATTTTTATATGATCCCATGCTTATATTTAATGATTTCATAAGTTTCATGCTTTGGATATCATTATGTCATGCCTCTTAACTCATGTGCTTGAGATGTATCCTTATGTTCATTCCCTTACTGGGAATTTTTAGCTCATCCCTTTGTTCATGTGTTCCCCAGGGTACCTTAAGAAGATGTAAGGGCTCAAAGGAAGTTAGGATCTCAATATGGATATTGAATAAAGAAGTGTTTTTTATCCCCATGTTTTATGCTATATGTACCTTGTCTTCCAAGACACTAGACTTAACGATCCTTGGCTTGTACTCTGATGATTAATTATGCTTAAAATCATGAAATGTTATATGTAAAAGGCTCGGGTAGCTATACCAACAATTCCAAAAACCTTACTGAAGATATAGGATATTATTAGTAACATTTCATTAAAAAGTTTCCATAGACAATTCAGATGTTTGAATGGAGTTCTAGGCGGCCCAAGTTGGAGATAAATTTCTAGGCCAGATTCTATGGCCCCGAAAAATAGCAAACCATTTTACACATATCTCATAAAACATAAACGATTTTGGGCTGAAACTTTACATAAAGTTAGGTGACATCCCGAGATCCATTTGTGTCTCCTATGGACCACTCCAATTCAGCCATCTATAAGGTCATATAGGTGCCTCTGTTCAGTGGATTCAATTTGGCTGCAACTTCGGGTCAAGGGTGGAAAAGTCTCATCTCCCTTACTTTCCACCACCATTGTCCAACCACTATTAATTTAGGAGACTTGGAAAGATGGGGGATCTACCCAAAGATCCCAAAATGACAACTGAAGTATGTGGCCTTATAATTCATTATAATGTTATGCTTCAATTTTGTTGTATCAAGTTTGTCTTTCACATATAAGTCGTTCTAATTCATCTTAGTTTCTTAATAAAAGTTCTTATTATCATCTTATTCTATTCTTATTCACATCACGTTGATACTATTGGATCAAGGTGTGAATTTATTCACACCAGACCTTGTGAAATTATCACACAACGGTGGAGTGATCGTTATTTCATTGTCTTTTTTTACTTCTTCAATTCTTCCCTCATGAGTCTACTTACCGCTTCCATTGAAACCATAGCATCAATGGAGTGCTAAAACTCTTATGGTTTGATACAAGGGAGTATCAAGGGGATGGATTGGATGTTATTTATCACCCCATTAATGTCTAATCACTTCTTTTAATTGATATTTTTTTGATGATTTTAGAACTTCTTCGTCCTTGTTGAATTATAAGGCCACATACTTCAAGAGATAATACGAACCTTTACCTTGGAGTGCTCATATATTTTATCCTCCAAGTGTATAGGTGATTAGTATTATGGTGTGTTGGTATTAAACTAGTAAGTTATGAAGTTTTTTGATCTTCTTGAATAAACCCATCTCGAATATAAGAAATTGAAATCGTTAAAAAAAGAATTTCATCCAATCCACCCTAAGTGATAACCTAGGATAAAATCATTATTATAAATTGAATTCACTTAAGACTCTTAGTGTTCACTTAAAAACATATAAAATAGTAACATCACAAATCACTACACAGGTTGGGGATGGGTCTGGGAATTCTTATCATGATTCATTTAAGTTTAGAAAACATTTAAAGGTGAATAAGATAAACACATTTATGATAGGTCCTCAGAGTTACTGAACATAAATTCTTGTAGTTGCCCATAATCCCATATAAAAAGAATACTATTAGATGAATATTATTTATAGCGATGAAAAAATGTTGAGTAGACCACTCTACACTATTTTCACCTCCTTTCCCGTCCTTCTACAGATTTTGATTCTTACTGTTCAGATCACCATCACTAATACCCATTGAAATTAAAGCCACACATTCCATAGGATTCCCTACTAAGATTTGTAAAAAAATAATGGGCTTAGTTACCACCTACCAATATACATTCATGCCACATAGAAACACTATATAACTGAGATATAGATAAAGGCCCCTATAGAGAACCATTCCTTCTTCGAATCATAGATGATGAGATTGGGGGAGAAAGGCATTGATCTTAAAAAGCATTCAACATATTCCTTTAACAACTGGACACTTGATACATTATCAAGAAATCTTATGCTTTCATCACCTTAACATCATTTGGGTAGTTCCATTGAATAAAACGGATCTTAAAAAATACCCAATACATTACTTCATGTGGTCAAGAAAGAATGACGGTCTTCCACTATTAGAGACCTAATCTCTCAAATAAAAAATTGACAGCCTTAACTTTCATGGATTCAAGAGCTTCTAAAAAGGAAATATTCCTTCAACCTTACATAGTTACTCAATTTCATCTTAAGGGACTTGATCATTGAAAAAGATAGGTGGAAACTGATTGAATAACTCTCTCACATTATCCACAATCCAAGATAAATATGATCCTTCCACCCTACCAAGAATTTGGGTAGAGTTAGAAACTAAGAAGTATATATCTTGGTCTTTAGAAGGTCTACCCTAAAAAATAATACTGTAAAACCCAAAACTAAATCAACCAATCTAGGATGGTGTGCCACATGACCTAATTCATTCCTCCCCAAATGCAATAGGTTGGGGACTAACAAAGAGGGTCCAAACATCATCAGTGGGGGTAAAATACCCTCAGCCTCCAAAGTTGAACATTGTACTCATTAAAAATAATTAGTAAAAAACTCAAAATATTATAGTGTAAATGAATAATAACAATGACATAACATATGTCATGAAAGGTATCTCAATTCATGCCAATAATAAAAAATTGAAACCCAATGTGACAGGTTAACCAATGTACAAGTAACAATATAAATTTAAATAGATAAACTATGGAAACACTCCAATGTTTTCCCCAATACTACCTCCAAACACCAAGCTCTATCTCCTTAGCTCCTTATCACTGAGCCCTTTCTCATTCTTGGATCCCTGATCATGAAGTTGACATTCTCATTGAGATTCCTGTGTAGGGTGTGTGTATAAATCAAGTAGGTTACCAACAATGTTTCCATAACATTAGTTCTTATACATAAGGGACATATGAAACAATAATCAGGAAATGTGAAATTAAGAAATAATCAATCATGTTCCAAGTGGTCATTCACTCACCAAGCCTCCATGAACCTTGGACATACCTTCTTCATCTCCTTATAGGATGTATATTCATAACATATGTCATGATCATGGGTAAAAAGTAGCTCCATCTCATTTTCCTTCGTGAATTCACAAGAACAATGGGTATTCGGTCAAGCCACAAAGCCATCATGCCCCATCTCTATCATGGTTCAAACCAAAATGTCATCGTACACCTACCTCTATCTCGGGTTAGGCCACATGACCGTTATATCCTAACACTTTCTCATGTTAGGACACAAGGTTGTCATTCCCCAACCCCGTGTTTCAGTCAATTTTAATTATCATCATACATCACACATGCTCCCCCTCTAAGGTCTACCAAGCCACAACAATCATACTATCATTTGTTACTAGAATAAAAACCTCCAAAGTATATATATTCACACACAACAAGGCATAAAAAATAAATTCATAACCTAACATTTCAATCATGTGTATCAGAATTTACACACCCACACATGTGATGAAACCAAAACATGGTCTCATGAGCTACACACACACATGAAATCAATCATAAACATGGTTCTCAAAGAAGCAAAATCAAATACCATCATAGCTGTTGGTCGGAGTAAAGTACTCAAGAGGGGGGGGGGTGAATTTAGTATCTATAAAATTTTTTGTTTAAAAAGGTATTCTTAAAAAGGTTCTCAAATAGTTAAATACATCCCATTTAATCAAGGTTATACTATTATGAAAGTTTTACTGTTTAAATAAATTCTTAGAAGATTAATTAATTCTTAGTAATCCTAATCACAATTATTAACATTAATTTTTAAGCTATTCTAATAAGTAAAAAAAATTATAACTTCTTTCCAAGATTAACTATCAAAGTAAATTTAGTGATTTCGGGATTAAATAGTAAAATAAAGAAAACTAAAGTAAACAGAACATCCGATATAAAACAAGTGGTTCAGTCTGAAGATGAGACCTAATCCACTCCACTTGGTGATCACCTTC
The DNA here is from genome assembly GCA_963277665.1 of Viscum album. NCBI lineage: Eukaryota > Viridiplantae > Streptophyta > Magnoliopsida > Santalales > Viscaceae > Viscum > Viscum album. The sequence goes on from CAUJRU010000069.1 coordinate 1,907,489, forward strand.
CACCAAGAAGTTTATATAAATAAACATGATCCACACCCTAGATCGGGGTTAACAACAGTACACAAGACTGTCCAGGTCACACGAACTCTTCCACAGTTTTTCATGGGTAAACACTAACAAGTCACATAGGGAATTCTTCCACACTTATCCGTGGGAATACACATGTGTAAAAATATGTAAGAGAAATGATATCTTGTATCCTTCAGTTTGATGCAGGAGATAGTGTGTGTTTTTATATAGACACACATGCTGCTCGAAAGATAAAAATAATACACAACAGAGCAGAAATGATGAGATAAGTTTAGAAGTGCTCTAGGTGTTAGTCTATGTAGCTCTGGACTTCTGGGATAAAGAAAATGTAGAAATAAAGTCTTCCTGTGGAAAACAGAGTATTGTAAGTCAGCTATATCTGGCACGTGTTCTTCGTGGTATTGACAATGCGAAGATGTTCTCGATGATTATAATCAATTTTTTTTTCAGCTTATTGATTCAAGAATGCTTCGTGTGTTATTTAGGAATGTTTAGTTGCATGTGTCGGTTCTTGTTTCTAGAAAACTTGTGTGTACTTTGTTATTACGCTCTATCTTTTTCTAGGCCACACTTCTCTTTTATTCTTGGAGTGCATGTGTTGGAGTTGACAGGAAGCATGTATTCTGTACCTCATACCTCATACTATCAGATGATATTTCTACAAGGAAACATTAATTATGTTAGTGCATTTAAAATATTCAAATATGGCCGTTAGAAATTAAATTGAAAAACGACAAAATAGATTAAGAAATGGTGTCGCAGTTTGCCTGTAAACAGTGTCTTCATGAAACGATGTCTCCTTGAAATAGTGTCTGGATGGTCACGGTGTCTCGATGGTCACAATGTCTAGATGGTCACGGTGACTAGATGGTCACGGTGTCTAGATGGTCACGATGTTTGGATAGTCACGGTGTCTGGATGGTCACGGTGTCTGGATAGTCACGATGTCTGGATGGTCATGGTGTCTAGATAGTCACGGTATCTGGATGGTCACAGTGTCTGGATAGTCATGGTGTCTAGATGGTCATGGTGTCTGGATGGTCACGGTGTTTGGATGTTCACAGTTTCTGGTTCCTTTTCCAGAAAAACACAACTGGTGGCAGACTCATAGTGTATCAGACTTAGCCAACTATTTGTATTCAGACTTAAGCAGTGATATTCATAGAATGGATTAGACCTAATCATTCATAAAATAAATAATTATAAAGTAAATTAAATATAGTTCACATAGTTTATTTAAATCATAATGATACTAATCATCTGTACACATTATTTAAGATAAATTAAATAGGATTAACAAATTTTTACAAAATGAATAGGATTTGTGATCATTAAAACATTATTAACACATGAGGAGTCCAACAATCTCCCCCTTTTTTATGATCCCAAATCATGTGACTAGTAGATATATTCTTAGGGAATGTGGCTCTTACTTAGTTTTTATTTAGAGTGTATATGTCTCCAATGTACATATAAAATACATATTTCTCTATTCTTTTATTAATGTGAATAGTTCTCCCCCTTTTGGGATTATAAAAAAGAGTGAATAAGAAATAGAAAATAAAAGTGCACATTGCATTAGATAAATAAGAGTGTCATTACAAAGAGTAGATTTAAAAAAAATTCAACAAGATCCCTATCAAAAGATACTAGTCACTGTTCTTCATCACTGACTTATCTTCTCTTTTCCCTTGGTAGCAGAATCAAAAGAAGAAGCCATAGGAGCAGAGATAGAAGTAGAAGAAGTGGGTGAACTAGTTTACAGAGAAGGTAAATGAAGACCTTCAAAAACAGAAGGGGCCAAGGTAGGGGTAGTAGAAGATTGAGGAAAATTTTGATCAAGGATTACAGGCCTGATCTGGCTCAGAGCCCGAGAGACAAACATAGATGTAGAGGCAAGGGTAGTAGAGGAAAAAGTAGGAAAACCAGATATCAGGGGTGCAGCTGTAGGACCCACAATAATAGTACTCTGAACATGAATATTATGCCGAAAAATATTGATAAAATCAGCAATAATATCCCCACAATATTTCATGGCTTTCTCAAAGTCATCCTTGTTCTCTATAAACCTGTCCAACAAAGGAGTGAAATCTTTGAGCTTTTGGACTTGAGTTTTGAATCAGATTCTCAACAAGTAACTTGAAGTGGTTGGTCATGTCATTCTTAGAGAAGATCCGATTGAAGTAGAAATCCACCTTTTTAACAATTTATTTTTGAGCATCATTGGAAATCTTGGAATGGATTCTCACCAAATCAAGAACTCTGTCACTATTCTTGTTAACTTCAGATAGAGATTCTTTGTCAAAGCCACTGAGCACAGCCTAAAGTTCTTCTTTGACAAATATTATGAGAAGATCACTATCTAAAGTAGGTTGAGATGATTTTCCAGTAGTCCAAGAAGCAATGACAACCGAGGTAAGAGATTTCAGTTTATTGAGAACTTTCTAGAGGCACCCCTTATACTCATCAGTTAACTTGTTAAGTCCAATAAAAAGCTCACGCATCTCTTGAACAATATGATTGTTCCTTTTAGCTACTTTTTTAGCTAAAGAGGTTATATGAGGTTGAATTAGTGAGGCTACATCCTATGGAATATGACTACCAAGATCTTTAGCAGGATGAGAAGCAGGTTCTTGTCTCAAGTTCAACACTTTCTGCATATCTTCAACCATACCTCTTTGAGTCTTTACTTCATCACTAAGCTGTTTATTCTCAATTATGGCTTCTTGAATCTCATGGAGCATTTTTGGCTGAATTTTCCATATAAACTTTTCTAATAACAGTACAACATCTCTTTCACTCAAATTGGTTACAAGAGTAGGTTGATTATTCATGAGCTTTTCAACCCCAACCAACAGGGTAGCTCCAAATTATTTCAGATCATCCTTATTTACCAAGTTTGATGGTTCTTGTGAAGGCTCAGAGATATAATTTGAGACATGATTATGTTCTTTGGCAGAGATAGCTTCAGGATCAGATTCCATTTTCAACAAAAACCTAGTAGAAAGATCAATACATTTGACTGTGACTTCCTGTGAATCATTTATATTGAAATAACTGGGAAATTCTTACCATCTATCCACTGATATTGGATGAACCAGATTTGGTACTTCAAGACCTTCTAGACTAGGGGGATGCTCCCCCTCAACAAGTGCATCTTTCTTAGGAATAATAGGTTTAGGTCCTTGATTTATTTCCATGATTTAATCCCTAATTTCCTTATAAATTTCTTTTCTAGACAACTGAAAGGCTAGCTCCATTATTTCTTTAGCAGAAGGAATAACTTCAGAAACATTTTGTTCCTCTACATGTTCCTCACCACCAGCTTCTTTCAAAAGAGACAAATCTTCTTCTATACGCTCTTCTACAACTTCCTTTTCTCTTTCAATATAAACCTAATCTTCTTTTGAGGAAGGTCTTTCTTCCAAATCAACAAACTTTTCAGAAAAATTTAGTTATTTCTCAGATAATTCTTGAAAAACAGGTTCACTATCCTCCTCATTCCTGACAATTTCTGTTGTAGGTGCAACAATCTATTCTTCTTCTTCTTCTTCTTCTTCTTCAGGATACTCAATAAATTCATCTTGTTCTAAACCATGATCAAAATATTTTTTAGGTATTGAAGGGTGTTCCACCAGATTGAACTTTTCATAAATCCTATCATTATCTTCTACCAATTCTTTTCTCCAAGGATTACAACTAATTTTATCCTCTTTACTGTAACTTTTGAGAGACAAAACTCATAATCCTTGATAACTTCTTCATTCTGTCCAACCAAACCTTTGGCATGAAGCATGGCTGAAATGAGCCTCAAATAGAACAAGGAGGTTGACTTGGAGGTGGTCTTGAGCAATTCAAACATATAGAGTATGACATACTTGCATAGATTGATCTTATGTCCACTTTTAATTAGATGTATCAAAAATACATCCTCATACTTGAATATAGTGAAATATCCTTTTCTGGGGCTAATCAGTTCTAAATAAATTTAAACAGAAGTCTGGTTTCTCCATCCAACTCTGTAGATATAGCTATCCTATTAGCTATATTTCCAGTTAAGATTCCCAAATCATCTTCCAAAACAAATATCTCACTTGGAGGTGGAAGACCTCTCTGACAGTCCTCATAGATACCCTCATGAGGTATCCTAAGGAATGAATCCCATAACCTTAAAGAAAAAGTGCATCTCTGGCCACTTATATAGCTTCTCACAATATAGCCATCTTACTTATCAAAAGAAAACTGAACATACTGGTAAAACTGTGCAATTGATTTCAGGTAAATAGGCCGATCCTCTTTTGTACAACAATCTAAACATCCTTTCTCTTTCAATACTTTCAATACCAAAGAATTACTTGACATGAGGCACTTGGGGAAAATATCCTTTTTAGGAACCACTATTCTATCTACCAGAGTCAGATTCAGAGGACCTTCAGGTGCTATCTTCAGCATGATTTTCCTCTTCTTCTTTGAACTGCATTTCTTAGGAGTTGACGATGATGGGCGTTTCATCCTGGGCATTCATCGAGGGTTCAAGAGAGAGAGAGAGATAAAACCAAAGGACTAGGAGAAGGGTTACAATTTTAGATAAGAGATCTCGAGTGAAGAAAAATTGAAACTTCTTTAGTTTTTATCATTTAGGAATACCAATCGTCGCAAAAACAAAAGTGTGGGAAAGTAAAAGGTTAAAATAAGTAATTAACTCAACACAGGTTCTAATTTATAAATGAAATAATAAAGCATGTTTATAGTGAGATTGTAACTGACTCTCACAGTGAGAGAATAGCAGGCGTTCACGGTGAGACCTTAGTAGTGTGATTTCTAAACTGTGCAACTGTATTGTTTGAGATAGTAAGTGTCAGGCAGTAGCTGAGAAATAGTAACAATGAGACTGTAAACATGAAACAATAATTCTTGAGATACTAAAATTATAGAACTATTAGAGTTAAATAGTAATCTCAAGATAGTGATTTTTGAAACCATAAAGTGTGAAATAGTAAGATATGAAACAGTAAGATATGAAAAAGTAAGATACGAAACGGTAAGATATGAAACAATAAGATATGAAATTGTAAGACAAGAAATAGTAATATATGAAACAGTAATATATAAAAAAGTAAGATAACTACTTAAGATCTATCTTACCCAATTCATGTATGATGTAATATATTATTTCTTAATTTAGTGGTTTGGTGAATATATCAACAAGCTAATATTTAGTTCCAATGAATTCCAAAGTGATGTCACCTTTTTGATAATGATATCTCAAAAAGTGATGTCTTACATCAATATGTTTTGTCCTAGAGTGTGAAACAATATTTTTTGAGATGTTAATATCACTTGTATTGTCACAATTTATAGGTACATGCCTGAATTGATATCCATAATCTAGTGATTTGTGTTTCATCCATAAAATTTGTGCACAAAAACTACCAGCAGCTATGTATTCAGATTCTGCAGTAGATAATGTGATAAAATTCTATTTCTTACTACACCATGACACTATTGAATTGCCTAAAAAGTGACATGTTCTAGAGGTTCTTTTTCTATCTAACTTACAACCACCAAATTCAGCATCAGAATAACTAACAAATTCAAATGATTGTCCTTTGGGATAGAATAATCCTAGATTGGGTGTATGGTTGAGGTATTTGAAAATTTTTATAACAACATTTAAATGAGATTCCTTAGGATTTTCTTGAAAACGAGCACACATACACACACTAAACATAATTTCAGGTAGACTAGCAGTTAAGTAGAGTAAACTTCTAATCATTCCATTGTAAGTGGTTTGATCAAAAAATTTTCCATTATCATCAAGATATAACTTACAAGTGGTACTCATTGGAGTGTCACTAATTTTAGTGCAATCCAATCCAAAACATTTTACTAGATCTTTAGTATATTTGATTTGATTTAAAATAATACCATCATTATTTTGAAAGTCTTTAAATCCAATAATGAATTTTAGTTCACCCATTAAACTCATTTCAAAATCATTTTGAATTATATTAGAAAAATCAATCAATAAATAATTTCTTGAAGTTCCAAAGATAATATCATTAACATAAATTTGAACTACTAAAACATCATTGGAAATTCATTTTATAAAAAGGGCAAGATCAGATATTCATTTTTTAAAACCTTTGGAAAAAAGAAAAGTACTTAATCTATCATACCAAGCTTTTAGATCTTGTTTTAAACCATATAAAGCTTTTGATAATTTAAAAATATGATTTGGAAAATGATGATTTGTAAAACCAGGGGGTTTCTTAATAAATACATCCTCAGCTATGTACCCATTTAAGAATGCACTCTTAACATCCATTTGATATAGTTTGAAATTCAGATGTGCAGCATAAGCAAGCAAAATTCTGATGGCTTCAAGTCTGGATACAGGTGCAAAGGTTTCCTCATAGTCAATTCCCTCTTCTTGACTATAGCCTGATGAAATTAATCTATCCTTGTTTCTAACTATGTTACCAGCTTCATCTACCTTATTTCTAAACACCCATTTAGTGTCTATAGTGAATGTGTCTTTGGGTATTTCAACAAGTTTCCAAACTTTTTTCCTTTCAAACTGATTAAGCTCTTCTTGCATAACCATCACCCAAAATTCATCCTTGATAGCATCATTAATGTTTTTAGGTTCAAGTTGTGACAAGAAGACTTGATGGTCAACCTGATTTCTAAGACAATCTCTAGTTTGAGTTCTTTTATCTAAGTCTCCTACAACAACATCTAAAGGATAGTTATTAAGAGTTTTAACAGCTCTAGAAAAAAAAAGGACTGGTGATTTTAGGTTCTTCAATAGGATTTGGTTCATTGTGACTAGAATCTAAAGAATTTTTAGAACTGAGAGTTTTCACAAATTCATTTATAGGATGGTTAGGGTATTTTTAATTAATGTCAAAATTTGATACATCATCCTCCAGGATTTCTAGAGTGGTCTTAGGCTCATGTGGATCTATTTCATCAAATTTGACATGGATAGATGCTTCCACATATTTAGTTCTTTTATTAAACACTCTATAGGCTTTAATAAAATTCAATATCCTAAAAATATTCCTTCATCACTCTTGGATGAAAATTTTCAAGATTGTCTTTAGTATTAAGGATATAGACTTTGCAACTAAAAACTTTGAAGTAGCTAAATTTTGTGTTTCTATTGTTCTATAACTCATAAGGAGTCCTTTTAAGAATATGTATAATCAATACTCTATTGATTATGTAGCATGCTACATTTACAGCTTCAGCCCAAAAATAAATAGGTAGGTCATACTCACTAAGCATGGTTCTAGAAATCTATTGCAGGGTTCTATTTCTTCTTTCTACAACTCCATTATATTGAGGTGTTCTAGGGGCAGAGAAATTATGACTTTAGCCATTTTGTGAGAAAAAGGATTCAAACTCTTGATTTTCAAACTCACGGCCATGATCACTTCTTAAGGATTTAATTTTATATCCACTACGATTTTCTACAGTTTTGGAATATTTGGTAAAATGAGAGAAGACTTCACTTTTGTGAGCCAAAAAGAAAGTCCAAGTATATCTAGAAAAGTCATATTCAAGAACATAAACATTGTGCTACCCATTTAATCTAGAAACTCTAGATGGTCCAAAAAAATCCATGTAAACCAATTCAAGAGGTTGATAAGTTGACACTTCTTTCTTTGGTTTGAAGGAAATTTTGTGTTTCTTTCCTTTTTGACAAGGATTACACACTTTACTATTTGGAAACTCAAGTTTGGGTAGGTCCTTGACTAATAATTTTCTATTAAACTTTCTAAGGGAGTGAGTGTTACAATGTCCTAGTTTCCTATTCCAAAGATGAGACTCTTTGTGAAACACACTTAAACATGAAGCATTTTTGAGAATCTAAAGAATGTAATTAAACAAAATACACATTTTCATTTCTTAATGCCAAAAACACTAATTATTTTTTAGAATTAAAAACATTGCAAGCATAATTTTTGAATTTAACATGAAATACTTCATCGCATAATTGTGTAATACTAAGCAGATTATATTTCAATCCATTAACAAAAAGTACTTTGGAAATCAAAACTGAGTTAGAGTTACCAATTTGACCAAGGCCAATGATCTTTACTTTGGCATTGTCACCAAAGGTGACATGTCCTCCATATATTTTTATTAAATTCTTGAAGCATGAGTAGTCTCCTATCATGTGTCTTGAACACCCACTGTCCAAGTACCATATGCTCTTATAGGAACTCTTTAACCAGCTTTCCAAAAAATAGTCAAATAAAAACAGATTTTGGTACCCACACTTGTTTGGGTCTAGTAATATTAGTGATACGTGCTTTAGGAACCCATATCTACCTCATAGGTTTTCTATAACAATTATGTAAAGTATTTGAAAAATAAACTCTATTTGGTCCATAAAATATTAAAACAGTAGAAAGTGTGTCATAACTTGAACTAGTTGAATATTTTCCAGAATTGGGAGTAAAACTGTATGTCCTAAATTTAGAAACAAAATTAGTTCTTCCAAAATTTCTTTTGACAGGTTGATAACCAGTTCTAGTAGTATATTTAAGATGAATTTTTTACCTAGAATTTGAGTTAGGGTATTTTTACCATTGGTAAAATTTTCTAAGTCTTTCTTCAATTGATCATTAGATAGTTTTAGTTCATTATTCTATTTGAGTAATTGAGGATTTTTCTCCCTTTCTACAGTGAGTTCAATTTTAACAGTTGAGGTAAGAGCATGATGTTTCTTCAAAGACTTGTATTTATCTTTTAGTTCATTGAATGTCTCTTTTAGCATATTACAATACTCAAAAATTTCTTTATTAGACATATTTTTTGAGTCACTCTCATCTCCAGAATATTATGAATTGTGTACAAGATATTATAGTGTTACCTCAGATGTGTTTGTTATAAAACACATATTGTATTTGTCAGCCCGTTCATCATGTGAAGATTTTGAGTCACTTGAACCATCCTCAGAATAACTCCATGTTTATTTCATTTCCTTTTTATAATTTCTATCTTTGTCTTCAAATCTCTTTTTGTACTTGATCTTTGGACAGTAAAACTTGATATATCCTTTTCACTTACATTCATAGCAGACAATCTCATCAGACCTGTCACTTCTTTTCCAATCTTTCTTCCAACTTCCTTTTTGATCATATCTTCCCTTGAAGTTAGGATTTATGAAAAATTTATTCTTCTTATAGAATCTTTTAAATCTTTTTTCTAATTGAGACATCTCCTCATCACTTTCAGGTGATGATTGTTCACTACTATAACTTTCTACAGAAACTTCCACTTTCCCTTTTTCTCTGTGTTTAGAGGTGGTGGTCTTAAATGCAGTATATTTTCTTTTGGGTTCATTATCCTCTTCCTTGTTGGCTTTCAACTCCTCTTAATACATCATAAGTTTCCCAATGAGTTCTTTTATAGGTATCTTGCTGATATCACATGATTATATAATAGAGACAGGGGTTCCTCTCCATCTGTTAGGTAGGCATTTGAGAATTCTCATGATCTATTCCTTAGTAGTGACTTCTCTTCCAAGAGAAATTATTGTGTTGACAATTTCATTGAACCTGAGATACATGTCGGAAATAGGCTCATTAGGTTTCATTTTAAAGTTATCATATTTAATAGTATAGGTATTAAGTCTCATTTATTTCACACTAGATGTTCCTTCATGTGAAACAGATAATGTATCCCAAATTTCATGGGTAGGTTTACAAGAAGTAATTCTATTAAATTCCTCATCTCCAAAAGTGCTGTAAAAAGAAATCATAGCTTTTCAATTGTTATTGTAGGTAGTTTTATTAGGTTCATCCAAAGTGATTTTATCAGTATTAGAATATTATATTCATCTAAAATTGAAGACTAGATTTTAAAGCTCATACTTTCTAAATGGATTTTCATTTTAATTTTCCATTGAGCATAATTGTTTCCATTAAAGAATAGTGGTCTGTTTGTTGCAACACCTTCCAATATATTATCCATGATAAATAAATAACTTAAAAGATATAGAAATTTAGAATTGACAAAAATTTATAGATCTTGAAAGTACAACTACAATCACAGTTGAATAGGTTTAAAAAACAGAGTTTTTATAAGATTAACAAAAACTCATTTGATACAAAATGTTGGTCGGAGTAGAGTACTCAAGAGGCGGGGGGGGGGGGGGGGGGTGAATTGAGTATCTATAAAAATACATGTTTAAAAAGTTATTCCAAAAAATCTTCCCCAATAGTTAAATACATCCCAGTTAATCAAGGTTATACTATTATGAAAGATTGATTGTTTAAATAACTTCTTAGAATATTGATTAATTCTCAGTAATCCTAATCGCGGTTATTAACGATACTTTTAAATCTATTCTAATAATGTAAAAAACTTATAACTTATTTCTAAGATTAACTATCAAATTAAATTTAGTGATTTCTGGATTAAATAGTAAAATAGAGAAAACTAAAGTAAATAGTATAACAGATATAAAACAAGTGGTTAAGTATCAAGCTGAGACTTAATCCAATCCACTTGGTGATCACTTTCCACTAAGAAGTTTATATAAATAAACTTTATCCACACCCTGGATCGAGGTTAACAACAACACACAAGACTATCTAGGTCACACGACCTCTTCCAATGTTTTTCATGGGTAAACACTAACAAGTCACACGTGGACTTATTTGACACTTATCCATGGGAATACACAGGTGTAAAAAGATGTAAGAGAAAGGATATCTTGTGTCCTTCAGTTTGATGCAGGAGACAATGTCTGTTTTTATATACACACACACACTGATTGAAAGATAAAAATAATACACAATAGAGTAGAAATGATGAGATAATTTTAAAAGTGATCTGAGTGTTAGTCTATGCAGCTCTGGACTTCTTAGATGAAGCAGATTCATAAATCAAGTCCTCTTGTGGAAAATAGAGTATCGTAAGTCAGCTAGATTTGGCTCGTGTTCTTCATGGTATTGACTATGCGAAGATGTTCTCAACAATTTTGATCCATGGTGTCTAGCTTGTTGATTCAAGAATGATTCGTGTGTTCTTCAGGAATGTTGAGTTTTATGTTTCAGTTCTTGTTTCTAGAAAAATTTGTGTGTACTTCGTTATTACGCTCTATCTTTTTCTAGGCCACAATTATATTTTATTCTTAGAGTGCATGTGTTGGAGCCGATCAGAAGTTTGTATTCTACACGTCATACCTCATACTATCAGATGACATGTCTACAAAGAAATATTAAATATGTCAGTGCATTTAAAAGCTTCAAATATGACCGTTAGAAATTAAATTGAAAAAAATGACAAAATAGATTAAGAAACGAAGTCACATTTTGTCTGTAAATAGTGTCTTTATGAAACTGTGTCTCCATAAAATAGTTTCTGGATGGTCATGGTGTTTGGATGATCACTGTGTCTGGATGGTCAAGGTGTCTGGATGGTCACGATGTCTGGATAGTCATGGTGTCTGGATTGTCATGATGTCTGGATAGTCATGGTGTCTAGATAGCCATGGTGTCTGGATAGTCACAGTGTCTGGATGGTCATAGTGTTTGAATGGCCATGGTGTCTGGATGGTCACATTGTCTGGATGGTCACGGTGTCTAGTTCCTTTGCCAAAAAAACACAACCGGTGGCAGACTCACAGTGTATCAGACTTAGCCAACTATCAATATTCAGACTTAAGCAGTGATATTCATAGAATGGATTAGACTTAATCATTCATCAAATAAATCATTATAAAGTAAATTAAATATACTGAACAAGGTTTTTTTAAAGCATAAAGATACTAATATTCTATACACATGATTTAAGATAAATTACACAAGATTAACAAGTTTTTACATAATTAATAGGATTTGTGATCATTAAAACATGATTAACACAAGAGGAGTCCAATAATAACATACCAAAAATTATATACAAGGGATTTATATAGTATGAATCTTCCAACATTGTTCACATCGATGTCAATCTCATAATTTTATATGGTTTAATTACCAAATCACACTCACACACCTCCCAAATCAAATTGACATGTCAAGGTTTCCTAGAATTGATTCCACACCAAAATAACGAGGTTTCTAAAATGTGACTCAAAAAATAACCATGGAAAGGGGGTTGAACCACATCAAATTATCTAATGAAAACCACCACCATAAAAAGTAGATCATTGTCTAGTAAATGTATGGGAACGTTTAATGTCTCTATCTATCATGGTCTGATCATCTAATAAGATAGAAAAATGATAGGGATGAGATGATTGAGAACTACCTAGGTAGTAGAAAGTGTAGACCAAATCTCACTATAGTTTCATCTGGAAAATCTATGTATTCAAGGAACTCAAAAGTGGAGGAGGTTCAATTGATTAATAGTGGGAAATTAAGTCAAAGGTAATTAAACAACATTTATTGAAGACCGTATGCTATTATATTAAGGATCATAACTCCTCTAAGATATCAGTAGCTGAAAATGGCCCTTTCAAAAATTGAAACCACCATCACCATGTCACGGGGACACCCACCATGATCATGGTGGCCTTTGACCTTCCCAATCCAAGAAACCTGACCCGACAGGCACCGGGGCATAATTCCAAAACATTAAACATTTTTGTCTCACCATGCCCTCAACCATAGAGTAGTGAGGCCAATTTGGTCGTGGTCCATATGGGGACTAAAAATGCTATACTCCTATTATAACACCATACCATTCAAATTTCATCTAACTTGTTTCGCACAAGTAGTTCCCAAGCATAAAATGGCCTACACCATGGTTTAGTCCTACCCAAGGTGTACCAAAATAATAATAATAAAAACCCTATTTAAGCCTAAGAAACCTATAAATCAACCTATATTCATGTTAAAAAATTTAAAGAATCAAAATTACATTCCATTAAAACCAAGTATGTTACAAATATACCACTTTAATAACTTTTCATACTCAAGAAGTGCCTCTAGTGGTCTTTCTCAAAAAACATGGGTCACAGGGCTAGGAAATAAATCTCTCACTCCCACGTCTTCTCTTAGATTCTCCCATGAATCCACAAGACTTGAATAAGAGGTACCAACTTATACCACAACACCTTGTCACTCTAGTCTTTAAACCATTCCATACACTCAAAAAATAACACATATAGTTATAACTCATCATCCATACAGATGATCACATGCATAGGATCAAACTCATACATCCAAATCTGAGAAACATGGAATACATTATGTATACCTTGATATCATGATGGAAGGTCTAAATAGCAGTCCACTGCTCTGATGCGTTTAATGATTTTTAATGATCCAAAAAACCATAATTCCAATTTCCCTTGATTTTGTAACTGGTGATTTCCCAATTTAGGTGACACCCACAAGAAAACCTAATTGCCACATTGAAATCGAAAGGTCATATCCTTCAGTATAAATATGATCATTTTATTCATTAAATGTCATCCAAACAATTCCAGATCAACTTCAATCTCTTAGAGGTCTCTTTCACCACACTCACTCCAATAACTAATGTCTCACTGGCATTGTGTGGGCACAAAAGTGAGTGATAAGAATGACTATAAAGAGCCTCAAATATTTCCATCTGAATTGAATATTATAAATTGTTATTATATGTGAAATTTAATATGGTCAAATGATCATCCTATGATCCAAAGAATTCTAAAATGCACACTCAAAGAATATCCTACAAGATCTATATTTTCCTCTATGATTGTCCACTATTATTTAGATTATACGCTATACTCAGTTTTATTTGATACCCCAAAGCATTCTATAAGACTTTATAAAACCAAAATGTAAAATCTACATCCCTATTTGATATGATTCTATAATGAAACCAATGTAGTTATAAAATCTCAAAAAAATAAATCATTCCCAATCATCTATAGTACAAGTCTCTCTAATTGGAAATATGTGAGAAATATTTATTATGAAGTCCATAATTACCTCATCACACTACCACACATGTATGATATATTGATGAAGTAACCCTATGAGTATCTTGGGCTTCACCTTGATCCTATAATAGGTTAGGCAATGAAAGAAAATACCTATGATGTCTCTTTTCATTACCTACCACTAGAAGTGTCTCCTGATATTCTGATACATCTTTTCTAAACTTGGGTTTACTACCCCCTAAGAGGTATCAAATTGACTCATCAAAAACACTCTCATGGAACTATCCCATGAACAAAGATCACATTTTCTTTGTCCATCAACCACCATTTAACTGGGTCACTTATTTTTAATCATTCACACATCACCAAGCACTCAAAATCTGATTCTTGTATAGTTTTTACTTAGTTTACCAATATAAATGTGATAACTCCTAGAGAACATGATATTAACCCTTGGTACATTGATGCACCCACTAACCACTTATCCAACAAGCACATTAATCATTATTCCTCCTCTAAAGGTCTCTCTCCAAGATCCTACTTTTCCTACTGAGATCATCTACAAAGATATTCCATTTATTGAGCATATAAGCCATCCCAAAATCAAATGTCTGTATATAATCCACCCAATTCCAAAGATAGAGATTCAATTCTCACTGAGAGAAGATAAAACACAAGCTATCATGGTCCATTTATAAGATAAATATCTCACCAAAGGAAAAATATCCCCATTATTTAAGACAATGAACCATATTTTCCAAATCCAAATAATTCATTAGGTAATTACACTAATGGGAACATAGTTAGAGATACCCATTAACCACTAAATTATCCCCTTGTATCAGTAAAGCTCCTAAAAAAACACAAGAGGAATCCTAGTAAACTACATAACCAATCCCATGCTGTAGAAATGTTAGGATCAAAGATGTCATCAATATTCTCTTTAGTTTGAGGAAATGATACTCATATTGTTCTATCCATTAAAATGTCACCCTCTTCTTGGTAAGACCAATCATAGGTGCTACCAAATGGGATATGTTTTATATAAACTATCGATAGTATCATACCAAACAATAAAAATTCTTGATTTCAAACACATTTCTATGGTGTTCCCAAGACACTACAACCTCTACCTCCATATGGAAAAAATTCACACCTTAAAGATAACATAACTGAGATAAAATACCCCCTAGATCCAAAAGTAACACTTTGATATCTTGGAAAAATTTGATATGATCAAAGTGAACTCAACATAATCTCTAGGTGTATAGAATGCATTTATGATGTCCATGAGTATATGATGATATCATAAAAAATACCACAATATAAAAGTTTAAATTCAGATGTAATAACTTATTAATGATATCCATGAACACCACTAATGAATTTATTAGCATGAAATGAATGATAATATACTTATATAGAACATATCTACTCTTGAATTCTATCTTAAGAATATCCTCCTATCTAACTTGAAGTTGGTGGTAGATTGTCTATAAGTCAATCTTGGAGAACCAACTTTCTCCTTGAAACTGATCAAACAATTCATTGATCCTTGAAAACATGTATTAGTTTTTCACATCTCTTGGTTCAACTTACTATTTTATACACATAACCATAGAGTACCGTCAACCTTCTTTGAGAACAACACTAGATCACCCCAAGGAGTCATTCCTAGTATAATAAAAACATTTGACTCTAAATCCTCATGTTTTACCTTGATTCCATTAAACTTATTTGGTGAAATATTATATAGATTAATTGATATATTTTTCACAACTAGTATGGGTTTAATCTCAAAGTCAAATCCTATACCAGGGGGAAGTACTGAAAAATTATCCCAGAAAACTTTCTAATATAGATCCACTACTATAGGGAAAGAGGATATATTTTCTACTGGATCTATTATAATATCCAATTCCACTATGTGTTCCACAATATCTCTAATATAACATAGGTCTAGATCCATTTTCTTGCTCCAACATCCCATTCACTAGTCATGACAAACTTCCACCCCTTGGGTATAATAAACGATAGAAATATCCTATAGTAATTGATGTGTGTCCAGTATCATATAAACTAATTCTTGAAAAAGATCATATTGAAGTTAGTCATTTCAAGGATAATGCAATCGCATAGATTTCCATAGCTAGCAATTACTATAGAACATCTTGGAAATCTATGAAGATGATCCAATTTCTTCTTCAAGGGTGTATTTGTAGATAGAAATTCTAAATATAACTTGACCAATAAGTGAAGTCTATTAAAAATTTGTATGAATATAAATGAATGAGAAGATACTCTATCTAAAAAGGAATAAGATTGTTTAGATGTGATCAAAACCATACCTCAAATAGTCGATGGTACCTCTTCACCATTAGTTGGAACCTAGTCCACTATATACACTATGCCTTTATCAGCTCCATAGGCCTTTCCGTAAGGTGTATAACTTTCCTGGGTCACCAATGTTTATGGGGCCAGAGTCTACTAATGAGGACCTCAAATAGATACCTAGGTCACAATCTATGTTCAATCTATACTAATATGAGATCTTACCCACAATACCCTTATAAAAAATGATAAATGTGTCCCTTATTTCTATATCAAAGATATTTAAAAAATGGTATTTTGGTAAATTTGTGATAATTCCCACTCTGTTTTTAGTTGAAACACTGGGGACCTACACCACCCATAGATGGGGATGAAGAGATCCTACTATGCTAAAATTTATTGCCATTAATTTTTTGTATCTTCTCAGAATTCCTAATTTTTCTACCAAAAGAGGAACCCCCTATAGAATAAAATATCCCACTCATCAGTCCAGTGAAGGATGTAGAAAGAAACTATGGCTTCTCCCTCCTATAGGATCTTCTTGATCATCAAGGCCATACAAAACAAAGCACCTATGGTTATGTTGTTAGATAGAAAATTTTGACCTGACGAGTCGTCTCTGATCTGAGGCCTATGTAAAATTTCCAGGATTTCTAATATTTTCCCTATATAATAGAGGAGGCAAGCGAAACAACTTTATGAAGTAAGAACAATATGAAAGTTCTGAAATTTTTCCCCACTAATGATTTAAAATCTTCTGAGAATAGTCCATGTCATGAACCAACCTGGATTCCCTAGTACCCTAATACCCGAGTCAACCCTGACATAGTCCAAAGGGTGATTCTGATACCCATGAGTTAGAGACAAGCTCCTAACATCATACAAGATAAAAGAGGAAATTAATTTTCCATAAAACAGCTGAATATAAAGGTTACACGTCAGTATTCTCAACACTCTGAAAGGAGAAAGTAAAAAAAACCGAATAGGTATAAAAAACCAAAAGTAGTACATCATTAAAGTACTTAGTATCTAGACAGATGAAACTCAAAAAACCCAAAGGAACCATCATCCCACTCCACATTCTAAATGATCAAGAACATCCACCACTTGCAAGTGGTGCTTTCCCTTTTCTCATACCTCACGTAATAAAATCCACTAACAGCCAAAGGAAAAGGTAGGGTGTGGGAAATAAATCCCAATATGGTTTCACCAATTGTTACATAATAATTTCAAACCCCCCATATATTCTATCAATTTAAATAAAACTAGTCTTGGAATTTCATTTTAATATTTGAAACAAAACATGATTTAATTCAAATAGATGACATGTATATCAAAAAACTTTCAAACAATATTAAATAAACGTTTTATATAAAACAATTTATATAATTAAATTGGAATGAATGAGACAATTCCATAAATCATCAGCACATATATCAAGTTCAACAACTCATAAAAAATAAATATCCATGAACAAAATCCCTATGGTAAGTCATTTTACTAGGTAATAGGATCCTCGCACATATCATAATGATCAAGGTTCTATTCAAGTGCACACACACACACACACCCCAATTGGAGAACCCATCATGGGAATTCTATACCCTAACAGGGGAAACGATTATGATTAGTTATGCCAAAGTTGTTTTAGTAATAGTTTTTATCATCTATATATTGTTAGGGATGAAAGGTACTAGAGTGATTGTCCTAGTTACCACTAACTACCTAGGATAACATGTGCCTCAAAATAAATAAAATTGGAAATCAATCATTTTAAAACATTTTAAAATACAATTTCCCAATTTTAGTTTTCAACATGCCTTTCCATTTGAAAACCAAATCATAGGTTTTTATCATTTCATGCTAATTCAAATCAATTTTAAATTTTATATCTTTTCTCAAGATCAACATAAAATCATTTCAACTAAACAATTTATAAATCAAGCCATCATTTTTCATAAACCCACCCCACAATTTCAATTACATTGAAATTGTGGTTTTTATAAATTTACACACCCCATTAAAATAAAGAATCAAATCAACAAAATTTTATCTTTTTAAATAAATTAAAAACTCTTATCAATCTAATCAAGAAATTGAAGGTTTCAATTGTAGGGAAAAGAATCATAAAACCAACTTCCTTTAAAACAAGTTCAAAAAATAAAAACTTACAACATGACTCACCAATAAAGAAAAACACACAGAAGAACTAGGAACATAACCTTGAAATAAGATCTAATAAAATGGAGTTTATATCCATCAAACACTTGATCCTAAAAACTTTATGGAGGAAAGGATATATCAAGAGAGATTAGACGAGAGGAGATTCAATTATTAGAGGATATTAAACCCGATCAACCACACATCTATCCTGCTAGATAAGGGGTTTTATGAGATAAAATTGCATCATGAGAGCCTCCTAAGAAACAAAATTTGTGTTAGGTTGGGTAGGGGATGACCATGGGTTAAATAATGTGGTTTATGATTTTTTAATTAAAATATGGAATAATTTTTCTTCTCATTTGGTTTCCTTCAGAGGGCCGCGTGATTAGAAAAATTGTGCACCATAACCATGAACCCCCTATAGTATCACTATCCAAGGCACACAATTTCTCATAGGTGGGTGCATGGTTTGGGAAAACGTGCACCAACCATGCATTCTTCCACTATCAAGGGATGCACGGTTTTCACTAGGGTGGTGTATGGTTTGTTCAAACCATGAACGAACCACGAACTACCCAAAACACCTCCAAAATTCTATAAAAATCAATTGAAACTCCCTAAAATAAGACCCATCCAAAGCATAATTAAAAAAACGGTCAAGGATTAATTGGAAAAAAGTAAGAGAATATTAAAACCTCCCCATAGTAAAAACTTTATGTCCCTAGAATTCTTATCAAGAAGTTCTCATAACAAAGAGATGAGGCCAAACCTCTCTCATCAGTGCCTCACTATCCCTAGTATCAATAGAATCAGATCCTTACTACCATAGCACACAGGCCAAACGTATCATCTTTAGAGTCTTGTGATTTTGAACCGTATTGAAATATGAAGGTTTTTGAACTTTTTCATTTACTGAATGGTCTGAATTTAAAACTGAGCCTCAGAATGGAATTCCATGAGTTGGAATGCTTCTAAGTGATGGTTTTGGAATTAAGTGAAGGATCTTTAATTTTACCAATTGGATTGATGAATTTTGGGAGCACCAAACCCAAAAAATCAATGTTTTGAAAAGTTTTAGAGGGTGCATGGTTTTTCTAAAACCGTGCGGCCCACTATAGGTAACCATGAAGACTTATTTAAAGGGGGTAGTGGATTTGTGCATGGGATACACACAATTTTCTAAACCATTCACCTAGCCCACATAGTTGATCTTTTGAGGTACTACCTTGACACTATTCATCACCCAGTCAGTGCATGGTTAGGCTAATCATGTGGGACAAACCGCATGAGGGGAGTTTCTTAAAAATGGGGTGCCACACAGTTGATGCATTATTTGACAAATCTTGTGGTTTAAACAATGTGGTGATTATTTTTTAAAGAAATTGTTTAAATGAAATAAAATTAAAACTTAAAATTAAACAAAATCCTAAACCCTCCTCCCTCATACCCGCACAACACACCCAAGGTGGGGGGGGGGGGGTGTCCCCTTCAGCGCGTGCTCGACCCCCTTCTAGACCTCTCCTCTAATCTCTATTTTTTCCTAGATTTCCACTATTTTATCCTTTAATTTGAAAATGTAGGCCTCAGACTTTCCTCTTCTCTTAGTTTGTTATTGTAGTTTGGCTTCCTCATTGGCCAATGTAGCTCATCCAAACCTAGGGTTTGAGGGGTTGACCTGATTTTAGATTTCTCTTATTTTAGGGTTGTAAGAATGGCCTACTAGGTTATGTTGGTCTGGGTTCCAATAATTTTATAAAATTATTTCAAATATATTGAATGATAATAACACCTTGGGTGACACATGGATTCCCATGTAGGAATGACATGGATGAACTTAATGGTTTATCATACTCATACTTTGGGTGATACATGGATTCTCATGTAGGAATTCCATGGAAAGACTTAGGTTTATAAATAAATAATTGGTTACATGTACATAGGATGATAACAAGAGGGATCGAAGGAGGGGCCTCCAAGCGAAATTTACCTTTTACTTATGGTGGCTAGGGTTTTTCCTTTGCATCGTCTCCCTCCCTCCTCCAGTTTGTATCAGTCTTGACGTCGGCTAATCTGTATCAGCTCGGCAACGAAATGCTTGGAATTTGCATGGCTCATGTGGATTTAGTGTGGCTTGGTGTCTGTCTCTGGATTCTCGAACTTGGTGATGACAATGCTCGAGGTGGCTCTGGTTTCTAGAATAGATTTGTGTGGCCTGACTTCCCATTCTCGGCAATGTCATAGCTTAGTGTGGCTCTAACTTTTGGATTGGATCGACATGGATAAGATTCTTGATCTCAGTGAAATTGGGGATCAACATTGATCTAGATTCTAAACTTGTTTTGGAACAACTTGGTGATGTATCTAACATGTTTCTGGTGTGGATCAGTAACATATATGGAGTTGCTCAGAGGGGGGAGGTCCTGAATTTCTTTTGTGAGTTTATTATTGGTTTCTTGTTTGGTGATGTTTATGATTTTTTGAATGTCATTGAAAGTTTCTTTTTTCTCGAATTTCATTGAAATTCGTGTTCTACTGATGGTTTTTCATCATCATCAGTGGTTCAAATTTGTCCCTCCCTACTATTCCTCTTTCCTGTTTCTTACAGTTTTGTTGTTTTGGAATCTGGTGTGGATGCATTCATAGTTCTTTTCTGAATGAATCCATGCCTAGAGAGTCAATTCTGATTCAGAGTAGCTCAGACCCCCTCATCGGTGATGTTCCCTTAGTTCAGTGTTGGTTCATTCAGTCTTAGGTGACAATGTATCAGCTTCACATACATTGGATCATCTTCCAGGCTTCTTCAGCTATGGTGGCGGTGGGAGTCACATAGAGCTCAGTGAGTGGCCTTTGATGGCAGTGTAATGTCTCATGAAGTTCATGAAGGGGTTTTTTCTGGTCTATGATTGTGTTGTTGCTTATTTCTGTGGTGATTAGCCCTTCAGTTCATGGTTGTGGAGTTTTGAAACCATTTATCTACAAGGGGATGCTCCATATTAGGTTTAGATCATGAGTTTTCATCTGATCATTTCTTTTTATATTTGGATGTTTGAAAGGGTATGGATTTTCCATCAGTACTAGGCCCATGCATTCATGCATGGGACAACTAGTGGTGCAACGATGGGAAGTTAGAAGCTGGTATTAATGTTTTTTGATTTTGGGTTGGTGCTTCTCTTTGTAGTCTTGAATGTGTTATTTTTGGCCTTTAACTCTTGGACCATGGAGGAATGACTGTGTTTTTTTATTTGATGTCACTCAGGTTTCCCACATTTTCCTCAAAAGTGATTTTGAAATTAAAATTTAATTTTCAGTCGGTTACATGTCTGTAGAACCCCTTACCATCCCAATGGAAGGTAGCACAATGAACCTTGATTATTGAAGATTCCTTAAAAAGATTAAATAAATAGTTGAAAGCTACTTGGCCTTGTCACACTAATGAAAGGAAAAACTTGAACCAAATTAAATTATTAATTAATTATGGATTGATTAATGGGATGCATGCTACTTGGCCTTGTCACACTAATGAAAGGAAATTATTGAAGAAAATCTAATATTATATGACTTCATTATCAAATAAGAGTGGCATGACTTGAGCTCAACCTGGATTCCATAGGGAATTCCTTGAGCACTCAGTAACCCCATTCCGATTCAAGGATGAAGATTTTGTTAGTTAAAACCCATCTAGAACCTAATACTTGTATATTCTTGGATTCCCGTTATAACACCATAGGATTCCTTAAATATTAATATAGGATTCCTTGGATACACTCCTGGTATCTAGCATTGAAAATTAGGTGCCATGGTTAAATACCATCAGGACCAGTCATTTATTATCCTCGTTTTAACTTGGATGAAATTATTGGACTTGATAAACATATTATTTTATAATTCCTTAGACTATTCTCCTTAGATTACACTCTTACCCTTAGCTAGGCTGTAATCATTATTGAGTTGGCGACCCTTGAGGTCTATATTGCCTTGGTTATTACCTTGGAACTTCATTATTAAATATCATTACAGGTTTCCTTGTTACAACTTAGAACCTTCATCATTGAAAACATGTGACTTATTTATAAACTGATAATAATAAATTAATGATCTGGTCACATTTTCAAACACCAGCCAAGGGCCAAAGTAGGTATAGCCATTAGGTTTCCCATAGGAACCTGGATGGGTGATGTTTATTTATTTCATTTGTATTATTCTGTATACTTGCACAATATTTAATTTATATTACACTGTCTGGTTTGGGTTACACATCATGGGTGCCAAACTACTGATATTTATATATCATACCCTACTCAGGTACCCTTGGTTCCCAAGTAGACCTTATATTTGTAGGATCTAGGTTGATTTTTGTATTTCTTGTACCTAGGAGTTAGGAGCAATGGACCGAGTTAGAGATCAGGATGCTCATAGAGATTTCCCAAGGGGATTTTCTATATTTTATTTATTTTTGTATTGTATTGTAGTGCATTATGTTTTTTCACTACTTTCATTCATGTATCATTACCATGTCATCATCCATGCATTGTATAAACTGGCGTTGGCCACTTTTGTTCAGTTATATAAAACTTGTCTTTCGCTTATTTTTCATTGCTTTATACTACTTCCATAGTTGATTTTTATTTACTTTTTTATACCACCATACAACTCTGATAAGAGGGTATAGTCTCTCCACTATCACCTCATAAGACCCTCGCTGCTAGTCGACAACCTCTCTCATATGGAGAGACGTGCTTGAGGCCATATAACCCACCTGTACAACTACCGATTTAGTAGTAAGACAGATCCAAACATTATAAAGTTGTATTAGAGGTAAATTTTTTGCTTTTTATTAATATTTGGGGTTGGTAGACATGATAATAAGAATGTTTCAGTTCATGGTTAATAGTCATGCTTGGGACTGATCACCCTATGTATCAGAAATGACCAAGTGGCCAGGGCTGGGATTGTTTCTTATGATGTTCGTTGTTACATTTGATTTGATTTCACCTCAAGTGATTGGTATACTTTCTAATTCTTATGATTTATGAAATTTTTGGAATTTTACCCTTGGATTGATATGGAAATAAAGATACATTACATGCATCATATAGGCACATAGGAAATTCACATTCCATGCATAGTTCCATGCCATGTAGTTGCATTTTTTTGTCTGTTATTCAAATTGTGTGCCTTAAGAGTATTCCATGCCTTGTATTTATTAGAATTCCTATTTAGATAGTATGTTTTGGTGATATATTTAACATGATTGGGTGATAATATTCCATGATTTTGTGCTAAATAGAATGTTATATGTGGTTATTGTTTATGATGACATGCCTTGATTTATTAATATATAATTGGTTACTTTGCTAAATTAAATAGTTTTGATTACGTCAGGAGCCAGTTTTTAGTTGTAAGGTGTATGGGAGCCTTATAACTAGAAAAAGTTAACTCATGTATTTGAACCCTTGTAAAAGGATACTAAAGTTTAATTATAAAGTGAAAATGGTTTTTGACTGAAGGGATCCAAATGCCAAATTGTAAAGTGTATGGGTGCTTTACAGGTTGGTGGGTGGCCACCCATGTCACTAGACAATTGTATGTTATCATGTTAAATTTTGAATTTAGTTTGGTTTTGATTGATGGGAAACAATTTTCAATCCATGGAGTGTATGGGCACTTCATGAATTAGGAAATGGAAACCCATTTTAAAGTGTAATGGCATGGTGTACCTTGATATGTTTATAAATGTGAAAGCTGTTTGGATTTTGAAATGAATTGGTTAAATGATTAAAAGTGAAACTGGACCCAATTAGGTCAGTTGGGGCATTTTTAATTTGATATGACCTATTTGGGTGTTTGAACATTAATAATTTGAGCAATTACTACTGGGTTTTTTTCTAGAGAACCTAGGTTGGCTCAGTGGGACCTTTGTAGGTTGCTTTTTCTATTAAAAAGGAATTTAGATGCTAAATTTACGATTTATGGAAGGATTATAATAACATTTTAATGGTTAAAAAGGGGTTTTTATAAGGGAGTTAGTTAAAATCAAGTACCTTTTATTTTGTTCTAAATAAATGGAACTTGATGTTTTGATAAAATTTTTTAATGATTAAATATTAAATTTGATTAAATATAAAGTGATTAGAAATGGGACCCATAGTGGTGTCCTATATTTTTAAAAAACCCTCATGTAAGGGGAGTTGAGTTCTCATTTGAGATACCTTGTAATGGAAGAAGTATCATTTTATGTAGGCATTATTTTCTTATAAATGGATTGGTGATCAAATTTTGAGCCTAGTGACTTTTGTTAGCATGAACTGGTGTTAGGGTTAATGTTCTCATGGTAGTTAGAACCCTTAGATATTGATACCTTGTTTCTACCATGAGTTTCTTGACATTTGACATCGTTCGAGTGTTGTTTTCCTGAGTAGGAATTTTAGTTTTACAAGGAAACCCTTGTTTGGATGGATGGTCATGTCTTTATTTATCCCTTTATGTGTGTGTGAGAATTAGGAAATTCTGGATTTTAGTAGTTTATACATGCCTCGAGCATGGTTGGATGCTTTATAGGTCATTTTACCCTGTATTATTCTTATAAATGGACGAATGGTTATGGTTTCATCCAAGATAATGGTTGTATGAGGCAATAAAACTCTGAAATAAACTTCTATCACTTTTGAGTATGGTCTTCGGTTGACTCCAAGTAGATTGACCTGAGCATTAAGGAACCAGTTTCATCCAAATGCTTGAGATGGATTTTGGAAGACATGGGTATTTTGACATGCTGGTCTCATTATTTTGACCTTACTTGATTGTTTTAACACTATAATAGTGGCTTAGAGGAGCGTCACACATTCATTTAAGTTGTTTTGATCTAGCATGCTTATGAGTGGTGAGTTTTCGTCCCTTTTTTTGAATAGGACACTCCTAAGGTGGAAGTGTCATGTTGAACTCGGTAAATATTTCCTTCCACGTAGAAGTAACACAACCAAGAGAGATAGACCATTTGGAAATGCTCAATTTTCTAAAAATCCCCTGGGTTGTTTGGTTTCGTAAATGTCGGTGCTTGCTCCGTAGAAAGACTTTGATCTGGTTTTCTATGTATGTAACCTCAGGAAAACACCATTGTTCATGGAAGACATTAGTGGTTAACCTAGAGTGACCCTGAAATGCCTTGGGTAGGAAAGGAATGTTTTAGGTTAAATGTTGGTGCATTAGTAGGTGAAGCTGAGCCCCTTCCTTGAAGTTGACCAGTTGCGGTTCAACTATTTTTCCTTCTAATAGTTGGGTGTGTTTGACTGAAAACCATTTCAACCATCATAGTGTATTCTGATATGTGACGAGAATGTCTCCTATCTTGACATCATCCTAGGATTCACTAAGATATCATTGGTATTACACCTTGCTAAAGCTTTAAGCTATTGATATTGTTGGGTAATATTTATTAGTGTTACACACAAACTCGTGGTTCTTATTGAGGCTTGATAAGTCCTGAATAATTCTTGGGTTCCCATGTAGGAATGCCTTGGTTGGACTCATGTAATTCAGCCATTTATTTTGAATTGTGCTAGCTGACTAACCGGGACATCTTTGAGATAAGTTGGCCAAGTGGATCAACTCATTATCTCTCTCTTGTTCAATGTAGAAGGTTGGTGATGAAACTGTTTAAAACCACATTGTCAGTTTAAAGGTAAGTGTGGGTTTAAGGTAGATAGTGTGTTATGATAAAGATTTAATGACCAGTTTATGTTAGGATGATCAGGATTATACCATTCCATTTTAATTAAATCATTCTAGGAGAATCATTAGAACGCTCAAATATGTGCTTCGTATGACAATTTCGATGGTGGAGGAACCGTGGATTGAAATTGGACCCTTCCTTTTGTTAATACCTATGGTGGGGAGAACCTTCATTGGGTGTTTATCAAGATGATGACCTGATCATGTCTCTATCTTAACGGTCTCATGTAAGATCAGTTTTTGTGTTTCAATTGGATGATTAGAATTGGATCAGGCTGTAAAGGCTTAAATGCGGAAAGCATAAGAAGTTATTAATGGTGAGTTGGGTGTTGGAAACATAATGAAACCATTTGAATGAAACTTTATGACCCTCATAGGTTAGGTGATGTTTTATTTATTTTAAAAGTCTTCTTAGGGAAGATAAATTTTAAGGTGGCGGGATTGTAGAGTCTCATGTTTTTGAACCAGACTAAAATACAATGGTTTTTGAACTTTTTCATTTACTGAATGAGATGAATTTAAAATTGAGCCTTAGAATGGAATTATGTGAGTTGAAACACTTATAGGTTATGTTTTTGGACTCGAGTGAAGGCTAGTTAATTTTCATGGCTGGATTAGGAAGTTTAGGGAGTTCTAGAAATGGAAAATCAAAGTTTTGAAAAGTTGTATAGGTCACACAATTTTTTTGAAACTATGCGGCCCATTGCAGGTAACCATGCAACCTTATTTAAGGGGGTAGTGGATTTGTTCATGTGTTTAACATGGTTTGATAAACCTTACACCTAGCCCCCATGATTAATGTCTTGAGGCAGTACCTCAACACTGTTCATTGTACGACCTGTGCATGGTTAGGCAAACCATGCTGGAAAAACTATGCAAGGGGAGTTTCTTAAACAAGGGGTATGAAATGGTTGGTGCATGGTTTTCAAAACCATGAATCTTAAACTTTTCGGTGTGTGTATTTTGAAGAAATTGTTTAAATTAAAATTAAAAAAAATCCTGACCCCTCCTCCCTCATACCTACACGATACACCCAGAGGGGTTCCCCTTCACCGTGCGCTTGACCCCCTCCTAGACACCTCTTTTAATCTCTATTTTTGGCCATATTTTCACCATTTCTTCTTAAATCCTCCAAATTAGTCCTCATAATTCCCTATTATATCAATTTCTAGCCACGATTTGGCTTTCTCATTACCCGATGTAGCTCGGCCGAACCTAGGGTTTGAGGGGTTAACCTGATTTCAACTTTCTCTTGTTTTGTGGTTGTATAAATGGCCTCTCGGGTTATATTAGTTCATGTTTTGATAACCACCATTAAAGTAGAGGTAGTTTAAGTTGATTCATTCCTCCATTATTTAATTGAGGTAAATATTTATACCGTTGTTTTATTTTTCACCCTCTAAATTAGGGTCTTTTGGTGTTCATGAGTCCTGAGAATTGATGTAGGGAGTTGTGATCAATTTTGAGGGCACACATTCATATAATTACGTATGAAAAAAATATAAATATATGTATCTTCCATGTGCGTATTTCCTCATGGTGTGGGGAACACGTGTGTTGGTATAAGGGAAATATATATGTATATATGAAGGTATGTGCATGCGAGTGGATGACTACTTGAGTTAGAAAGCATTGTCTTGACCATATCTTGAGGTAGGGTCCATAACCTTTCCCTATTATGTTTAAGAATTCATTATTTGATTATTTAATGCTTCTTGATTAGTTGAATAGATATTCTGGAATGAAATTCCTAATTGTGATAAATGATTTGATTGAGAACAAAGTCGTGTTTTATAATAAAACCCCTCCAACGGAGGTGCGATGCCTTGAAGCTAAAAATGTAGTGATAAAATTTGATGTTTAATACCTTATTGCCCTTCTATTTTATTTATGACTCGATTTTATGTTTGATATATGTCATTTGTAGGACATGGACCCTAATGGAATTAGAAATATAGAGTTATCCTTTTTAAATGATTAAATAACCAAGGCACCTTCTAAGTGCCTGGCCCAATTTTTAGAGTGAAATTACTTGTGTAGGTAATTGTATTTTCCACTGACACCTCCAAAGTGAACCATGGATCCTTATAAATACAATTGAAATGTTTTGGTAAATTTAATGAGTTGAATTAAATGAAATAGTTACTACATGATAATTAACTTTCCAATAAATTTATTAAATTATTTCAAATGTATTGAATGATAATAACACCTTGGGTGACACATGGATTCCAAAATTGGAATTACATGGATAGGATAAATGGTTTATCATACTTATACCTTGGCTGATACATGGATTCCCATGTATGAATTCGATGGACTGAATCAGGTTTATAAATGAATAATTGGTTACATGCCTGTATAACCCCTTACCATGATAATGGAAGTTAGCAGAGTGAACATTGATTATTGAAGATTCTTTAAAAGGATTAAATGAATGGTTACACGCTACTTCGCCTTGTCACACTAATGAAAGGCAAGGGTTCAACCCAATTGACTTATCAATTAATTATGGATTTATTAAAGAGTTTCATGATACTCGACCTTGTCACACTAATGAAAGGAAAGGCTTGAATGAAATGGAATATTATATGACTTCATTATCAAATAGAAGTGGCATGACTCAAGCTCATCTTTGATTCCATGGGGAAAGACTTGAGAACTTGGGAACCCCATTCCGATTCAAGGATATGGCTTGCCTTGGTTGAAACCCACCTATAACTTGATCCTTTTATATTATTGGATGTTAAATATGAAGCTATAGGACCCCTTAAATAAAAATATAGGATGCCTTCGATACACTCCTTGGATCCTGCATTGACAAGTAGGCACCATGGTTAAATACCTTCAAGCCCATTCATTGCTTAGCCCTATTTTACCTTGGATGAACTCCTTAGACTCGGTAGACATATTATTATGGAATGCCTTGTACTATACTCCTTGGATTAAACTCGTACCCTTATCCAGACTATATTCATTACTGAGTTAGCGACCCTTGAGGTCTACGTTTCCTTGGTTATTACCTTGGAACTTCATTTTTAAATATCATTACAGGTTTCCTTATTACAACTCAGAACATTCATTATTGGAAACATGTGAATTATTTATAAATTGGGAATAATAAATTAATGATCTGGTTACATGTTTAGACACCAGCCAAAGGATGAAGCAGGTATAATTGTCAGGTGTCCCATAGTAACCTGGATGTGTGATGTTTATTTATTAAATTTTTATTATTATTTATACCTCCAAACTATTTAATTTATATTATACTATATAGTTTGGGCTAGACATATTGGGTGCGGGCATACTAAGATTTATATCTCACACCCTGCTTGGGTACACTTGGTACCCAATTAGACCTTATATTTCCAGGATCTAGGTTTATTGTTGTATTGCTTATACCTAGGTGTTAGGAGCAATGGAACTAAATGGATCTTAGGATTCTCATGGAGATCACCCATTAGGATTTAATATCTTTTATTTATTTTTGTATTTTATTATAGAGAATGTTGTATTTTCACTACTTTTCATCATGTATCATTACAATGTAATCATCCATTATTGTATAAACTAGAACTGGCCACTTTTGTTCAGTTATATAAAACATGTA
Source organism: Viscum album (assembly GCA_963277665.1). NCBI lineage: Eukaryota > Viridiplantae > Streptophyta > Magnoliopsida > Santalales > Viscaceae > Viscum > Viscum album. The sequence continues at coordinate 1,937,254 of CAUJRU010000069.1, forward strand.
TTCCGCTGCATTGTGATTTCTTTATACTTATTTTTCTATTGATTGCTATTTACTATTTTATACCGTATATAAACTCTAATAAGGGGTAATAGTCTCTGAACTATCAACCCCTGAGACCCTCACTGCTAGTTGGCAGCCTCTATCATATGGGGAGACACGCTTGAGGCCATGTGACCCACTGGTCCGACGATTGGTTTAGTGGTAAGTTGATTCGGGATGTTACATCATCCTACTATGAAGTATATTTGTCTTAGAATCAAAAATCCTAACTAGATGCTTATTTACTGAAAAATTAGGCTTAAAATCATGATCCTCCCAGCTCAAGACATATGATAGATCATAAAAATACTTTGAAAGCTGTGATACATGGAACACATTATGTATAAATGTCAACTATTGTGGAAGTTCTAAATGGTAAACCAATTTACCAACTAGATAAACAACCTCAAAAGGTCCCACAAAGTGAGGAAAAAAGTTTATATTGCCTCTTAGTTATTTTATTACCCAAATAAGGTGAATATCTCAAATAAACATGGTCACTAATAGAAAATTCCAATGGTTTATGATAATGATCTGAATTGGATTTATACTGGCTCTATGACATCATCTTTTTATGATGACTCAAATGAATCATTATCATTATCTCTTGGAATAATCTTAGACCAACTAAGGAATTTTCACCAATATCTAACCAATACAACCGATATTTTCCTATCCTTCCATACAATGACTCAAAAGGATATATTCTAATTTCATACTGGTAAAAATTATTATAATATAACTCATTCAATCCCAAATATTCATCCCAATCTCCACCAAAATTGATGATGTAAGCATAAATAATATCCTTAAGAATTTTTATAGAACCCTCTATCTATCCATTAATTTATTAATGGCATGCCATACTCAAATTAACATGAGATTTAATCAACCCCTAAAGGACTTTCCAAAAACAAGAGTTAAAATGGGGATCACCATTAAAGACTACATTAGATGGAAATCCACACAAATGAAAAATCTATTTCACATATATATTTTCCAACTCATAAAATTTTGTTGTATCATGAATGGGTATAAACTGAGATGATTTGGTCAAACTATCAATCACAACCCATATTGAATTTCTATTTCTAAGGGTATGTGACAACCTAACTACAAAGTCCTTTGATATTTCTTCCCACTTCCAATCCAGCACTGGTAGTGGCTGATGTAAACCCGAAGGTATCTGATGATAATACTTAACACATTGATATTATAACAATGAGAAACATAATAATAAATGTATCATATCATACATTGACACCAGAATCATCGTTGCATGTCATAGAACATCTTTTTGGTTCTTGGGTGCACAACCCAATGGGAATTATGGAAATCCCCCATCAAAAATTTTGTCACTGAAAAAGGTTCAACATTCCGATTCCAAAAACACATGATAGCATCATAATATAATGACCATTAACCAATGGTCTCCACACCATAATGAGAGTCCATAATTCCATGGAATTCATCCTATAGTTTCTATTCCTAATGAATTATCTTGATAATAGTGGAGGTCAACTAACCAATCACCAAGACAACCTCGATCCCTATTTCATAAAATCCTATCTGAAACTATACAAAAAGATCCATTAAGTTACACTTTTACAATGATTCTTTCTAATCCAGGTTCAAAAGTTTCCTTCTCAAAGCATTCACAAAAACATTCCCTTTCCCTAGGTATAGGAAGTTTTGAAATCAAAAGACTGTAGGTACTCCACCCAATTCCTTTATCGAAGGATCAAATATTCTTGAGAGAATATATAACTCAAGATCCTGTGGTCTAAATACATGGAAATAATTCATCCAAAAAGGTAATACTACCAAATGTTAAGTGTATCAATCAAAACTATGATCTCAATGCCTTGGGTTGGATAGTTCTTCTTATGTGGCCTAAGATGCTAAGATATATGGGCTACCACATGATCATTCTTCATGGTAACACAACCCAAAACCAAACATGATGCATTAAAAAAGACCATATAGCTCTACCTAGTCTCTGTAAGATTCAACACTAGTTTAGAAGTCAAAATAATTCTCATATCAACAAAAGAAATATGACATTTCTCATCCCAAGAAAACATCACTCCCTTCTGAGTGGGAGAGGTCATCCAAGAATCCAACTTCGAGAAATCATTTACATATCAGTGATAATACCCGACTAAACCCATGAAGATTTGTATCTAGAAAACATTACATGGTTTTTATAATGTCATAACAATTTTCACCTTATTAATATCAACTGAGATACTATTTTTTGTTACCATGTGTCCCTTAAACTTCACTTCCCAAATCCAAAAATCAAATTTTGATATCTTATCACAGATTCGGTGATTTCTCAACAATTCCATAATTTCTCTTAGATGACACACATGATCTTCCTAGGACTTAGAGTAAACTAGGATATCATCAATAAAGATCACCACGAATGTATTAATATACTCATGGAAGATCTTATTTATCAAAAACAAAAAGACTATAGGAGCATTGATTAGACCAAATAGAATAACAAGATACTTATAATGGAAGTACCTCCTCCATATGGTAGTATTATTAATGTCATATTATTTTATTCCAAACTAAGGATAATGAGTAGAAGATCAATCATAAAGAACCACTTCTTCAATTTAAAGGGGTCAAATAGATCATCAATTCGGGGTATAAAATACTTGTTCTTTACCAGAACTTAGTTGAGTTTATAGTAATCAACACATAAGAAAAGTCTTTAATCAGATTTCATAATAAAGACAATAGGAACCACCCAAGATGGCACAATCGGTTATATAAAGCCTTTTTCCAAAGATCATACAACAAAGTCTTCAAATCTTTCATTTTATCTAGTTCCATATAGTAAGAAGGTATAAATAATGGTTGAGTTCAAGACACTAAATCAAAAGAAAACTATACCTCTCTCACTGATGGTATACTAGAGAAATCAGAAGAAAACACAATGGGAAACTTGATAAAAACTAGAGTGAGATAATATCTCAAATATTTCCACTCTAGGACAAAGGAATACACTTATATTAACTTCAACTAATTTATATTATAAGGTAAAACTCTACTTGAACTCAGGTTCGATTCTCCCTGAATGACATGGAACACCCCATCTGGCGTGGTAAATGAGGCCTCTCAATGATAGCAGTCAATTAATGCCTTATTAACAATGATACAATCCACCTAGAAATTACATAAATAGGTTTAATTATGAGAACCATACAATCCCAAGTAAGTTCAATCTCTGATAAAGAGAAGACACAAGAAGAACAATAAAGAACTTTCTCTCTCTTCATCTTAAGGGGTGTTGTAATATCCATCACATAAGATAAAAAATTAATTGGAATATTTATCAAGTTCACAATATAAGTAAATATAAATGAATGAGATACACTAATATCAAATAAATAAGCAACTAAAGATGAATTCATAGAAATGGTACCTATCAAAGACATTAGACCTATATCAACTTCCTTTGGAGACTCTTTCTCTACTTGAAGAAGCTTCATTCTGGATGCCTATAGATGGAAACCCTTAGATATAAAAGCATATTATTTCACCTTAGTAGTTTTAGTCAATGATAATCTTATTACATTGTGTGGAGTAGAAAATAAATGGCATAATTTCTGTAGGTTTCCTAAGTGACCATAGGAACTGCAAATATTTGGCACCTTAGTACAAGAACTTCCCGAATTCCTAGCCATACCACACTGGAAGGAAGTAAAAGGGAATATTATAGGAACAACAGGAGGTATAGAGGATTATTTATATCAATAAAATCCATGAGACTCATCAAAATTCTCCTTAACTTTAAATGAACAAAAAAAAATTCCACTAGAATATAAAGGAGCTCCTAAAAACCCTGACTTACTAGCCAGGTAAAGATCAACCATCAGTTCCCTATCCATCATGTCTACATAAGAAGCGGGATTCAGTAAGAAAACTTAAGAATGAATATTATGCTAAAGGTCCATATTGAACCATAGAGACTTTATATTCTAATTTTAAATAATCTCATGTGAAAACTGCACATTTTCAGCCAAGAGGTTCACATACTCCATCATGGTATTTTCAGCCTATTCGAGCTTGAAAAAATCCATTGCCTTAGCTAGAACCACAGATTATGGATATAATTTTTTAGTGAAAATAACTCTAAATACATTCCAATCCAAACCCTCATGCTTCTTCACTATTGAAATCTAATACCTCCATCACCTTCTAGGTCCATTTAGCCTAAAGTTGGAACATTTCACCTTAATAGAATTAGGTGTTTCCATGAAATCAAATAAAACATATCTCTTTCTCAACCAATCCTCAACCTCCCAAGGATCATTAGAGGGTTGAAACATTGATGTATTATTGAAAATAAACTCCTAGTCATGATTCTAAGGCTCATCCCTCTATTTCCATTAATGGATCCGGAAAAAGAATGGGTGAAGGTGCCTATTCTATATCATGGACAACACACACAATAATCTCAATAAGATTCTAGTCAATGGGAGGATCCATTATCTATGGTTCACTAGAAACTTCCTCTTGTCACCTAATCAAACGGCTTCTTAGAGGCATGATACTATACAAAAATATCAAAAAACATTGATGAAATGAGAATATTACTCAGATCAATAACTCAAACAAGTGAAACTAAAAAAAATTCCATTAGATATGAAATCAAGATTTGGATTTCAACCTATCTAAATCAAAAGTAGGGAAAAGACTAGAATTTGATCAAATTATTCCTAAAGATTCATTTTCCAAACAACCTATAGTGACTTTAGGCTTTTTAAGATGAGATATAGTCATATAATTTCTCATAACTACCTCCTATGTCCCAATAAGACACCTCTAATTGCATACTAGCATCAAGGAAAGATGATTAAGATGCCCCTTTGATACCAATTTTTCATGAATCGACCTACATAAATTGGTACCCTAATACCTGATCCATCCCTAACATATCCCAAATGGTATTACTAATCCACATAGGTTAGTGACTAACACCTTTCATCATATAAGATAAAATAGGAACAAATTTTCCACAAAGAAACAGAAGATAATGGTTACTAGTCAATATAAACAACACTCTAAAAGGAGAAAGTAACATATACCAAATAAATATAAAGGAAACATCATCCCAATCCATGGTCCAAAGGATCATGAACATCCACCAACTTCAAGTGTAACTTTCCTTTTGTTTGGACCTGACATAAGAAAATCTATAAACGCCCAAAGGAAAAGGTAGGGTGTGAGCTATAAATCCAAGTAGGGTCTCACCAAGTGTTCCATAATCATTTAAAAAACATTAAAATAGATATGCTATCAATTTAAATAAAACTAAGTATGAAATTTCATTTTCATATTTAAAACAAAACATAATTTAATTCAAATAGATGGTAGGTATATCAAACAACTTACAAATAGGCTTAAATGAAAATTTTATATAAAAAGGTTTATATAAATCAATTAGAATGAATAAAATAGTTCAATAAATCATTTTAATTTATATAAAGTTCAAAAAATCATTAAAAAGTAATAACCATGTACAAAATCTCCATGGTAAGTCATTTTATCAAGTAATAGGATCCCCATACATCTCATAGTTATCATGGATCTAGTCAGGTGCACACACACACATACAACCTAATAAGGGAATCCATAATGGGTAGCCTACACCCTAACAGGGGAACCCATTATGGGTAGTCTACACCTCAGTAGGGGAACCCATTATGGGAAGTCTTGCCTATGTTTTTTAGTGAAAACTGTTGTCATCAATCTATTTCTAGGGAGCTAAGGTACTATAATTATTTTCTGAGTTACCAATAATTACCTTGGCTAACATGTGATTCAAAAATCAATCAAATTGGTAATCAATCGTTTTAAAATTCTTAAAAAATCATTGTATAAGTCAATTTATCAGGTAATAGTATCCTAACACATCTTATATTTATCAAGACTCTAGTTAGGTGTGCACACAAACATACACCCAAATAGGGAAACCCATCACATGTAGTCCACACCCCAATAAAGGAACCCATCACAGTCAGTCTACACCACAATAGGGAAACCCATTATGGGTAGTCATGACAAAGTTGTTTTAGTAACAATTGTCATCCTTAATTTAATTCTATGGAGGCAAGGTACTAGCATGCTTTTCATAGTTTCCACTAACTACCAAGGGTATCATGTTCTTGAACAATCAATCAAATTGAAAATCAATAATTTTAAAACATTTTAAAAGACAATTTCCCAATTTCAATTTTCAAAATTCCTTTTCTATTTCAAAACCAAATCAGAAGTTTTCATTGTTTCATGAAATTTAAAACCACTTTTCAATTTAATCCATTTTTCATGATCAACATAAAATCATTTTATCTAAATGATTTATAAATCAAGCCATAATTTTTAATAAATCCACCCCACAATTTCAATTCCATTTAAATTTAGGTTTTTATCAATTTACATACCCTTTCAATTCAAGAATCAAATCAAAATAATTCCATGTTTTTAAATCAATTAAAAACACCAATTTAACCTATCACTTCAAAGTTTCAAATGTAGGGAAAAGAATCATGGAACCACCTACCTTTAAAACAAATATCTAGGAATAAAAATATAAAACGTGACTCAACAACAAATAATGAAGGTGTGGAAGATCTAGAAACACAACCTAGAAACAATATACAATTAAATAGATTTTATATCCATCCAACATGTGATGATCTATAAAACTTTATAGAAGATAGAAGGAGAGATCAAGAGGGATTAAATGAGATGAGATTCACTTACCATAGGATATTTAATGTGATCAACCATGATTTTATCCTCTATGATAAGGTGTTTGAGGAGGCCAAACCACTTCTTGAGTGCCCCATAAGCAAATAAATTTTAGTGTGGTAAAGTAGGAATTGATTAGAGGTTAAATCAGAGGTTTGGGATTTCATAATTAAAATTCAGAATAAAAATTTTTAGTGTGCAATGTTTCCTTGAGATGGATGCTTGTTTAGACAAACTGTACACCCTAACCTTGAATCCCCACTGTTCTCACTATCTAAGGTGCATAATATCTCTTAGGTGGGTGAAAATTTTTGGAAACCATGCACCAAACCTAAATTCCCCCACTATCCAAGGTTTCATGGTTTTCATGGGGGGGGGGTGTACAATTTTGTAAAATTGTGCACCAACCATGTACAACATAGAAAACCTCCAAAACTCTCTAGGCTTCACCTAATATTCCCTGAAAAAACAACTAACCAAAGAATGATAAAAAAATGTTGAGGAGTACCTGAAAACATGTAACTAAATGTTACAGTCCAACTTCTATATACCCAAGAAGAATTTCTTAAAGAATAGGTGTTTGATGTATGCGTATGTAAAACCCTCATGTCTCCTCACCTAGTTCATGACATCTTAACACCTCTTTATAGGAACCTAAATCATGAAAGTAACAAGATTTACCCATAAATCCTCTAAGGTTTCTACTAGATCAAAGACCACCTAAATGATGTCAATGAAGTCCTCAACATCCCAAGGGACTCTAGTTACCTATAAAGTTAGAGGATGGTAGAGAAATATGTCTGAAGAATAATCACCCATTTTCATAGAGACACCCCTTCTTAGAATAAGCACTATGTGAATGACCCCTTATTGTAGTGGTTCTACTTTTTGAGACACCAGAATAGGCATATGTGAATGATAAACAACATCTCTCTATCCCTATAGTGGTGAAAAAATTTCATCATTCCTAAAAAGATCATTCTAACATTCTTCCTTCAATTTTAATCTTATATGTATTCTAGGAGTACTTCACTGTAATTAAAAAGTATTCTAAAAATGTCTATAAAATTTACCTAAGATAACAACCCAAGATATTTATAGGCACACACAAGGGATCTATATAGAAAAATATCATATGAGGGTATCCATAATGATAAGTAATTACCCTTCAATTACTATTGGTCGAAACCCATGTTTTAATGATAAAAAAATAATGTTTCTTATGATATTAATGACATTTATATGCCATGATAGAGTTTTATAATATAAGGAGGATTGGTGAAATTTTGGATAAGTGTCAGAAAGACCCACCATCAGACTCTACTCACCATCGAGGATGAGTCACCATCAGGGATGACTCACCATCAGGATGAAAATTTGGATAATTATGGGAAATACTCACCATTAGATACAAGTCAAAAAGTTAGATAAGTGTTAAAAATAACTACCACTAGAAAGGAGTCACTGGCAGAACTGAGTCACCATTGAAGCTGACCTATCATCAGACATTACCTACTACCAAGAAATTTTGAAAAGTGATGAGATAAATCACCACTGAGATGAGTCACCATTGAGACAAGTCACCACTAAGATGAGTCACCTTTGAGCTTGACCTACAGTCCTCCTGAATCACCTTTGGCCTAATGCACCACTAGATTAAGTCACTGCCAGAGTTGTCTCACCATTGAAAAGAGTCACCGTCACTGTTTCTAGGATATTGAAATTAATTTACTCAAATGACTATATTATTGAATTCAATGTAGATAATTATTTTAATAAATATTATTAAACTATGGAAGGGATGCATTAAAGTTTGTTTTAGTCATATAGTATGAGGTTAATAGGATCTGAATGATTATTCTTGCATGCTGCTGATAAATTAGGAGGTATAATCACTCGTGTATAAATATAGTGATACATATTGAGGGATAGAGACACACATGTGAATAGATCTAGAACTGTATTTCAAGAACCTAAATAGTTCCATTTACTAAGATATTTACATGAAGCATATTTACTGCCTAAAAATATAAAACAATTGATCTTATAGAACATACAGACCCTTTATCATAGTCAGAAAAAAGAGATTATGATGCTATATTTTACTATATCTTTTTGAGAAACATCTAAAGCTCCACTTCAAGCTACATCAGAGGAGACTAAATATTTAGAGCACATTATATTGAGTAACACTACCTTATCTATATCTTTACATTATATTTATTCTTGTTAACTTTACATTTTGAGAATATTTTGATTTATTACAATTATTGAATGCACAATGAATCTTGTAGTATAATTGGAAGATACAAGATATCTTCATAACTCTATATTTACTTTTTTACCCACAACATTCTAGAAGAGGTCCTTGTATAGCTTGTGTTTATTTTATTACCATGGTTATTGTGGAAGAGGTCCCTCCATGGTCTGTATAGATGGTTAGCTTTTATGTATAACTGATCTATTTTGTGGATCAAGATTATTTTATATAATCTACATAGCAGAAGGTGATTTCCAATTATAGAGGATTAGGTCTCATATTGAGACTGAACCTCTTGTATTTATTCCATGGTGTGTTTTTCTTTGTTTCTTTTCTAATCATTGAAATTAATTTTATTTAAACTATAAACAAAACCACTACTTTGATAGTTTATATTAATTAGTGTTTATATAAGGTTTTGATTAAGTAAATTGATTTCAAAAGTAAAAATAATTTACTTATATTATTTTAAATGATACTTAATCATTATTTGAGTTTTTTTTAAAAGATAAAAACTTATATAAAACTTATATTTTAATTAACTGGAGTTTTTTAATTATTTGAGGGATTTTATTTAAACTTATTTTAAGAGAAATTTTTATTGGGTACTTAATTCACCCCCCTCTTGAGATACTCACTCTGACAACATTTGTTATTAGTGGAATTCAAAATATCTTCAACTGTGATTTTAGTAGCATTTTAATTATCTTAAATTTCTATCAATTATAAATTTAGCTCTTTAAATGGATAATAGAAAATAAGGTCCCGCTACCAACATACCACCTTTCTTTAATAGAAATAACTACTCCCAATGAAAAATAAAAATGAAAATTCATATTGAAGGTATGGTTTTGAAATATGGTTTTCTAAGGAGGTTAAATATGAATTACCTAATTCCGTTAGGAATACATGGGACGATACTTCTAAACTTTCTTATAACAAAAAATTCAAAGATATGAATTCTATTTATTATGAATTAGGATATGAATAATTAAATAGGATATATTCTAGTAAAACTGCTTATGAAATATGGGATACATTAGCTATTTCACATGAAGGAACTAATAATGTTAAAGAAATGAGATTGAACACTTATGAAATTAAATATGATAAATTTAAGATGAATAATTATGAGATGATTTCTAATATGTATCTTAGGTTGAAGGAGATGGTGAACACAATGAGTTATTTTGGGAATCTAGTGTTAGAAAAAGATCAAATCATGTGACTGCTAAGATGTCTTCTAGAGATATGGAGAGGGACATCTATTTAAATAAGAGAATCTTGCGACATTAGTAATCTACCTATCAAGGAATTGATTGGGAATTTTATTATGTATGTGGAAGATCTTAAAGTTAATCGAGAATAGGATGCTTAACCTAAGAGTAAATCTATAAAATTCAAGACTAATGCATCAAAATAGAAAGAAAGGGAAAAAGAAAAAGATGAAAGATCCAGTGATGAGAAATCACCACCTAATAATGATGAGAAAATGACCCATATAACTAGAAGTATTAATAAGTTCTATAAGAAGATTAAATTTTACATGAAACCAAGATATAAGGGAAAGTATGTTAATAGTGTTAATTATAAGAATGTTTGGATAAGAGATTAAAATTCTAATGATATTACCTATTATGAGTGCAAGAGAAAAGGACATGTTAAGGATGACTGTCCTAAGTTGATGTACAAAAATAATTACAATAAAAATGATGGAAGTTCAAGAAATATATGAAATCCAACTGAAGTTACACTATGTTCAGCTTTAGTGACTCAGACTCAACACATGAATAAAATCATAATAGAGAAAATATGTGCTTCATGATAGATATATCTGAGGTACCTACTATATCTCTTATACTTAATTCAGATCATTCTGGAGATAAAAATGATAATGATATGTCAAAAGATAAAATATTTGAATATTGAAATATTCTTGAAGATACTTTTAATGAGTTTAAAGACAAATAAAAAACCCTAAATAGACAACATAATTTATCTACTAATATTAAATATACTTTTTTATATAGAAAAAGATAATAATGATCAATTATTAAAAGAAATTGCTGATCCAAATTATTCAAATGAGAAACTAAAGAAATACTTATAGAGATTTACTAATTGAATAAAAAATCCCACTCAAATATTGGAAAAAATTAATTCTAGATATATTAATAGTCTAGGTTACCAACCTGGGAAAATAAGAATAGTTAAGAGAACTTTTGTTCCTAAATCCACTTCTGGAAATTACATTGCAAGATTTTATTCAAGTCTGAAAAATAAAGTTTTTATTTCTAGTAGTTTGCAACCTTCTTATAGGAAACCCATCGAGGAAATATGGGTTAATAAGGCCCTAATCACTAAAATATATAGACATAAGAAAATCTGGGTACGAAAGTCATTCTTATTATAAAATTTGTTTTATAGGGAAACTCCTTGAAAATATCAAATACAAATCTGTGGTACTTAGATAATTGGTATTCTAGTAATAATATAAGGGATTAATTGAGCTTCAAGAACCTGCTAAAGGTTGATCATGGTCATTCCACCTTTGATAACAATGCTAAAGGAAAAATCAATGGCCTTTGACAAATCGTAACTCTATTTTATTTTTAATTTCAAAATTACTTTTTGTTAATGGTTTAAAATAATTTTTTTATCGTCTCATAGCTATTTGATGATGGTTTTCATGTAATGTTTGAAAATAATGCTTCTAATGTTTTTAATTATGAAAATTATTTAGTATTTAATACTTTGAGAAATTAAAACTTGTATGAATTTAATCTTGATTGATTAATTTTAAAAAATGTTTCTTGATTATTTTCCTTTCATATAGAATATTGGATTTGACATAAAAGACTAGGAAACTGTAACATTCATTCACTTAGAAATCTTAATAGGAAAGGGTTAGTCAAATAACTACCCATTCTTGAATTCCCAAAATGAAAAAGTCTGTAAACCCTATAAAAAATGGAAACAACATAAGACAAATTTTAAATTAAAGAAATATGTTTCAACTTCTCAACCTTTTGAGTTGGTTGACATATACTTGTTTAGACCATCTAGAGTTTGTAGTTTAAATAGTAAGAACTATGTATATGTACTTGTAGATGAATTTTCTAGGTATCCTTGGGTATTATTTTTAGATAAAAATAGTAAATCTTGATCTTATTTTACCATGTATTATATATCTTTAGAAAACTTAAGTGGATGTAAAATTAAGGCCATAAGAAGTGACTATGGCTGTGAGTTTGAAAATCAAGACTTTGAATCCTGTTTCCCACAAATGGATATGAACATAAATTCTTTGTTCCTAGGACCCCTCATCAGAATGAAGATATATAAATAAGAAATATAACACTTAAAGAGACTTCCAAGACTATTCTTAATGAATATGACTTACCTATCAACTCTTGGGCAGAGGTTGTGAACATAGATTTCTATATAATTAATACAGTTTTAATTAGACCTATTTAAAAAAAACCCCTATAAAAGTTGGAATAGTAGAAATACTAAGGTTAATTACTTTATAGTTTTTGTTTGAAAAGTATTTATTCTTAACACTAAGGATAATATTTACAAGTTTTCCCCCAAAAGCAATGAAATAAATTTTCTTAGTTATTCAACTTATAGTGAATCCTATAGAGTTTTTAACAAAAGAACCAAGATTGTGGAAGAGTATTTCCATGTCATGTTTGATGAGGCATATCCATATGAACTGAAAATACCTTTATAAAACATGAGGATGATTTATCCACTTTGAACATTAATTCCAACCCTTCTGATTTAGCTATAAAACATGCAGAAAAATCATCCAGTTCTGAGGAACTTCTTGAACTTGAACTAGAACCTATAGAATACCATGAGGTGACCAGCCCTTTTTTTCTAGATATTTTAGGACTCTTAAATACCATACTTTATATACTATTTTTAAGACTTATATAGAGGTACACAAACTAGAGATTCTCTAAGAAACCAGGTTGAACATCAATCATTCTTGTCACAACTTGAAGTTAAGGACATCACTGATGCAATTAATGATGAATTATGGGAAATGGATATGAAAGAATAACTTAATGAATTTAAAATAAATAAATGCAGATATTTTTTTGATAAAACCAAAGGCACCTTAACTATAGGCACTAAATGGGTGTTTAGAAACAAGGTGGATGAATCTGGCACAATAGTAAGAAATAAGGCTAGACTAGTTGCATAAGGGTATAGTCAAGAAGAGGATATAAACTATAAAGAAACCTTTTCACCTGTATCCATAATTGAAGATATTATAATATTTATAGCCTATGTAGAACATATGTATTTCAAACTATATCAAAGGTATGTAAAAAGTACATTCTTGAATGGTATAAAGTTGAGGATGTTTTTTTTGTAACAACCCCATGGATTTTAAAATCCTCATTTTCTGAATCATGATTTTAGGTTAAAAAAATATTTATATGGTTTAAAACAAGATCATAGAGCTTGGTATAAAAGGATAAACTTTTTTCTTATTTAAAAAAGGTTTTTCAAAAAGGTATAGAAAATATTACACTATTTATAAAAAGAATTTCAAAAGATGTTTTAGTTGTTCAAATTTAAGTTGATGATATTATTTTTGGATCTTGTAAAAATCCTTTATATTTAAACTATTCAAAGATGATGCAAAAAGAATTTGAAATGAGTTTAATGGGTTAATTGAAATTATTTCCTAGTATTCATATTTTTTAAAATAAAGAAAGAATTATTTCAAACCTAAGTAAATATACTAAATATCTGTTATAACATTTTAGTTTGGATAACACTAAGAGTAGTGACACTCAAATGAGTACCACCTATGAATTAGATATTAATGAATCTATGAAATTAGTGTATCAAACCAGTTACAGAGTTATAATTCAAAGTCTTCTCTACTTAACTTCTAGACGACCTAACATTATGTTTAGTGTGTATATGTGTACTTGTTTTCAAGAAAGACCAAATGAGTCACATTTAATTGGCGTAAAATAGTTTTTTAAATACCTCAAGTATACAAAAAAATTAGGATTGATCTATCCTAGAGGATAATAATTCAACTTAGTTAGTTATTCAAATACTGATTTTGGTGGTTGCACGTTATATAGAAAAAGAACTTCTGAACCATGTCACTTTTTAGGAAAGTCTCTAGTATCTTGGTGTAGTAAGAAAAAAAATCTCGTTTCATGGTATACTATTGAATTTGAATACATTGCTACATGTAGCTACAGTGCTCAAATTTTATGGATGAAACAAACATTTCTAGACTATGGATATCAATTCTGACATGTACCTATAAATTGTGATGATAAAAGTTCTATAAACATTTCTAAGAACCCTGTATCTCAATTCATAACAAATCACATTGATGTAAGACATCACTTTTTAAGAGGTCATTTTCAAAAGGGGGATATAAATCTTGAATACATTAGAAATAAACATCAGTTTGTTGATATTTTCAGTAATCCATTTAATTATGAGATAATGAACTACATCATACACGAATTATGTATGACTAATTTTGGTTAAGTTTTTTTTAGTGTTTACCCATCGTTGGAATCAACCCATTATTGAAAATGTCTCACCGTTAGTTTCTTTGAAGTTCCATTATAATTTTTAATTTTGAGTTATTTATTTGATTTTTATTATGATTAAAATATTATTCTATTTTTTTATTTAAAAACTATAAATACCTAAATTATTAAAATAAGACACTTTTCTAATTTCAAAGCCCACTCCCGTGCACCTTACTCTCGAGCCTCACCGCGACCCTTTCTCTATTGACCTTTTACCTTCCATAGAATTATTTTGAACCTAACAAGTTGTTTACCATGGTTATAGTGAAGATATCTATAGAATATTCTCTAGATGATTCATGTCCTTCAAAGAACCAGAGAGGAGAGTCAAGCCATTCAACCATCCATCCAGTGAACCCACAGCTTGCGACTCAAGTAGTTGTACCTGAAAAGGAAGTTTAATGACAAGTGGTTGTTTTGAATAGAGTATTTGGTACTTAAGGTTATGAAATACTAGGTATGGGAAGAGTGGATATATTATAATGAGACACCCTTCTATATTAGGTTAGTGTAGTAGTTCTATCAATATGTCAAGGTCATTTTTAGGAAGATGATGACAGGGTAAGAAGCAGAATAAACTGGCACAAAGTTGTTTCCTATTCAAGACATTGAGCTATATGTTTGGAATTAAATCATGAAGGTGTTCCAAATTACTATCAAGGAACTATTCCAAGTGATAATTATACCTTTTTATATGAGGATGTTTTGGAAGAGTTGGCTAGAGATAGGATATTAAAAAGACTAGCTGCTACTTACCTTAACGGTGAGTTTCATTTTCTCTTCAAGTTTATTCCACATATGTTGTGACCAAGGAAAGGTTATTTCACCATAATTAGGTATGAAAATGTATATATCCTATTACTTATGAATAAATTACAAAAGATAAATCTATTTAGATACCTGATTTTTCACATGATAGAAATGTATAAGACTTATTCTAGGCCAAATTCACTGATTTATCCCAAGTCCATTTTAGCCAGTCTAGAATCCCAAGGGACTAGTTGATGGGGAAGAATAAAATATAGTAAAATGTGGAGGATTTTTCATTACAAAATTCATTTTAAAAATAATTAAGATAAGTTGGAATCCCTAGAAGAGACAATGGGTTTATGATGGGGACATGTTCTTTGAAGATTTCAATCTTATTGATCACCCTTTCATACTAAAGAATCTTATGAATCCTAGATTGTATCCAGATGAGGTAGTTGATTATTTAGAAAAGGAAGAAGAGGAAGCTGATACCTCTGGTGATAAGGTACAAGTGTTTTCAGTGGATTAAGGTAGTGACCCATAAATTCCTAAGAGTTATCAAGATATTTATTATGGTGATCCTAGCCCTCCTATATCTCTCCTTATCTGAGAGCCTATTTTAAAATAAGGAAGTGAGGAAGAAGAAACAGAATTTTTTGGTGAAGAATAGTTTAATTGAAAATATATATCTTTTAAAGAAAATGGAATTGATGAGAATGGTGAAAATGAAGAAGAATAATAATAATGAGGAGTAAAAGAACAAAATGGAGATAATAGTGATGGTGTATATGACCATGATTATATTGGTGGTCGCATTGGTGCTGAGGATGTTGAGATGCCTCAGGGACTTATTTATTATCCAGGTTTATCAGTTGTCTCTAAATCTAAAGATATACCCATATTAGTTTGGGACATAGATAGAACTTATAGATATAAGAAGGAAGAATCTATTAAGGTGGAGGGATCCCCAATCCTGGATAGTCACCCAATTGATCCTGTTGATGGAGACCATGGTGTGACTACAGATGATATGTAGAAAGTTGTTGAAAAAATATTTGATGGTGAGTTAGTTGATAAGTATATGGTTTTTGAACCGAATTTTGTTAAGCCTATAGTTTCTGACCATATAGTTGTTAATACTTATGGTGTGTCTTTTATCAGATTGGGGGACCCAAATATTGAGGAATGGGATAAGTTTCCAAGGTATGTTAGACTTGGTCTAGATAATCTGATTCTAATGATTATAGCAGTCCACTAAAGCATAGTAGACCTACCATTCAAGAAGATATGGATCTGAAGGGATCATTGGTAGAATAGATAGACATGGTAGGGTAACTACAAAGATTTTTTTTCAGATGCACCTACTAGTTCTAAGACAGAAGAGGATTTTGTGTCACTTAACATTGCCTCTATACCCTTACCGGCACCTACCATTGCATCTGTGCCAGTTTATGTAGTTACCAGAGTTAAATTAGAATCCTTTATAGTGAGTATTCTCTCTGATTTTGGTTTACTATTGAAAAATTAGGCACCTCTGATCCCTAAGTTGAGTGAGAAAGATCTATGATATCTATTTTATCTTGTGATAAATAACATCCATCCCATGACGATGCATCAAATTCAAGAAGTGGAGATAGGGAAGTGGAGGATAAAAAATGAGATGGCGACCTTGAGATCTACAATAGATGATATTTGATCTTCCTTTGTAGATTATATGGATATTTTTTTAGAGAGGGTGGAGAAATTTTCATCCATGGCTTCTACTTTGAGTGATCCTCCTCCTCTTGATGTTGAGTTGATTAAGACAGTGGTTCAAGATAAATATTGAGTTGTTTTAGGTGATGCTCTTGATATCCCTCAGGAGAGTTTGAGGCAGATATGACATAACAATGATCAAGTTCACATGATGGTTAGAGAATATATCAAGGATATGAAAGCTGATTGAGATAAAATTACAATGGCCATAAATTATTACCTTTTGAGGATTTATACTAAACATGAGATCAACTATCATTTCAAGTTCCTAGATTAGAACCTCAGAATGCCTCTAGGCACTCAAGATTTCAAAGAATAAGTAAACCAGCTGAATGCGATGACTCCATTTCTCAAGTTGTTTATGAAGGAGAAAAATAAATTTTTTAGTGCTATAGAAAGGGAAGGAAATATTATCATGGACTTAATCAATTTTAAAACCCTTTATTTATGTTTATGGCATCATAGTAGTGGATCAGGATTCTATTCCTATCATTTCTCATCTTAGTCCTCTAGCCTATGATCTAGAGTATTTCTAACCAGGGGTTACCAGAGATCCAAATTCACCCTACCTACCTATTTCTATTCCTTTAGTTTGACTCCCTAATAATATTTATAGAATTTCGAGCCAATCATTATAATAGAGATTCCACCTTCTACCTCTATCCCTATAACTACTATTTACACACCTCCAATTTCCACAGTTATTTCTATTGTTCCCTCTTCTTTTATCAAGGGAAAGGTAAATAAACCTATTGTTTTATCTACCTAAGCTAAGGAGAGTTGAAATTTGACTATAAGTCTTTAATGGGGATTTTTGTATGAATTTTTATTTTATCTTTTTAATTGTACTTCAATTTATATTCTTAATAGAAATTATCTTATTATTTATATTATTTTTATTTAAATTTATTATTTTATTTTCACCTTTTGATAACCCAAAATGGGGGAGAATGACTCTACGAAATCTATTTATTGTTTCTTTGATTCCATAATTTTTATTGTTTTTAAGGGTGACAATGAATATAATTATATAACCATAATTATATCCTTGATATATTTATTAATAACATTAATTTTGATCCCATATATGTTTAATTAATTCCTTGGATACCATCCTTATTACCTATCATTGATACTATTTGTTGCTTAATATCTTTTATATCTTTTTGTTTGAAAAGTTTAAGCAGATCTCTTTTAAATCCAAAAATTACCCATTACATGTTTTATAAAATGGATTTATTTGTGATCATCAAAAAGGGGGATATTGTTCGAACCCTAGTTTTAATGATCACAAAATCATGTTTCTAATGATATTAATGAGATTTATGTGTTATGATAACATTTCATAATATAAGGAAAATTGGAGAAATTATGGATAAGTGTTGAAGGACCCAACAATAGAATCTCCTCACTATTGAGGATGAGTCACCATCAAGGATGACTCACCATTAGGATGAGTATTTATCTAAGTATGGGAAAGACTCACCATCAGAGATGACTCACCATTAATATGAAAATTTGGATCAGTGTCAAAAATACCTATTTCTAGAAAGGAGTCATAGTAGGAAATGATTCACCATTAAAGATAAACTACAATTAGAATTTACCTACCACTAAGAAATTTGGAAAAGTGCTCAGATGAATCACTGTTGATATAAGTCACTGCTAAGACAAGTCACTACTGAGATGAGTCACCATTGAGCATGACCTACCATCATCCTGACTCAACATTGTCCTAAATCACCACCAGCTTAAGTCACTACTAGAGTTTTCTCACCATTTAGAAGAGTCACCATCACCATTTATAGGATATTTAAATTAATTGATTCTAACATCTATATTATCAAATTTAATAATGAGAATTATTTTAATGATTATTCTTAAACTATTTTAGGGATGAATTAAAGTTTCTTCCAGTCATCCAGTTTGAGGAGAAAAGGATCCAGATGATTCTTCTTGCATGATGCTGATATATTAGAAAGCATACCCCTCATGTGCACATATAGTGACATAGATAGATAAATAGAGTCAAACATGTGAAGAGAGATTGAATTGTATTGTAAGAAACTGAAGAGTGACACTTACTAAGAGATTTACATGAAGGATCTTTCCCAAATAAAACTATGAAAGATTAAGTATTATAGAACATACATATTGGTTATCATATTCAGAACAAAAAGATATTATGATGTTCTATTTTACATCAAATTTCTGAGAAATGTCTTGAGCCCCTCTTCAAGCCACATCAGAGGAGACTAAATATTAATAGAACATTATTCCAAGAAAACTACCTTCTCTATATCCTTATGTTTTATTTATTATTGTTACCTTTACATTTTTATTAGTGCGTGATTGATTGTTTTTACCAAATTCACATATCTTTTGTACTATAACTAGAAGATACAAGATATCTTCTTAACTCTCTCTTTAATTTTGTTTATCCACGTTGTTGTGGAAGAGGTACCTATATGTCTTGTGTTTATTTTATTCCCATGATTATTGTGGAAGAGGTCTCTACATGGCCTAGAAAGCTAGTTATCTATTGTGTAAACACGATCTAGGTTGTGGATTAAGATTTTTTTAATATAATCTTATTAGAAGAAGGTGATTTCCAAGTGGAGTGGATTTATTATTGGATTGAGAATGAACCTCTTGTATTTATTCTACTGTGTGTTTTGTTTTATTTCTTTTCTAAAATTTAAACTGAATTTTCTTTGAACTGTTAACAAGACCACTTCTTTGATGTTTAATCTTAATTATTTTTTATATCAGGTTTTGATTAATTAAATTGATATAAAAATATAAAGTAACTTCCTTATATTATTTTAACTGAGACTTAATCACCCTTTGAGATTTTTTTAAAAGATCAGAAATTACATCGATATGATATTTTGATTAATGAGGCTATTTTAATTATTTGGGGGATTTTATTTAAAATTATTTTAATAAAATAATTATTGGGTACTCAATTCACCCCACTCTTTAGATACTCACTCCAACCAAAACTATTAAAATATTAATACTTGTTCTTCATACCTTCATGTTAGTCCCAATCGTAAACATATAAAATCAATACCACTCAAGTTCAAATAATATAAATGTCAGTACCATATATCATAGATCCATAAGAACAAATAATGAAATTTAATTAAATGAACTACTCAGTATACAGAACAACATGTTTATATGAAATTTTATACTATATTTCCAATTAGAATTCATGAACATAAAAAATACCATAAACTATAACAATTGAACATATATAGGATTAGAATAAAATCATAAAACCAAAAATGTAACAAAATTCCCATTACCAGTCACTCATAGGTTTATCACATAAGAGCTAGCCATGTATTTACATGAATAATTTCTACCTTTCCTCAACCATAGTCAAGAAGAAAATAAAAGAGAAACCACTTTTGATACCACTTTGTAACACCTTGACTTTAATCACCTAGTATGGGATGGAGTACCACACGACCTTATGCGTAACTCCCCATAATCAAGAGGTTATCAATTAGTAGTGAGGGTATAAACATATTTAGTGGGGAGAAAATACCCTATGTATCCAATGTAAAACATCATACTCATAAACATGAATAAGTAAAAAACATAAAATAGTATAGTTTAAATGAATAATAATAATTATCTAATAGATTTCATGACAAATATCTTAATTAATTCATGTAATAAACCAAGGACACCTAATGTTGTAGGTAAACCAATCGATAAGAAATAATAGGAAGGTAAAAAATAACCCCATAAGAATACTTTGAAGTCCTTCTTGGTACCATCTTTGAACACCATGATCTTTCTCCTCATCTTCCTATCATTGGGAGCTTGGAATTTCCTAGATCCATAATCATTAAGTCTACATGTGAATTAAGATTCCCATATAGAGATTGAGTATAGATACAATAGGTCACCCCCAAAGCATCCTTATCATAAGTGAACAATAAAATGGATACATGAAAGGATAATAAGGAAATATGAAATCAAGAAACAATCAATCATGTTTTGAGCGATTATACACTGACCAAGACACCAAAAACAATATTTTTACCTGCATTGGACCTATGAAATAATAATTTTCATAATAGAAGTCCTGATCATGGGTTGAGCATAAGGCCACCACATCTACCTCTGATCATACACAAGGACATCAAATATTTGGTTGGGTCACAATGTTGTAAATCCCCATATGTATCACATATCAGGCATCAATGCCTTCATACCCCTGCCTCTAACTTGGGTCCGGTCACATGAACATCATATCCCTACACTACCTTGGGTCAGGCCACATGTCCATTGTACACATACCCTATGTATTAGTCCATAATCATCATCATTTCATGTTGTACATACTCCCAATCTAAGGGATAATTAGTCATGAATATCCACCAGTCATTTGCTATTAGAAGTAAAACCTCCAAAGGACATAAATTCATACAAAATAGGTCATAACACATAATCACATAAATTTATAGTATAAAATATCAAGAATGATTATCATCATCCACATACACATACATGTGATCAAATAAGAACTTGGTATCATGGGTTACACATGCACACACATGTGATCAAGCAGAAGCATGGTTCTAAAATAACATAAGAACATACCATTATACCATGAAAAAAAATAATATATGAGGGATATATATTGTAAAGATATCCCAACATTAAGAACATCAACATCAATGTCAGGATTTTCTAAGGATTGATTCCAAAATCTCACCCACACACCACCCATATCATTTTTTTATGTCAAGGGTCCCTAGAATTGATTCCACAACAAAATAAAAAGGGTTATGGAATGATAATAAATAAGAAATCAATCCATGGTTTTAGAAATAAATTAACTTACCCGAAGAAAATTACTATTATAAATAATATATATAGGTCTATTTAAAGGAAGAAAATCTTTCAAGTATCTATATCTTGAGGTCTGATCATCCAAAAAATGTTATATAATGATTTGGTTGAGATGAAAAAAATTCCCAAGGAAGCTGAAAGAGTTAACCAAATATCACTGAAGGCTCATCCATAAAATTTATGGATTCTATAAACTCATAAGAGAAGCTAGATCAAGTGATTAATAGAGAGAAAATGATTCTAATTGCATTAAACATCCTTTATTGATGATCCCTCATTGTTCCATTAAATATTATAACTCTTACGAGAGATTAGTAGCCAAAATTTTCTATTTCAAAAAATGAAGCCACTATCACCATTGTATGGTGATGAACACTATGTCAATGGTTCTATTGAACATGAATACCTTAGGGAACCTGACATAGACACCATAAGAGCATGGTTCCAAAATCATGTTTTTTTCCAACCACACCCTCCACCATGGCATGGTGAGGCTAGTTTGGTCATGGTCCATAGGGGGACTCATAGTGCTATATTCCTGATTCTATACCCTACTATGGGTATTTCATCCAACCTGTTACACATAGGCGGATCCTAAGAATAAAACATCCTATACCACATTGTGTTCCTACCCACGGTAGACCTTAAAATAACTAAAAAACTATTTAAACCGAAAAAACCTATAACTCAACCTAGATCCATATTAAACCATGACAAGTATCATAATTACATTATATTAAAAATGAGGATGTTATATAGACAAAAAGAATTTACTCTTTGAGTTATCAATTCATTTGTGGGTATCACATTCAAAAAATATAACAAAACACAATATTTAATCACACAACATGAAATCCAAGAGAAACAAAATCATAGATCCATTAAATCAATGTAAAACAAATCTTTATAGTACCACATAGAAAAGTTTAGAAACCCTTCATAACATAAAATCAATAGTAAAAAATATTGAAACTCATTTCATGAAAATAATTTCATATTTAATTCATAAATTTATTTCCAAAGCATCAGAAAATATATCCCCTATACATTAAAATCACCTCATATTAATTTAAAAACACTAAAATCTTTTTTTTAAATCAACCCGATCCAAAATAATTTCTTATAATCAAATTATTCATAAATATGTTCTAAAACCTTTCATAAGGGAATCCCAAAAAGATAAAAGAAGGGTTTTTTATAAATAATTCAAGTACCAATCCATAAGAAAATTCCTTAGAAGCTAAACAAGCAATGTCTAAAACTTATGAAACTCATAAAATTACTTTTACACAAGTCACAACAATCATAATAGAAACATGAAGTGTCAATGTGGTGAAAACAAAAATGCCTCAAAAATTTTCTAACTACACAAGATTTAGCCACATGGTTTTTTATACCACTTCCAAACTATGAAATTTTACCTAGAGGAAACCTAAAATGGTTTAATGTGGATTGTGTAGAGTTTAACAGACCATTCACCATACCCACATGCCACTATATTTCATCCCATTTTAACCCTAGAACAAGGAATTTACTAAAATTAACCCTGATATCTTCATAAAAATATGATTAATAGAAAAAAATACCAAAAATGTTTTTAGAATATTCAATATAAAAAACTTAAATTCAAAAAAAAAAAACTCTAAACCACCCATGGTTACTTGAGGATCAACATGAAGGTGGGTTTTCCAAAAACTCCCCACACCTTCCTCTCGAGATATGATGGTATTATTTTATATTCAAAATTAACATAAAACTAATAAGAGGAATATTATATAATTTTTTAATGAACCAAACCTGATCAAACTACCATATAACTTTGGTCAGCTGACTATAAGTCTTAAAGCAAATTTATGGTCACCATAAGTTGATGATAAAAAAAGAGTATTAAATTTAATGACCAGGGAACAATTTAACCCTTAAATAAATCACACAAAATGTTCCAACCATAAACCAAACATGATTTAACAAATTGGATACTCATGCACAAATAATAAGAAATTTTAAAATAATAAACAACTAATCAAGTCATACCCATTTGGAATAACATAAAACTTCTATACATACATTAGCAACAAAATGAAATTATTTATTAAAAAATCTAAAATCCACAATGGAAACAAAAATAGGGAATAAAGTCTGAGGAGGTTGATACATAATATATCCCAATTGATCTATGATCCAAATAAATTACATCCATCATGTGACTCAAATTAAACACCATGAATCTACACCCACCCAATTTCCAATGGTTAGTGGTACCAATATACATAGTAATAAAAAATTTCCCACCTACATTATACAATGATACTACATACCCACCGATGTGAGTGTATAGGTTTTAAGACAATTCCAAGTAATATAACACCAAGAATCCATTTCATTCCTTCTATAAAATAAAACAAGATAACTAGTTTGAAAATAATGATTTATAAAATATTTTTATTAAAATTGACATGACATGGGATCAAACATAACACTAAAGTTCATTTAAAAAAGAAAAATTACTTTAAGAAAACTAATATCATATTAATGTTCACATTTATAAATCCACCTCAGAAAAAAATATTATATAAATGAGTTTAATTTTTTTGAGATGTTTTCACCATAACATTACAATTTGGTGAAAAATCATCCCTTTTACTTGAAAACAAATATATACTACATAAATTCTAAAATTGTGAAGGAGAAACACTATAAGAGTAATAAAAAATTAAATCTAGAAAGGAATGGAAATAAAAACATAGTGAAAATATTTTATTAATTTAAGGGTAAACAATAAAAGAACCAATATATCAAAAGTAATATCAATAAAAGAAAAAAAGAAAATCAAAAGGTAAATAAGAAATAAAAAAACATAATATATGGTACAAATAATGGGGCCTCACCACATGTATTAATCAAACAACACATAGAAATGCCTAAGTGGAACCAACTACATCCATTTATTTTGATATTAAACTCACCACCCAAATCACTCTTAATTATCCTTATCAAGAGAACATCCCAATAACTAGAAAAACATCAACTATAAGCCACTAGTCTGAGCATATTCTTAACTAGCAAAAAAACCATCTCCTTATTTCCTACTTTGTCACCCTAGGTTTTATCATGAACTAAATAAAGTATGTTAGACACATTTATCATCCAACAATAACTTTAAAAAATGAATCATAATGTAATGAATCAAAAAAATAATGATCCATCCCACCTCCAACACTCATTAACAAAGAAACCCTTCCAATTAAATAAGCATAAAGTTATAATACAATAACTTCATAACACATATGATTAAGAAAAATATATAATTATGGGGATTAATTAGGGCACAACTAAAACCTTTGAAATTATATTATGTAAAGTTCTAAACAAGGATTCAATTTAAGAAACTAATCATATAATTTAAAATCCATTTTTAAAAACACCTTGAAATCAGAGGGAAATCTAAAAAAACTTATATAACATCAAAATTCAATCAAAATCATATAATAAATTATATAAAACCATCCCATAGATGAAACAAACTCCTTATAACATGAAAAATAATAATAAAAATATAAATAACCTATGTCAATAAATCATTTTCATCTAAAAAACCATGTATAAATCATCCTTTTTGAGAAAACCCCTCATTTAAAATTCATAAAAACCATAAAGGTAATCAATTATTAATTTGAATAAAAATATGATCATATTAGAAAAGTAACACTTTATGGGAATAGGAAATCAATTGGAAAAAAATGACGATTCTTTATAAAATGACCCTAAATAATATACATTATATTCACATAAATAATAAAACAAGTTTCATAGAATCGATCACCCATTGAACTCTCAAATATAAGGAATAAAACAACTAAACCTGCCTCAATCAATTTAAACATGTCACCATTGATGATTACCTGAGGAATTCATCTCAATAATTACTTCACAAACCCTAGTAATTTTTTTTTTAAAAAACTATAGTCATGATACTCTATCACCATAGTAGCTAAGTTTATAAAAAAGGAATAACATGGTAGGAATCAATTGAAATAGGAAGGAGGAGGATAATGAGGACCTTACCATGAGTATTGGTGGATCAATCACCAAGAAATTATTAAAATCCCACCATGGAAGGAATTAAGGATAAGGGAATTGGATAAAAAAGGCCCTCATTACGTCAAGATCAAAATGAGTGAGGAGTGGAAAGAAGCCCAAAATTAAAACAACCTACAATGAAATTAATTATTATCCCTGAGATACCTCCATGGTTTACTGGTATAATATGAAAACCATTCTATAACCATAAGATATCCTATAGACATTCATGATGATTCCATAACATTCCATAGATGTACTTTATATTTAGTGACAACTATGCACTAACCATGTGAAACTGCTCTGGAAAACCTCATCTCATTTCCATGGTTTGGTTTTACCTTTAGAACTAACCATGTGCTAACTGTGTGCCCATATATTTCTAACTAAATTTCAAAAATTTGACCTCAAACTCATTGGAATTCCAATAATAATGGAAATAAAAATAATTACTCAATATTAATGCATATCAGTGAATTGAAATGTTTTAAATTTCTCCCCACTATATCACCCCCTATAAATTCATCAATACACGAACTTATAGAACTACTCCTCCCAAAATAAGGATATATAATTAGAATAACATTATCCTATTAAAAAATCCTTGAAAATTATAGATTCACTTGTCAAAGACGCACAATATCTTCCAAAGTATTTATCTATACATAAAAATCAAAACATAATGGATGCCTCAAGATCTAACAAGACAACAATTATTGAAACTCAAGATATCCATTCAAGATTAACACATAAAAAATTAATATTTTCTACTATGATAAATATTTCATAGAGAGACTGACAATATGTATCCCAATTTTTTTAATTCTTCTAATGATGGATGGTGATATGAGAAACAATCCACTTAGTTGACATACTCTCTTTAAACAATTCAAATGTGAAAAAAATCAAAGAGATATAAACACTAGATCAGTAGGGATTTCATCAATTACATAAAAAAATAATAGGTATTATATTTAAGATAAATAAAAAACTAAAAAATACACATAAATACGAGACCCTGAATTCCCACAAAATAATTTTGACTGAATATATAGAGATACCCCCACAAATCAATACCAAGGTCAGGGATGGTTTTAGTACTTCTTCTATTACCTGTTCAGTTTAAAAAAACATTGATGGTAATTAGGACACAAACCATAATGATAGGTCCTATGATATTCCAAACATTATTTCCTGAAATTCCCTAGTTTTACACATAGAAATCATACCCCTATCTTTTTCATATTTGGTGCGATTATAATAGGTTTTGGAAATAATTCTATATCATTGTCAACTATATTCTTAGCCTTATCCAGAATCTAATCCTTACTGGTTGGATCAACCTCAAGGATACCCATTATAATTAAAGCCACAAATTTCACATGCTTCCCTACTAAAATCACCTAAATGACATTGGCCCCAATAATCACCTCCACATATGTTTTCAAGACACACTAAAATAGGATAGAAATATGATCTAGACAAATGCTCCTACAAATAACCAAGAATACCTTGAATCATAAATGACTATCTTAGGGGTGAAGGGAACCATTATATAAAATAATTCAATATATTATTTTACAAAATAGTTACCTTGATGAATGATAAATAACTCTAACACCTTCATCAAATTTACATCCTCTTGGAAATTCCACTAGAAGAAAATTATCTCAAAACACAACCTTAAAATCATTTCAAGAGGTTGAGAATAAATGGGGTTCTTCCACTATTTGAGACCTAACCCCTTGAATAACAAAGCTAGGGTATTAAATATCATGATTTTTTGAGTTTTAAAATAGTTATATATTACTTCAACCTTATATAGAAACTCCATAACCACTTGAGTACCTTGATCACAAGAAAATATAGATGGAAATATCACGAGTAGCACTACAATATGTGAAAAACCATAAACAATGATGGTTTAATAGTATTAGTTCCTAATAATCTGTTCTATTTGTAAATTTTGAGTTTTTTAATGAATTAGTAGTATAATTTTATAAAATCTACCACTAATTAATGCCTATTTTAGCATTATGGATTCCCCTTTACTTTCCATGTCTCCTTTATTATTGATTTCGTTTATCACACATGGCATTACCCTTATATGATCTGAAGAATATTCATATTCTCATTTTCTTTATCTTCCTAATTTCATGATTATTCATGATCTTTGTTTGTCTATTCAAAGGATTATGAAATTGGTTACTTTAGAGAGAAAGGTAAGTTTCTGGTTATCCTTATTAGTCTCTAATTTAATTTATCCCACCCACTAAGATGTAGTTAGGATTTTCATTAATTTTCATAACCACTGACATGTAGTTAAGGTCTTTAAAATTGTTTCAATTCCATGGATAAATTACAAAATTATGGTCATTAGGATCTTTGCTTTCATTAAAAATTAATGTATTTTATCAATGTTTTCATGAGTTTTATTCTTATAGTGGTGAATTTAAATATATTTTTAGGGGAACAAAATTATTTTCAATATTTATAATTCAATAATGTGAAAATAATATAAAAATTTGAAAATAAAAATTATATATAATTAAAGATCATAGTGATCATTAACCTCAATAAATTATTGTTTATATTTATATTCACTTTGATTAAATTAATTTTATTCTCATTTTTTCTTATTCAACTAACCTAAAAACAATGAATCAAAACAACGGTTTTTATGACTCATGGTAGTAATTTTATTTTTCTTATACTATTAATTTTTAAGTAATACGAATATTATATACAAAATTTCAAACTATATATTTATGATTTATTTATATTTGAATGGGTTTTAGATTCCTCAATTCTCTTACACATGATTTCAATATATTAGGATACCTGGATATTTCTATTAACACTATTCTTAGAAATTTATACTTCATTCAATAAATTTATCTCTTTAGTACTAAATTGGGATTTTTAGGGTTTCATTTCACACCTATTACCATAAAAATTTATAATATGAATCAAATAGTAATCTAATTAGTATTAAAGTTGAATTCATTACCCAATATGTTGAGTACATTAATGATATAAAATAACATATTTAATTCTTATTATACCAAGGGTGATTTTTTTCAACTATTTATTATTTTAACTAGGAAAATTTTACACGGTTTAATTAGTGTATCAAATATTTAATGTTTAAAACCCCTATAATAATTTTGTAAATAAAATAACTGAAATGGGTTTTACAGAAAATAAATTTAGATTATCAAAAATATGTAAAATATTTTAATAACAAATATGTTTTTTTAAATATATATTATAGAAATGGATAAAATAAAAATAGAAGATGTGTTTAAAAAAATCAATGTTAATGTTCTTAACTATAAATATGATAAATAAAAAATAGTAAACATGGGATGTCAATTAATTACATGATATCATAAGGTATTTCACTCATGATGAGTGGTGGTATTAAAGGTTGTATAATATTTAACCACTCAATGTTGAATAAGGAAAAAATCATTTAATAAATACAAGATTTATAACTCATTTGAGTAAAATTTCATGATGATATTATTTAATGGCAATGTGTTATCATT
The DNA here is from genome assembly GCA_963277665.1 of Viscum album. NCBI lineage: Eukaryota > Viridiplantae > Streptophyta > Magnoliopsida > Santalales > Viscaceae > Viscum > Viscum album. Next base: position 1,966,920 of record CAUJRU010000069.1, read on the forward strand.
TTTTTTTTTAATTTGGGATTTTATTATGATTACTAGGTTAATATTGTATAGATTATAGTTCCATGGGATATAAACCTTATGGAAAATGGTTTTATATTTGTTTTATTTCATTTTAAAACACTCTTAATCTATTTTATCATTTATTAATACACCACATAAATTTTAAAATATCAGAAATAATTTAATGTTTTTAAAGGTTTATACTATATTTATCATTTTTTCCAATCATTATAAGTGAAAAATTATTAAAATATGATATGTATGATTTTCCACTCCACCTAATTAACATGGAACACTCCATTATTAAGGAAATAGTTATAATATTTAGTTTACTTTTTTATATCATATATCATGTTCCAACTTGTTTTATATTCTTATTTGACATAGGAATGTTGAGAATAAACAATTTAAAGATACAGACCAATCTTCACACCCCCTATGTTGTCGTATGACCCATCTGATTTAATTACACCATTATTAGGTATGCTATATACTATTGGTATGCTCCCTATTCCATCATTTGATGTAATATTATATAGTAAAATTTTCATTAGGCATGATCCCTATTTATAGTGCATCGACATCTTCTATAGGGATGATAAAATGATCATATGAAGTGGTTTAGGAACATTCATTGATGTAATATATGGAACCCCTGTTACCATGTGTGGGTACTATAGAGTGACCATTTTTTGGTATGTAATTGTTATGGTGAAAAAATAATTTATCAGATATGTATACTATTTTTAAAATATATTTATTGAGAATATTTATATAATAATAAGATACACATGAACATGATTACATTGAATTTTTAGAGGCTGAAAGTTTTTAAAGGAACTATTCCATTTGAAAAATATAGGGTGCCTATATAGGATGATGTAGGCTCACATATAAGATCTTGGGACATAGATCATGTTAGATACCATTTTTCCTATTATGTATCATGATTGGAGGCATATTCCTATCATTTTTAATAATAATATTTTTTATAAACTTCTGAATGCATGTAAAAAAATAAATATTTATAGTTTTTATATGATTTTCATATCAAATGGAAGTATAATTATTTTTTTCACATATAATATATATATTCATTTCCATTTTTATGATAATGATGTAGTTTTCCATTAATGGAAATTGAAAATTTTGGGGAAAAGTGGAAGGACATTATGTACTGGCTATGGTGTGAGTTCAGTGGCCCCCCCTTGAGTTCCCATCAAATGTATAAAATTGTAACTGGAGGTGTACCTCAAGATCAGTGGAATTTATTTTTCAGATATGAATAATTTTTATTTTAATATTTTTTTGATACTATCTTATTATATTGATATTAATTTATTAAAAATAATGCAATTTTTATTAATATTTTCCTCTACCGATTAGAAATAATCTACAAAAAACTCATTAAAAATAGAGAAAAAATTCATCCCACACACATCCAGTTCTAAATGGGGTTTTAAGAGAATATTGAGGAAGGAACTTATATATCTATTTATTAAATATATATATATTTTTCATTTTAAGTGCATAAATTTTTAGAGGTTTTATTTTTTTCTATTATGATATTTGAGAAATAAGTTGGTCATGAAGTTGGATGAAATGAGATTTGGTTCAATGTACAAAAGAAAGTTTATAGAAATATAATTAATTAACCTAATATAAAAAATTGCGGTAAAAAATATAAATTAAAATTCATTTTTTTGAAAACATATATTTTGATAAATATTTTTATAAATGTAGAAAAAAAAATTAAAGTGGTATGGGATAAAAATCCTATGTAGTCATCATCAGTATCCCACATCAATGTCTAATCACGTAGTTCTCTCATGTCATGGTCAAAAAAAATTTCTATTTTATTTGAAATTAGATTTCAAATTTTTTTAAAGAAATAAACAAAAGTCAAACTAACATTGGGTTAAAGGGTTTAGATCAAGAGTCAATCACAAAAATCCTTCATCATTATCTTGTTCACATCCAACAATGGAATAAATATCATTCTTCCATTACTCTCATTTATCTATTTTTTTTGGTTTTGAACTCAAACAAAAGAAATATCCCCTAATACATCATGTTCTACCTCCTCTATAGTAAAGAGGAAATGAGCACACTCAATAAAGACCTTCACTGTCTCAACACCTAGGTCATTCATCTGTTTTTCATCCCTCAATTCACAATACTCCACTATTATGTATTATGAACCAAGAGTGGGAGTAAAAAATGATTTGATAGATTCAAGGATGTAGAAGATCCTTGGAAAGAGTATTTGAATATCATCAATATACTTATTTCCATTTTCCACTTCATCAAGGATGAAACCCTAAAATAATTAAAGAATCAAGTTCATGTATGATCTCTTTAGGGAACTATCCCTCATTTTAGTTCTCTATGTATTGAAGTTTAGGATATCATGTTACAATGTAGAGAATGGGGAAGAACATGAATAAATAGGGGGGATAGAAAAATACAACACAATTAATAAAATAGAGTAGAATTATTATTAACATGTGAAAGGAAATAACACAATGAAAGCTATAATAGAATAAGAAAATTATAGCAGCGACCTTCTTTATCCTTATGTTTAGTATTGAGGAGAGATTCTCCAATGGATGCCAAATGATGAGCTCTGATGGTTGTGATTAATTCTATCAGGGGTGACACATCCCAAAATAAAGATCTCTTTTCATTTAAGGGTAAATAAATTCTATACATCCTAGAATAGTGGATGTTATTCTACACTCAAAATGTTAGAATTTTGGATTTCAGTGGGCCTGGATGTCAGTAGAAGAAGTAGGTAGACTCGGAATGGGCTTGAGATTTCATGGGCATAGAGGCAAATGGTTTTGGCGGTGCAAAGGGGATTTAGTGGTTTGACTTCATCATTAGAGGCATGACCTTCTCCCTTGACAATGATAAGTGGTACATCTCATTCAATCTGTAGCAGGGAAAAGCTTCAATGACAGTGTGAATCCTCCAATATTCTCAACCAAGGGCGACATTTGGTGGTTCAAGACTCTCAACCATAATGACTACTTAGAAAAGTGCAAGTGGGTTCATAGTCCTTAGGTTTTACTTGAGATTAATGGAGAAGAAATAAGAGAAGTGAGCATGGAAAGGTAGGAAGTTTGTGAGGGAACTCAATATCATTATAGTGACCATGATATGGGGGTTAAAATGGGGGCCCCATAATCTATCCAAAGTCTTCATACAGATAGTGGATATTGTTTATGTTAGGTTACACAATAGGTAGTGTCTCACAATTGGAAGATAGGTTGTCCTTGAATGAGATCTATGGTAGGCATATTGATCATGATATGTATGGTCGGTTCATACTTTTTCATTTTTTGACATACATATAAACAAAATATATTTCAATTTAGTGCATAATTTTTACAATTAAATTTCAATTCATTTAGAGATTAATTTTAAAAAAATTTATTTTAAAACAATTTTAATATAATGGTTTTCATTTAAATTAAACAGAATGTGATGAAAGAATTAATAATAAAAAATTTATCCCATTTAAGAAATTAATTCTAGATTGAATATTTACAATTTTAATTTCAATAATAAAAAATTAATCACCATTTTAATAGTATAGATTGTTAAAATTATACTCTTTTTTTGAAGAATATGGTATCTTGACCAAAAGACCAAAACACAAATATTATAAAAGGAAGATGTCACATGAGTCTAAAAGAAAACATTATATTGGAATCCTTATCATGAAGAGGAAGTAAATCAGTAGGGAGATCATCCAACCATGTAATGTCTTGATTTACTCCCTTATTAGAGAGTCCATCTGCAACCATGTTTGCTTCACAATAAATATGAGTGATGATGTAGTTGATGTCAAGAAGTGAGTAGATGCAATCCATCCAATGGGTAGTAATCAGCCACGCAAGATGTGTCACACCATTCCAAATCACTTTCATAATGGTAGTTGAATCAATTTCAATCTAGAGATTGTTACAATAGTGTTTTTTGAAATAAATAGAATGTATCATACTAATCATTTTAGCCTCTAGAGAAGAGGAAATGCTGCAGCTACCAAAAAAGAATATGAGGATCTGACCAAGGTTATTCATAAAGATGGCTCCATAACTCACGAGACTCAGATTACCTTTGGATGCACCATCTACCTTTACATTAATCTAACTAGAAAATGGTTCTCTCCAAAATACTTCAAAAGCGCATCAGAGTTGAAATTTTTTTTCTCAATCCGAAGATTCCACAAAATCCCAAATTCATTCAAAGTGTTGTTACAATATCCCTTTTTCATTATTGTAGCTTCACATATGGAAATACAGATTCGTATCCAACCTGCATTATGGATGAATGAGAAATTGTTATGATTAATAACATTTCTATCATACCAGATCACATGATGAATATCAACAACAAAAATAAGAAAAAGGTTCTTAATTTTCTGAGAGATTTCCATTTCCACACATCTCTTTAGTTGAGAATTGAAAGAGTCAAGAATAAACCATCTATAATAAAAAATGTCAAAAATATAGTTCCAAAGAGCCTAAGTAGTGGCACATGAAAGAAAGAGATGATCAACGTATTCCCTATGTTGAGAACAAAGTCAACATTTAGAGAAGAGTTAAATTACAAATTATTAAAGGTAGATGTCTATGGGAACCCTATTGTGAGAAAGTCTCCAAATAAAAGTTAGTCTTGAAGGCTTTACCCAAGGTTTGTCAAAAAAAAAATCCAACCAAAATTATTTTCAGAGTTACAAAAATAATGATAATAATTTTTTTTTGCATTAAGCATACCATTTTGAGAAGGATCCCAGATTAAAAATTCACGAGTGTTAGAAAAATGGTAGTTTTCAATTACATGCATAATAGTGTTAGGGAGATAATCATTTTGATAATTTATCATATATCTAATAGAATAATTGGTAGTCTTAGGAATTTGATCATAAGAAATCATAGATATTAAGGGAATGTCGGTATAGTTATTCAAATAGAAATTCATGTAGGAATCCCTGAAAACCATCCATCTAGAATTTTTCATAATGCTAGAATAATATTGCTTAATGGATAGACAGATAGAAGTGCTGAGTATATTTGAGTTCCCTTTCTTTTGTTTGTTAAGAAATCTATTTTTGAGAAAAGAGAGAGAATCAGATTTATTGTAAATAAGGTTCCAAGTGAGTCTGTCTTAATGGGACTCATTAAAAAACTTAATATTTTTATGCCAATACCACCTTTATCAATAGGTTTACAACATGTCGACCAGGGGACGATCACAAGTTTCCATTCTAGAGTAATACCTATCCAGAAATTTTTTTTGATTGAAATATTGATTTTTTGATAAGTCCAGTGGAATATTTATAAACCATCATCAAATAATCCATTTTAGAAACAATAATAGATTTGACAAGCTAGATTCTACCTACCATAGAAAGATATTTACCTTTATAAGAATATAGATCATTAATAATTTGATCAACTATTATAGAAAAGTAACAAGACTTGGGTCTGACCCAAGAAACAAGAACACAAAGTTAAGTAAAAGGAAAAGAACCTTCTTTTATGCCCAAGTCGCTAATAATATTACATTTCCTACTAGGAGGAAGGTTTTTCCCAAAGATGATAGAGGATTTATTTTAACTAATGGCCTAACTTGAAACCTCTTTATAATTAGAGAGGTTACTTTTGAGGTTTCAAATATTTCTTTTATCACCTTGTAGGAAAAAGATGATATCATCTATATATAATAGGTGTGTAGGAGCATTCACATTCCTAGAAACATGAATGGGATTGATAAAACTTAAATGGATGTGTTATAAGTAAATTTTCCCCTTCATGGGTTCAATACAAACCTCACCTAAATGAATTAATTTTTTAATTAGACTCTTTATTCATGATTTTTATTATTTTTTCTATACATTTATGTTTATAGTACTATACAAAGGCACTTATTTGAAATTTACAAAAGGCTAATCACACACACTTTGTCATTATCTCAAAAACCCATTGTGGGTTCCCAATTGCTGATTTTAATTCCAAGTTTGAAATACACATGTTATTTTCATTTGAGTTAGATACCTAAGGTGTTCTTTCTCATAGAGGTCAATTTACCTCATATTAAGTTAAAAATTCTAATGAATTAAAGTTAAAAAAATTGATTCCACAAAAATCCATTCATGCACACTCCATCTCCTAGTTCTAAGACCAAACTTCTATGAAGGCAATGATCGATTTCAGCCATCAAAAATATAAATCTCACATTTTTAGAACTAGTAACTTCTATAATTCTAGTATGATATTTTTAAACATGGAAATATAATAATATTTTTCAAGAAATTTTTTAAAAATCGAAATAGAAATAGTGAAAAAGATATATAAAAAACAAAAAAAAACTTTTATTTTATTTTATTATCTTTATATATTTGTTTTTTTAAATTTTTATTTTTGAAATTTTTTATTTTAATTATTTAAAAATTTACTAAAAATATAAATAAAATAGTAAAAAAATTATTTATATATTCTAATTCATTAACTAAAAATAAGTCTAAAAATTATTCTAATAGGTTTAAGTATCCTCCTACACACTTTTTCATGACACTATCCATTAAAATTTCAGTAGAATACACCTAATTATAGTGAATAAATAGTGAAAAGGAGTAGACACAACCTTATGTTTAATTTTCAATAGGTTTTAGTTGAGCTATCCCTTGGTGTTCTTACTATGGATAGTGGATCATGAATCCTAAGAGATTTCCATATAGGGAAAACATTAATAAAAATATAATTGAACATTAGAAAAATTAATTAGAATGAAAAGAAAGAAATTTTAAAGAGAAATTGAAGGGTAAAGAGTCTTGGGTAAAATTTTCCAAGAGGTGTTATAATTAGACTATATATAGATGGATATTTTATTGGTCATCCCGAATCCATAGGAGGGTGGGGTTTGTGTGATTCAAGCCACCACATCCTTCTTTATCCACATATAATCTCTACTTCTTCTTAGAGGTCCCCTATTATAGAGTTATTTAGTTTCACCTCCCCATCAGTGTAATGTAATTGGAAAGGTGGGGGTGTTTGGATCAGGTATGGAATCACCTGAGTCTCTGCCATATCTTTTTTAGATTCCTAATCTTTCAATGTAATCTCCATTAATTCCTCATAAAGTGAAAATTGTGCTTATATTTCCTCATGAGTATAAATGGGAATCATATTCTATATTATGAATCCATCTAATTGATGTTCAAGGTGATTCATACATGGATATTACTATTTAGTTAGGGTCTCCAGTAATCTATCTAAATCTACAAGATTAATACAAAAAAATCCATAAGAAAGTTCGACTTGCATGATATTATAGTACAATGAGTCAGAATTAAGTTACTATCCCTTTGAGGAATCTTCCAAAAATCAAAAAAAATAAGGGGGATCAAATTTCAATTGATTTTTATAAGAATGAAAAGAAGAAGGGTCAAGGATTGGGTCATCCTCCTCAGTTTTTTCTACTGGTATATCTTGTTTCACCTAGAGTACCTCACGTGTCATCTCAAGACTATATAAGAGAGCGAGATCCTTAATTAGTAATACCTCTAAGATATATTCTCTAAGTGTTTTAGATTTCATAAAATGATCCTATGATATTATCCTTTAAGTATTTTTTATATAAACATTCATCAATGTTTGTTCTAATTGGTACACAACTTCATCAAAGTGTTCAAAAATAACACTCCTATTTGTTTATTTGAGTAAAAAAAAAGAGTACTTCCATTTTTTTATAAATTAAATAGTGATCCATTTTTTATATTTCTAATTTAAAATAAGAAAAAAAATTATAGAGTAAAAAATAATAGTGAAAACTCATCCTTAATCCTTATAAATGGTGCCAAGTTGATCACACGGTTTTCAGGGGATATGGTCAAATAGAATTTCTATTTTACTCATAATGTAGTAGAGTGTATGAATAGGTTTATATCTCAAGTATAAGTGTTTGGGAGTCTCACTATCCTATAACTTATATATATTTTTGATTTTTCTTTCTTAATTTTTAAAGCATCTAGAGATGATGATTAGTTTTTGTTTGGTTTGTGTTTCTGAAGCTATCACCAGGGAACCCCACCTCGCATAATGTTGTGCAATATGGCATATGTGTTTACCCTATGTTCCCACTTTCCAAAGGCAGGCAACATTCATAACTCTCATCAACGATGTCAGCTCCTTCACTTTTGGAAATAGTGGATTTAACATCAGAGAAATGATGTCGTTTTTTATAAACCAATGAAAAAAGTATGCACGAGAGGTTTTTGTAATCAGTTTCACTAAATAACGATGTGGAAATGTTTTTATATATGGTTTACTTGTTGGTTTTACTAAAAATAGAAGTAAAAATATCTCATGAAGCTCTTTATGGTGTCTATTTTTTTAAAAACCAACTCCATAATTTTTTACGTCGGTTTTCACAAAAACTGAAGCCAATTTTTCTTTCTAGACTCTTCAGCATCATTTTTTCTAATAATCAATGCCAAAAAACTTTTAAAAAATTTTGGGATCAGGAAAACCTCATTTTTTTGGATCTATGAAACCACTCTCTCCTGACTCACGATGACTGCCTACCAACTCGCGGCGACTCCAAAGGCGACTCAGTGATCCTCAATGACCATTATTATTGATTTTATTCGATTTTCATGATCTAAAGTCTCCACTATTTATCTTCTACATTATTTCATCATCCACTGAATTATTTTTTCCTCATAAACCTATTTATGACCAACATTCAACCATGGTTTGATTTTATATTTTTGTTCATATTTATTGTTCATTTTTACAATTATTTTTTATAGAACTTACAGTTTTTATTCTTCCAATGAATTCAAGGGAGCGAAGTTCGGATTAAGGATTAATTTTCCTTATTAAATTCTGAATATTGTAAGTTTTTTTTATATTTTGAAGATAAATTATTTTTCATTTAATTATATTTTTGAGTTGTTTCAATTATTAGTTTGTAGTTTATTGTTATTTATAAATGATGTTGTAAATTTTATTTATTTATTTTTAAATATTTGTTGAAATTATCAAATTATCATGATATTATTCAATGAACAATGATTTATGGTGATGTAATTCATTAATAAAATGGTCATCACATGCAATGAATCAATATTTTTTACCCATTAAATTAATGTAATCTTTAATGATTTTGACACACGTAACACCGAACTAATGTAACAATTATAAAAAAATTAACTAATAAATGTTATATGATTGAAAATAATTAAATTATAATATCAATAAAACACATTTATATTATATGAAAATAAAAAGTTTATTATTTTTAAATGTGTTTCATATCTGATGTTTCCTCTCTGATTATCAATAGTATTTATTAAATGTGTTTCTGTTTAAAATTTATCAATATATATATATATATATATAAATGTTTATATTTTTTAATATATTCACCAATTATATTATTATATTAGGTATTGAATGGATTGTAATTGGATAAATTTACGAAGAAACACTAGTGAATATGAAAATGAGTTGATGAATTATTCAAATTTGATAAATGAAATATTCAAAACATAGATTTGATTTTCTATTCATGTGTGAAGTATTTGAAAATGAGAAAGTTAAAATCTAGAGAAATGAAGGATCATATCATTTTTTATGGTTTTAGCCTTAATTATACATGTTGGATCTGGCATAGTGAAAGAACTGAAAATTCAACATCCAATGTTGATGACGATATTCATAATGAGGCATAGGATCATATTGAAGATATAATTCCTGATTTAGGTGTTGAAACCATTGAAAAAATATAAAATCTTGAATTATTGTATGGATATTTTGATAAACCATTATCCCCATGTTGTAGTAAATATATAGTGTTATTAGTAGTTTTGATATTAGTTAACTTGAAAGCAAGAAATGGGTGGAGTGATAAAAGTTTATCCAACTTACTTGAGCTTTTAAAAGAGCTACTTCCAGAAGCCAACGAGCTTCCAGATTGAAGCGTTTGGAGTCGTGTATTTTTTGGGGGATTCTGTATATCACCATCCTATTCAGATGGGCCATGTTAGAGTATCGATACATGATATTATTGATCCCACTACTGTACTACCATTCCCTACCATTAAGATCACCATAGTTAGGGATTGTATGGGCCATTTTTTACTTTGTCCATCTGGACTTCTTCATCATATTTCATATGAGGTATGTGTTTTTTTATATATTAATTAAATCTGATTGAATATTACTTGTAATTTTTTATAAAATTTAACTCATATAAGAGTGTCAGAAATCAAAATAAATGGATCAAAGAAAACAAAATTTTTAGGAATAAACAAGTGTAGATACATCAGATATTTATGATGGAATAGAAAGATTATCTCAAGTTTCATCTTCCTTGGATAATATCTATGAGCTTTAGATGTCATCCAATATATGTTATAGAGACTATCTATTTAGAATATTTCATAAAGATATCATGGATATAATTGAGTTTAAATATCTCACTGTGAATGTGTTACAATTGTTTTCCATGTAAGTAAATTGACCTTTCAGTTTTTATTTTTTTTAATTAAAGATGATTTAAATTGACTAACTATATTATTTTTTTAATTAGGTATCTACCCATGATACTTGTTCAAAATGACAACACACGAGTTTATGGTTTCATATATTCAAAATATATTTCAATGGATGTGAAATAAGTGTCGACTTAAAATAGAGTGGCATATATATGTGAGAGGTTATCAATAAATAATATTGGGTGTTTGTTTATGCCATTTCTTGATGGGAAAGAGAAGAAACATAATTATGAACTAATGTTCATTATAATGTCATTAAATGTGAACATTTTGTATTGAATGTGACATTGGATGTTAGACGTGTTCTTCCCAAGTAAAAACTCATTATATTGGATTTTTTATTTATTAGGTGTTGTTCATAGAAAATTTTCAACCTTGTTAGACAAATAAGTTTTTTATTTTTTATATACTAATTATGTTTAATTATCATTTTTTATAGATGAATTAATAGTTTGTATGTATAAAAATGCAGGTCATGGAGAAAATTAACAAATATCACTTGTCAATAGAGAATCCAAATACAATCAAATATGTGAAAGTAATGGTAATTATTTTTTATATTAGATATTATTTTTATTTTTTGATATATATATATATATATATGCATATATATTGGTTTTTATTATCAAGTTATTGTTTTATTAACTTCAATGTCATCATCAACAAGGATATGTCGAATGTGGTTATTATGTTCTATGATTCATTTATGAGATAATCACAACTGGGGTAGAAACTGATTATGATGAGGTTAGTCATATTAAGTATTTTATATTTTCTATCATAGTATTGTGTTTTTTATTCTTATACCATTCAACATCATTGTAGACATCCAATGATGTTGATTCATACACACAAAAAGATCTTAACCATCTTCGATCTTTTTTTTCGAACTACTTGTTTAGTATTATTAGGATTTAAGGTATGCATATTCTTATTCTTATGATTACTATTACATTTTCCTAACAAAATATTTTCAAAAAACTTATAATTTTTTTAATAGGTGTTTAAACATAATGATATCAAACAAATGCTTCAATAATAACCAATAATCATCATGTTGTAAATTTTGGGTATGTATTTTTTTAATTCTACTATATAATACAAATGCATAGATAATTTTTTGATTAACTAGATAAAGGTATATATTTTTTATAGATTTTTAGTCAATGTTACATGGTGTTTTATTATTGTATATTGGTTTTTTATTACATGGATTTTGATTATTATAGGGACATAATATTCAAATATTTCTAATTTTTTTAACTTTTAGTTTTTTTATAGAAACTGAAGTTGCATCATTAAAATAATCCTAAAACAGTTTTTGTATTCAGTTTGAGAAGAAAACGGCACCGAAAACCAAATCAAAAACCCTTTTCAACATTGGTTTCCTCTAAAAACTGATGCGGAAAATCAAATAGAAAATGGTTATTTCCATTAGTTATTGTATAAACTGACATAAAAAACTAAGAAAATTTTTATTTTTAGCATCATTTTTGAAAAAACCCATGCCAAAAACTTTATTTTTTACATCACTTGTATAGATGTCGGTTAAAAACCAACATCTAAATTGAAAAAAACCTAATGTTAAATTTTCTTTTTTCACTAGTTTTTGATTGAAATGGGATGATGGGATATCAGTTCCTCATTCCATGGAACCCTCCTTGGAACTCATCACCTAGTCTGGTTCTCCCTTATAAATTAATACACATTTGTGAAACTCATTCTCGATGCCATCTCTTTATAGATGATGGTTAATTACAATGTTTCTATTAAGAAATTATAAGGGGTCTTGGCAGGGAAATATCCTTCGATCAAGAGATTAGTCACATTGGGAATCAATGGAATGTCTGGAAACTAGTAACATTGGTCAACTATATGGATACCTCTTGGGCATGGAACCTGAGGCATCCTGTGTCAGTCATGAGGTATCTGATTCCAATGCTATATCTTTCAAGTATTTCACCTCAGGCATCCCATGTTTACCATGAGGTGGTGTCATGAGATAGGTCACAAGTTTAATGCATTTCAGAGAAAGAATGAGGCTGACCAGAAGGACCCATAGAGGTAAATCGGGGTGGTGTATTCCTAAGAGGGAACACCTAAGAGGTTTACCGGTTGAAAGGATCAGAATGCCCCATGGAGGTAGATCTGGGGTGGTGTATCCCATAAAGGGAATATGTCACATTGTGAAGGCTGATAAGAACACCCTGGAAGGTGGATCATGGAATCACACCCCATGAGAGGGAGAACCAAGGTTTACCATTGGTTGGGATTGAACCTCAAAGAGGAATCCTATATACCCTATTTAGGGGACATAGATCAAACCCCACAAAGTTTCATGCATGGTGTGTGGATTATGCATAAGATATTCCCTTCAAAAGAGGATTTCTATTGGTTCTATTGTGATAGTCTTGTGCATGTGATCTTCTCGGGTGCTTTTAGGAGCAATGATGATGTGGATGGATCTTACACATATGAGTTGGCCAGGTGGGTGGCGTGATCTCCCCAGGATTTGGCGGCCCAGGTAAAATTAGGATGGATTATTGATGGGTTGGGTGGAGTGTTGTATTATTGTGTTTTGACCTTAAATATTCTCCCCACATATCCCAATTTAGTTTGGAATAAAATACCACATAGTTCGGTTAGGGGTGACAGGGCTTACACTTGAGGAGGAGGCCCAAGGAAGTGGAGTGAATGGTAGGGTCTTATGCATTGAAGCTACCCATTAAGGGATCATGATGGGTCTTACTCCTAAAGAGGAGGCTTGTTGGGTGGGATATGCTAGGTATTATGTGTAGGAGCATCCCATAGAAGTGTAATTTGGATGTCATGGTTGCTACTATCCTCTAAGCCCACGTGAGTCATGATCGATGTGAGAAACAAGAGGAAGCAATAAACCTAATGGGCGTGTTGTGAAAGATGCACCAACGTGTGATGGTGTGGGGATTACACATGGAAGATTACTAAGTATTATATCATTCAATGAAAGGAGGATCTCATTCCACACAAGGAAGATCTCTTTTATTGTGAGTCATACATAGAGCATCCTATCAAGGATGGGTGGGGATTATGCGTGGAAGCTGCTTGATTCATAATGGTCATCCCATGGTGGTATCCCATGATGGACACACATGGGGAACCTTGTGTACATTGAATTTAATGAGAATATTGTTTAATATCATGTTCTAAGGATGTTAGTGTTAGTAGGTATTAATTCATGGAGCACAGACGTAGGGGACTCACTCCTCACCCCTTGGGATTACATAACTATCACACATGTACCCCTAGGTGGGAAATGGCTTCAGTAATGCCAAGGTGTAATAGTGTGGAGGAGTGGTCAGTCACAAGTTCCACATTAGCATCCCTATGATGATAATCAAGGGGTATTAGAATACCTATGCTGAGAAGCAAAAGGTATGGAAACACATGCACTAGAGGCATAGGGGACACCTCACGAGGGACCAAGAAGTTGTTGTGTGAAATATTGGAGGGTATCACACAAGAGGTGCATGAAAGGCATAGGAGTTACACACAAGAGGTGATCAAACATAGTGTTTTTTAATATATTTTAGACACGGAGATTCAGAGAAGGGGTGCATGCAAGACTGGAGGCTTGTACACAACTTTGGAGTCTTACACACAAGGTTGAGGTTGTACGCAATATTATCCCTTTCACACACCTAAATTAGATTGAAAGAGGTTGAGAGAGGATTACACAACTGTGGGATTACTCAAATGAGGACCCAAAGGGAACCTATCATGCAAGATATATACCATGAGGTTTCCATCCTTTCATGATGTCATAGAAGACCATTATTACACACAACATAGTGTTGGTTCGACTTTATGGCCTTCACAAAAAGGATGTGACATACACTGTATTTGGAATGAAAGATTGTTTATTATGGAGTTCAATATTATGAGAACACCTCAAAACTTGATCATTCATTCCTTAGTGATATCATAATGTTTCATCAAATCATATTATGTATTTGGTTCACCCAAAGCTTGTCGTTTGTGGATTCATTATGGAATTCAATTCCAACAAATCCCCCCTTGGTAACTAATATAAAAGGGGACTAGAAGGTTGGGTTTCAAGGTAAATTCCATAGTCTTGGGTAGATTACATCGGGTGCATGTGTAAGGCTAGGTATACGCCTATAAATAAATGGGGGGGGGGGGCTATGTATGACAACTTGAATTTCCACATTATAAGTGTCTATTACTCTCATACATGTAAGATACAAAATTCTTCATGGAAAACCAAGCTTCCACTGCTTCTTCCACATAGATTTGGGTTATTTTGTGATCCAGAATTTGCATAATAATTTATATTTTGCACGTATTCCATTCGATATTGTGTGCAACATTACATATTGTGTGTAACTTCTCTTATCTTCCATGCTCTTTCCTTATCCTTTTTAGACTCCTTCAAAGATTTTCAGGCTCATTTGAGATGGCCAATCAATAGAATGATATAGAGATTGAAGATGTCATTACTTATCCTAGAGACATTATAACTGGAAAACCTCATATTCTTTAAGCTTGAAGAGTTGTTTCAGACAACCAGATTTCACTGGGCATACTAACATAGTCATAGAAGGACTACCTTCTAAGAGACTATCTTTCACTTTTGAACATCAGACTATCGGATGAAGTGATTATCCTGAATTTCGTGGTTGATTCAACATGACCATGGTTTACACATGAATATGTTATTTAAAACTATAATTTCACTATCCAGGGTCATGATTCTAGTTAATTTATGGGATTTTCCATCTACACACTAAATGGTAGGACCAAGATAGTCATAGGAGATTAGCTAGTGGGGGAAGACTTTTCTATGCACTACACTTCCACCTTCCAAAATAGTATTAAGAACATCAGTCTGGGTTGGAATAAGTAATGAGAGTTGAGGTCCAGTAGAAATTTCACTAGTGAATGGGTTTGGGTGTACTGGGTGCACTTCACATGCCAAAAATATGGGACAGAGCTATGAAACATCGGGCTATATGAATCGGTATGGACATTATGGTTCTATTTCTACCATTAATATGATATATGGATAGACCTCTTCAGCCGATGGTCCCCAGACACAAAAAAATTTTAATCTTCACCACAAGGAAGTTGAAACCAGTCTATGGGACATCAATTTCATCAGTGGAATCCCACTTGAGGTTTTCCAATATGATGAATTCCTTCCGCTTGAGAACACTTGGGGGGATAGATATTGAACCTCGATCTTGGTGCAATATATTTTAGAGGTGGTAAAGGAGAATCTTAAGTTCAAACCCATCATTGGAAAGGATATCTTGTTCCAAGCGTGGTTCAACCTATTTCTCAAGAATTATATAAAGGTGGTAATTTCGGGCAGAGGGAAGCATTGCCCAATAGTTTCATAGAAGGGGAAAGTAGGATAATATTGGTTCATTCTAGAAGGGAAGTACCAGAACTAGGGGTACAACATGGTGGGAGGATGGGATGCACCGGTTCACTATAATGCATTCCTTTCCACTTTCCTAGTGGGTGAAAACTTCCAATAAGGGACACAAGGATGGGGATCCATCCAAGGATGTTGGTGATGATGATAATCTTGGAAACTGGTAATAGTGTTAACCTGGGAGTGCCTGTGCTAGATAGACTATAAAACATCCTAGGCCATGTCTCAAGGGGTAACATGACAATAATAATCCATTGGAAATTCCAATTCATTCACGTTTGGATTGCAACATACCTTGTGGGATAAATTTTTTTAAATGCCATTAGCCCTATGAATGAGAGCCTGTGGACATCACTGCTAAACATTGTCGGAGTCTGGATGATAAAATTCAATGCAGAAGAGATCTCACTTTGGATCAAAAACCATAAAAACTTCAACTTTCACCCATTTCAAATCCAGTTTGTCTGATTTTGTATGACCTACAAGGATATTTGGAGAAAAGGGAGTACTTACAAAACTTTAGGGGAGGATTTTTGGTGGTCCAGATTGACAATAAGGTCCTCTGTGAGCTATACACACTGTCATATTTTTCCAGACAGTATAGATTCCTTCAACGGGTGGTGAAGATAGTCTAAAAGGGGGTCTATGAAGAGAATCAACCCTGTATCCTTCTCCAACTATGGTTCATGCTGGTGAACACGAGCTCTAGCGAGACCGTCGTGATACCACTGACTAATGTTGACGTGGTACCATCAATGGAATATTCTAGAAACTAGGTGGAATCATATCTAGAATCAATTATGTGGAATCATATTAGAGTAATTGTACCAGCTAGTGGAGAGAAATATTAGTGAGGAAATAGATGGGAAGACCCCTGAGAAGGAAGCCAAGAATTTGGGGCGACTCGTGGTGGATCTACAGTGACAAGAACATCACAAGGTGCGACTAAAACCCAGCTTCTAAGAGGTTACTTGTCTTAGAAGTGACCCTAAGGACTAGAAAAATAGGCCATAGGAAAAAAGTTGAGATATCTTCTTCATCCAGCTACTGACTCCATCTTTCCATCTCTTTAGTCCACCTGGAGGACGTTGTGAATGTCATTGTTGACAATGACCTATGTCAGAAGCTGAAGCGGGATGAAATTGAACTATCAGATATTAGGTGAATTTAGGTTTTGAACAAGGTAAACTTCTATTGGAGACATGCATATCTAATATCCATGGACATTTATTCATTCGAGAAGGGGCGGTATGAAGCACCCCCCACCTTGGTAAAAGTGATTCTTGGTCAAGAGATGGATTGGGATGAAACACCACCTGAGGAAGATTTTGATGAAGAATAAGTGGAATCATAAGATTCTAGTGACGAGGAATCCTTGGGTACAACTACACATCAAGAGATTCCCAAAGAAAGTGGCGAGATTGCAGACTCTTTAGAAAAGTTAGCAAAGTATCTCATAGTAAGCTCAACTTACTCATATCTTTCCTCTATCCTTTCATTTCACTACTCATTTCCACTGACAAAAAATTATACTGTTTAGGATAATATCAATTAGTGACCTAGAGGACACTAATTCAAAGGTGGATGAAGTACAAATGGGTGTGGAGAAGCATGATTTGGGGTCTTCACCTGGGGATGGGGCATGTGGTGAGCCGCTAAGGTTGAAATGACCAGGGTGACATCTTCAGAGTCTTAGGACCTCCCTGTCATTTATGGGGGAATATTCCCTGATATATTCATGTTTATATCTACTACTAGGAAGGTGGAACATTTAAGGTGGATCATCATCAAAATCCCCCCCTCAAGGTAAGTGCATGCTTCGAATTCGTCCACAATCTTATTTTCATAGAGCTTTAGAATTAACTTGTTTTCCTACCCCATGCATCATATTCCCAAAAACCGTGAGGGTAATTAGTTCCAATAATTGATATACCCATCTCTAAAGGTTATCCTATGGTGGAGGTCCCTACTGCGACTCTAGAGATCAACCCAATGAAGCTCTGGTCCTATAATAATGAGTGATGCCACTGGTTGGACATAACTTGAGGCTGGTGAGAGTGAGGGTTATGAGGAAGAATCAAGTGAGGATAGTTATCCCTATGACTTGGATCCCAATCCCTCAGAGAGGATTCTATAGGAACACCCAGCTGCTGAACTCTTCACTTCTTTCTCGGAATATGAGCCCGTAGGTCCTGAATAGCTGGATGACTCTAATCCTGATGCAGAAACCAAAGAGAATCACATCATCTAGCATAGGGAATGGAAATGAATAAAACCCTTCATTTACTAGATTCTAGAGCCATAACTAGGGGGTGGATAGGGTCCATTCACCATTGGCTGCACAATCTATGTGTCAGAGGGGTAGATTCCCGAGGTATTCATGTGCTAGTCCATGATTATCTTGATGAATAGATGTGGGAGGGGAGCCAGCACTTGGAAGTATCATAGTGTCAGAAGAACTCCGACAACATGAAAAATATTTGGGAATTAAACCAAGAGATTTAGAATATGAAGGACCAAGTGGGAAATCATGTTGCCTTCCTCAGGACCCAAATAGAGGGCATCAAAAAACTTAGAGCTCAACTGGAAGAGGATGAGAACCAAATGAAGTAGGAAACAACTCAAATTTATAATATCAAGATTGATTGGGGATGAGAATAGGTAAGAGATAATGAGATTAATCCTATGACCAATGATGATGAAGCATAGTTATGGAAGAGGTAACAAATCTTGGAGGCCATGCACCAGAGGTTGTTAGAGTTTAAGCATTCGATCATCGGAGTAGATCCATAGGGAATATTTTTCAAAAACTCATGAGAGGACCCAATATATGGATGTCCCCTTCTATGCCTCTACTTTCTCGTCCATTTTTGAAACTTTCTACATGCATGAACACATTTATTTTATTGATTTAATTATCACACTTCAATATTATTTGTGAGACAACAACTAACAAGTCCCTAAGATCAAGTGGGTCATGCCCGATGTGAGAAATAAGGGGTGACCACATAATTGTTCACTTTATATGAGATTGTTAGATAATCACTAAATGCTCGAGATCTTTTGTTGTTGATTGACCACTAAGAGTGTTTGAGCTTGAGAAAGGATTTGGATGGAGAATAGGGCTCTGAGAACATCCAAATTTCTTTTCACAATGTGCACTAATGCATGAACATGATAAATCTAGGGGCATTAGAATCTATATGAAAAGGGAGGGGGAAGTGTGAATCACAATTTACAAAATTCAAAGAATAAGGAGAGTGTCATGTCGATACAGGATAACTACTGACCATGTTTAAAACACAACATCCATATCATTATCCTGAAATGGGGACAAAAAAATGAGGGTCAACCACTGACCATGTTCGAAACATAGAACCTTTTTTGAAATGTCATCTAAATTCTCTAAGAACATTGGCCCATGATGATAGGTGAGGCAAAAATGGCATAGGACCAGGCCATTAGAAGGTCCCTTTAGACATGGAAGAGGTTGAGGATGAAATTAAGGGGAACACAAAGCGTGGTAATGGAGTGATGTAATGTTTGAATGGATTCCAACACACTTGGATATATGCCACTATGTCTTAGAGAACATTGTCATAGGTTCACTGGTCTGGAAAAAGATCAAACCCATTTTTAGGGGAGCATAATCTATGATGATGAGTGAAAACTGATAATGGAAACAATGTAGTAGATGACCAACATTAGGGAAGATGAACTCTCAGGCGAGGGCCTAATATTTTTTTCAGTTGCAATTCATGTAAGTTAGGATGATAGACACACAGTTTTACAATGCATGTTGAGGATGTTGGACATGTAGTTTAACATCATATAGTAATTATGAAGTGTTGTATATTTTAATGTCCCATGATCGAGAAAATGTGCACAGTTTAAGGTCATACAAATTAGACCTCGGCCAAAAGTTTAAATTCATGTCTCATGGACCATAGGCTCTTATTTTAAGGTCAATGATTTTGGACCTGAGGAAGACCTGGGGAAGGGGATTCCCAATATGGGTGTATGTGTAATGAAAGAGTGACAAACTTAACATGAATGATAACTAAGGAGGCCAAAAACCACACCACATATTACCAAGGAGGCTTGAAAATAGTTTAAAGTAATGATGCATGGACTATAGGCTCTTAGTTTAAGGTCATAGAGTTTGGATCATAGGAGATGATATCCTAAATGGACATGTGCAGTGTGATGGATTTGAAAACCCAATTTGAATGAGGACCTAAGATACCCCATGTCACACCACACATTCCTAGGGATTTACACATAGATTAAAGTCATGATTTCTTGGACATAGGATTCTGTTTTATGGTCATAGAGTTTTGACCAAGGGTTTCTCTAGGTAGCTTCACCATGATGCTTCACACCTTACTAGACTCCTAAGCCTGTGTGATCCATGCTCTATGTGGAAAATAAGGAGCGATAAGGGGGTATCATGACATGTGGAAGCGAAAAATAGGAGTGAATTCAAGTGAAATAAAATTTCACCAAAATATGAGGAAATGGAAAGGAGGTAAGTTGAGATTTCCTAGATTTGGACCATGGGTGATCGAAAGGTAGGGATCAACCATTAACCATGTTCGAAACACATTGACTACGACCATGTCAATAAAGAATGAGGTGAGAAAATTTTAGATAGACTTCAGACCGTGTTCTAAAAATCATGATCTCAAATTTGTTAACAGATATCCATTAGGGTATTGGTCCAAGATGGGTGGTGTTCCAAAATGTAACATGACAAAGCCATTATGGGGTCCATCCAGATTTGAAAGGTGATGGAAATCCAAATTGGTAAATACTCAAGGCATAGAAGGGAGGTTACAGAAAGTGGGATGAAAACCTAAAAAGTGCAAGAAGTTTAATGTAATTCTTCTTGGACTATGATTTTTTTTTTAAAGTTGTGTTTCTTAGACTATGGAAAATAGTTTAATGTCATGTTTCTCAGACTAATGCTATGCAGTTTAAAATCATGAAACTTAGACTATAGGGGATAAAATAGTTTAAATTCATAATTCTTTGACCTATTGAAAATAGTTTAAGGTTTTATTTCCTATACCATGGATGAAATGGGAAATAAAATATGTTCAAGGAGTCTTTTCTCCACATGAAGTGATCCTAAAACCGATTTCACATAGTTTAAAGTTATACAGTATGGACCATATGGGCGATCAATTTATAGTCATGACGTATGGAATGAAAAAAGGTTAATTTATAGGGTATTTTTGTGGTACGAGAGAGGCATAAACCAATTTGAATGATCCAAGGAGGATAAAATTACTCCTATACACTTTGATATAGATTTCATTGAGTTTAAGGTCATGTGCCTAGACCATATCTAAGGAAAAGGGGACCAGGATTTGATAAATCTATGGCTGGTCTTGGAGATAAAATTTTCAAGTGTCCCTACATATCCTATAAGGATTAGAATCAATCCATACATAGTTATTGAACATATTTTGGTAGGTGATCAACACTGGTGGGGTAAATCCACTCCGACGAGGAGACTAAGGCATCCCATGATTATTATGAGGCTTCCTGAACTTATCAGGGTAGGGTCACAATTTAATGTTGATCGTTGAAGATATTAAATCATAGTTTATGGTCATAGAGTTTAGACCATAATGGGGAAAATGTTTCAAGTGGGTATATGTTGTGTGGCGTCCTAAAAAAACCAACATGAATGAGGACCTAGGAGGATCAACACCACACACCACACCTCATAGAAAACCCTCATATAGTTTAAAGTTGTGATGCTTAGACTATGGTGTGAATAGTTTAAGGTCATTTTTCCTAGACCATTAGCTCTTAGTCTAAGGTCATAGAGTTTGTAACATAGGTTGGGTACTCCTAAAAAGGATATACATAATGTGGTGGCATAACAGAACCAATGTAAATGAGGATGAAGAGGACCGACTCCACATACAAATTACTGATGAGGATTGCGTATAGTTTAGAGTCAAGAAGCTTGGACTAAGCTGAGGCCAAAGGGAAGAAGGATTGAAGGATTTTCGGCTTGACCTAAATTGAAAATGTCCATGAATCTCTACATATCCCATAAAGATGAAAATCATGCTACATGTAGTTCATTGAGAAATATCCTTACATAGGTCTAATCTATACATAAAGAGGGATATTTGTTTTCTTTTTTGTTGTTGTTATTGTTGTTGTTGTTGTTGTTTTTGGGTGGCTAGACTGGGATATAAAAATCAAAGAATATCTAGGTATCCCATAAGGATGAGAATCAATCCATTCATAGTTATTGAACATGACATGGTATATGATTAATGCCAAGGGTGATGTCCTCTCGGGTGGAGACGTGATATCGCTATGTAGTTTGTCATCGTACATCCATGATGATGGTTGTAACTTAGTTTAACATCATAAAAATAAGATACTAGTTCTATGTAGTTTATCATCATACGATAAGGATGTTTGTAGTAAAATTAAACATCATGTTGCAGGGACGATGGGGAAAATGTATTACAAGGGGAGGTTTAGGGAATGGTAACTATAATTTGATGTGAATGGGGAAAGAGAAGACCTGTTCCACAAAACACATGCCCAAGGAATATTAGGCCAAGAGGCTGGAAGGTTGAGTGAATTTATGGCTAGGCCTGAAGATAAAATTTATGGGCTTCTCTACATATCCCATGTAGACAGGAATCAATCCATACATAGTTCTTAAACATGTCATGGTAGATGACCGATGATAAATGTAATTTTCTCTAAGATGAGAACATAATGCATCGTGTAACTAGGATGAGGGAAAAACATATCAACCCAAAGAGATTTGCAGCATGGAAGGAGTAACACTGCATGAATTAGTGACCAAAAGGCTTGAACCACATGATATATTCTTTAGGATATTCACACATAGTTTAGAGTCATGATGATGGAATTGGTCTCTCAGTTTAGGGTCATAGAGCTTAGAAAATGTGCCCATTTTAACATCATGTTCTTGGGTCACTGAATCCACATTTTTTAATGTCATATATCCCAGACTGCAGTGGTTGAAAATAGTTTAAGGTCAAAATTATTTGACCTAATGCAAGAAGTTTAAGGTCATTATTCTTGGACAATGGGTTCTTAGTTTAAGGTCATAGAGTTTGGACTATCATATAAGAATTCTGAAGCCACTACTGTGAATAAAATCTATAACAATGCCCATACTAACCGTTTTATCAAATCGTTGGAATATGGTTTTTTAGATATAGGTTTCCCAATAGTTCATTGAGAACAATTGAGATAGTAACCCCTATCCCAATGTTTTATTCAAACAATTGGGACATTGTCCATTTGATCAAGGTATCCCAACAGTTTTTTAAAACCGTTGGGAAAGATTACCCCAAATACACAACACCCACTCCAGAATTGATCTACCCACTTTTTCCCTAAATGATAGATCCCCTCTTCCTAGCCTGTGAACCCATTTTCCCAATAGGTGATCCATCCTTGATTCAAGTAATTTTTTATTCTTACACTTTAAATTGGTAAGTTCTAATTTATTTATATGTTCTTCCTCAATTTTTTTCTATGTTTTGATTTTCCCTAAATGACAACTCCCCTATTTTCCCAGTGTGAAAACCCTTATTCCCAACCATTGATCCATCCTTGATTCAAGTTATTTTTTTTTCTTCCACTTCAAATCAATAAGTTATTATAGTGTTATATGTTCTACCTCAATTTATTTTTCCTTTTTTATTTATATTGATTTAAAGACTGGGTTGTTTTTTGTTATGTGTTTTGATCAAGAATTTTGGTTCTTGATGATTTATTTTGAGGTGTTTTTAGAATATTTTATTTATCTAAAATGTTATTTAGAAGTATTGGAAAAGATCAGTGCCATGTCATGGGTGCAGTGAAAAATAAAACAGTCATTGGGTCACTGGGAACTCAATGAGGGGTCTAATGGAGGGCTTCTCCCAAGTATACCATCAGATACCTAGTGGAGGTTTATTATGTATATTGAATCCCGACGATAATTTTTTTTAAAAATTATTTGAAAGAAAAAATTTTATTTAAATAAATACATCATCCTCCTACTCTCTTTTTAGTCCTATCAAATATAAGTGTAACACGAGTATCCCTCTACTCTTATTCTTCTTTTTTTATACCTCCCTTGAATATTTTTTTTGTTAATCCATCTATATATTAAGTATCCTAGTTGTAATTATTAACTTGGGTATCCATTTTGTTATATTTTCCCATGTCATATTTTTTTTATCATCAAAAATCCCAAATATTTGGGAGTTTTAATCTTCTCTTATTATTCTAGGATATTTAAGGAGATTCATCCCATTATAATGGGAGAGTTTTCTCTAGATTTTATAGGGTGGGTGGTACCTTAAATTTTATCTAAACTTATATTCATTTTTATTCTTGGTATGATGGTCATATAGGGAAAGTGGGCTTGTGTGATAAGAAAATGATTCAATATGGACTAGGAGTTCAAGTATGAGTAAGTGAGACTCCTTAGAAACATAAAATATAAGTCAGTTATGATAAATATTTATTCTAGATATGTTCTATAATTATGTTAACTCCTGGGGGGATTCTTATAATTGGAATTAGAACTCATAGAGAGTTCATGTCCCCAAATTGGGTCTTATATCACCATGATAGGTACAATAATGTGGTGTTCGAAAATTCTATCTTGATTAAATAATAAGTGATTTTGATGTGGGAATATCATCTGCAGGATAATAAATAATAAGGGAACCCAAGGTTTTTAAAGTAGTTTGGATTCAAACGATCTTACATCCACTCTTCAAATTATAATACCAAATATATAAATATCAACTATAGAAACTTAAATTTTTAAAGAGTGAAAATACTTTACAACCTTTCATTTTAAAACCTGGAGGCACAAACCCAAATAAACACGAATCATAAATAAAAAATAAATGGAAAAAGATATAATCATAACATAGGACCCTAGTCATCATAATATGGTGGCAGTATTTGGTGGAAGATGTTGTGGAGTGATACGGTAATGATTTAAAATGTATTTAATGATATATACATGCTATATTATTATTTGAATAAATAAGTAATTTTTTTGGATCTATATTACTTGATAAATCATAATAATATTCTTTTTTATACATTTTATTACATTTTGGGTTTTATTATGAAATGAGTGATAGAAAATATAGTGCTAATAGGGGATGTTTCATTTCCATGATATAAGGACATAATCCACCAATATGGTCTTTATACAATGATTTTCAATAACATCCACTATGTGTAAAGACCCGTAAAATTCAAGGGAAATTTTTTCTTAATTTTCTTTGGAATTTTACAAGAGCGCGGTTTCTGACGGCACCTGATTCCGAGGCCCGATGTGCCCGGAATCAATTTCCGAAGTTTGGCTCGGGTACGTTCAGTGAATGAACGAGCGGGAATTTCTAACTTTTGAACTGGTGCTCGGAATTGAAATCCGAGGACACCAATGAACTCGCAGCACCAATATTCGCATAAGGAGACCTTTTCCGAGGTTGCGTTTTATGCGGGATGAGAGTTAGTTTTGGGGGGAATTAGAAGAAGTTAAATAAATTGTGGAACACAATTTATTTTTAACTTTGTTGGTTATTTCCTCCCAAAGGGAGTTAGAGGTGGGGCCCACATCCACATAACCTCCCTTGAGAGGATAATGTGTGGTGGGTCCCACATGATCCCTAACTCTTCAACTCCCCAATAACTCCACACTAATTAATTTGACAACTTGTGTTATTAATTAAGATGAGTTACTTAATTTCAAACTCTTGAAATTCAAAGAGGTTAGGATGTGTAAATAAAATAAGGATTGGACTTATTTTATTTTGGTTAGTTTCTTTTGCCACCTTGAGAGGATTGGAAATCATTCTTCATCTTCTTTAACCTTGACGAAGAACGCGAAGAACACCGTTCTTCAACGAAGAACTTCTCTGCCGAAGAACACGGTTCTTCCGCGAAGCCGTATCTGCGACGCGACGTTCTTCTTCCACGACGTCTCTTCCGCGACGGTTTTCCATGACGAAATCGCCGTCAACGACTTTGAATCCTCGCTTCGCGACGTCGACGTTCTTTTCCACGATGCCCGATCTCCGCGACACTCGTCTTCCGCGGGTCGTTGACGAACACCGTTCCTGAACCGAGGTAGGGGTTTTATTTATTTAATTTTTCGTAAATACCAACTTGATGATGATCGTGGATTAAAACCATTTGTTATCGAATAACGCGAGGGGGTCGGACTGCACAAACACGGCCGACCCTCCTCCTTATTTTCGTGTTGGTTTC
This sequence comes from Viscum album, assembly GCA_963277665.1. Taxonomy (NCBI): domain Eukaryota; kingdom Viridiplantae; phylum Streptophyta; class Magnoliopsida; order Santalales; family Viscaceae; genus Viscum; species Viscum album. The sequence goes on from CAUJRU010000069.1 coordinate 1,993,223, forward strand.
TTGTGGTTGGTACGAGAAAGCGTGGTGTCGTCGCACCACGCAGTTTCATGCAGAAGTTATGCGCGGTGCCGTCGTGCCGCGCCGTGGAAAGAAATTCAAGAACGCGATGCCGTCGCGCCACGTCGAAGGAAATCGAAGGCTCCGCGGCCGGAGCGGGGCCGCGGCGGAGGGAGCGGTGTCGTCGCACCGCGCCAGACGACAAGGGCCGCGGCCGGTTTCGGGCCGCGGCGGAGGAAGGAGACCGGCGGCCGGACCGAGCCACCGGCATCGGAGCCGGAAGGGGACCGGCCACCGCCGGTCCCGTTGTGAAGGAGCCGGCCGGCCAGGTCGGGCCGGCCGAAAGGGAAGGGGCCGGGGGAATTAAATTCCCCCGACTGTTCAAACGGCCCCCCATTAATTTGTGGGGGGGGGGGGGGGGGGTTACACAGGGGGGCAGGCGTCCCCCCTTCGTCGGACGGCTCGACCAAAGGCCGAGCCAGACAGCGCACCGGGCCGGGCTGGGCCAACCCGGTCCGGGGCGGGTCGACCCGGTTCGGGCCAACCGGGGGGTCTCGGGCCGGGTCGGTCCGGGCCTGAAACCCCCGTTATCGGACTATTTAAGTTCAAATGCCTATAACTCGGGCTTCAGACCTCCAAACGACGCGCCGTCAGAGGCGATGCAATCCTTTAATTGAGTCGGTCATTTTGGTATATCTCACTCAAGGTTTTAGAATACTTTGAGTTCAGCCGGGTTGGTTCGTACACGAAACCAACCGGGCCCTCTGACCGGAAACGCTCATATCTTGAGCTACGGACGTCCGATTGACGTGTCGTCGACTTTGTTGAGTTCCTATTAGTGAGACGGATATTTTGGCATACTCCGCCCGAGGTTTGGACGCAGGTGGAGTACGGTCAGGTTGGTTTTGCCTTAAAAACCAACCGGGCCCCTGGGACGAAAAAGCCAATAACTCTCAGACCAGGCGTCCGATTGACGCGCCGTCTGTTGCGTTGAGTTCCTGTTGACGATACAGAATTTTTGGATACATCAACTCTGGACTATGTGACAGTTGATGTATCAGCCTCTCGGCTCGTGGAGCGGACCCTCCCGAACGAGTTTGCTGTGTGCGGGAACCCTAGAGCTGGCTGCGTTTGCTACAATGACTGCGACGACGACGACTGTGCAGAGATCCTTAGTGGATTCGACGACGACGACTTCAGCACTCAGTGATCCTATGTGGATCAGTGCTACGATCTTGTGTGGGTCTGATCTTATGTCGGTCAGTGCTCAACGGTTCTGTGTGAGCCGGCACCTACAGATCCTGTGTGGGTCCGATCCTGTGTGGGTCTTTGCGGGGGTTAGTACCTATCGATCCTTTGTGGGTCCGATGACTTAGATGGATCAGTGATCATCTCTATCATCTTTCGAAGAAGTATACCTAAGTGAGCTGAATCCTGTTTTCTTTCCTATGTGGATTGTTTTGTGCTATCCTGTGTAGATTACGTTTTTCTTTCCTGTGTGGAATACGTTTACTTTCCTATGTGGACTGAGTTGTACTTGGGCTCGGAGTTGGAGCGTATTGGAATTGACGACTTAGGTATATTTATGGGCATATACCTAAGAAGTGTCGGTTGTTACTTCGTGATTGTATCTTTCCTTTGTGGTTTATCCTTTGTGGATTTTGGGAGACCATCGGGGGTCTTGGGGTCCCTACTGAGTAGCTTATACTCACCCCTGCATGGGCTATGCCCGCACTATGTTGTGTTGGTTGCAGATGACGGACAGCGTTGATTGTGGTTAAGGCTTTCAGAGCAAGACGGTACCTGGAGGTGGACCACTGGGCGGGACGTACTCGGAGCGGACGACGGGACCCGAGGAGCAGTGGAGCTATCTGTACCCACCCTTCGGGTGGGATTTCTAGTGGACAGCTCGGCGTAGCAGCTTTTACTTTTCAGTTGCTGTTTTCCCTTTCGAGTTGTACTTTACTTTCAGTTTGGGTTTGTATACTGGCCCATTTACTTTTCCGCACTTACTGTTGTATCAGCTTTTTTACTTAGTGTTTACTTTTCCGCTTGTTTACTCTGAGGTTCTTGTTTACTTTACAAAGGCAATGCCTTCCCTTTTAACCGGGATTTACGCCTTGGTGCTAGTCGCCAGCCCCTGGCCTATGGAAGGCGGGCTTGGGGTAGTCACGACACGGGCCCCGAGGATGGGTCGTGACAAATTGGTATCAAAGGAATTCGGTTCTACCGCGAACTCTGATCTTTTCTATGTGAAGCATTAGTGTTTACTGTATTGAGTGTGGTTATCAGTCCAGGGAGTCCAGTGTTGGTGCGGCGGCCGACGTATCCGTACACCAGGACCCTGACTTCTGATTTCCGACTTAATGCACGAAAACATTTTTTGCATGTGTGTTTCAAAGTTTTCTTTGTGATTACTTTATATCAGCTCACCAGGTATATTGTTCTGACCGTGGAACACCTGTTTCCTTTTCAGGATGGCCCCACGACGGTAGCCAGCTAGGGTTCCGAGAGTTGAGCGTGACGACAACCCACCGAGCGATGAGGCCTCGGTGCATGGCCCTTTGTCAGCAGTGGCACCGGCAGTAGCTCTACCCACCGAGCCACCGATGCTTCTAGCCCCAGCCGCTGACGATGCACATCACCTCAGCGCACTGCATGAGTTCCAGCGCCAACGACCACCCAGGTTCCGTGGGGAGACGGACCCCCAGGCAGCCGAGGACTGGCTGGAGGCAGTCGTTCGAGTTTTAAGGCTAGTGAGGACACCAGTATACCTCATGGTGATTCTCGCTACGAGCCTACTGCACGCAGCAGCGGGACGATGGTGGAGCTTGATGCTCCAGGTGCACGATGAGGAATCTCTACTTTGGTCAGACTTTGAGAGCCTTTTTCCGCTCATATTTTGTCCCAGACACCCTCCGTGCGGTGCACATTCAGGAGCTTCTTCAGCTGCGGTAGGGCAGCATGACGGTCTCTCAGTACTCGGCGAGATTTACCGATCTCTCGCGCTACTTAACTGACATGGTACGGGACCCATTCTTCCGGTCCCGGACCTTTGAGCAGGGATTGAGACACGAGATCAAGGCATCACTGATCTCCCTCAGCATTCCGACTTAGACAAAAGTACTGGAGCAGGCCCTTTTGATCGAGAGTTTTCTTGCTGAGTATACACCAGCACCGAGATCCACCGCAGGGCGGCATGTAGCAGAGTCTTCTCCAGCAGGCAGTCGATGGATGACTCAGGGGTCTAGGCAGACCAGAACCTCAGGCAGACGACCTCAGGACACTGTCTTAGCAGTGCGGGGCACACATCGCGGAGCCAATCTTTCGAGAGGCAGACAGTGCTACTCGTGCGGCGGGCAGGGCCACATGGCTCGTGACTGCCGGACTCGCCGTGCCGAGGAGAAGCAGATGGTTGAGGGACCACCGAGGCAGAGGCAGAGGGTCGATCGTGGCGGTCCGCAAGGAGGAGGCGGACGAGGCAGAAGAGCTGGCCGAGCAGCAGGTGGTGGGCGATGCTTTGAGGCTCTACCACCACCACCACCAGAAGGTCCACCCCGACCACAGGGAGCTGGCGGGCAGAGACAGGCACAGCTCCAGGCAGCAGAGGCCTACGACCACGGCGCGCCCGAGATGATTCGAGGTACTATCTGTGTCTATTCCACCCTTGATGTAGTACTTATAGACATAGGAGCGAGTCACTCTTTCATAGCCGCTGCCCTTGTTCGGAGCTCGGAGATTCCGACAGAGCCGTTGGCTCGATCCTTATGGCTAGAGACTCCTACGAAAGCAGACTCGACGATTACACACTGGTGCCAACAGTGTGAGCTTACTCTAGGAGGTGAGAGCTTCGGCTGGGATCTTCTTGTAGCGGCGTCGAGGCCATACGACGTCATCTTGGACATGGATTGGTTATCTACGGTCCATGCACAGATTGACTGTTTTAGGCGCAAGGTGTGATGTGTACACACCGACGGGAGCAGGTTCACCTTCACCGGCGAGAAGGGAGCCTTCGCAGCACAGGATGGACTTCCGCAGAGGAGAGGATAGCCCATCACTCATCAGTTGGCTAGCCTCATCCTAGGAGCTGTTGACGTGCGGAGTCCTGGTTTTCCTGCAGTGGTGGATCAGTTTGCAGACGTTTTTCTCGACGACGTTCCATAAATACCTCCTCACAGAGAGGTAGAATTTTATATTGACCTATACCCTGGGATAACCCCGATATCCACTCCAGCGTATCGGATGGCCCCCGCCGAGCTTTGAGAGCTACGGGTACAGTTGGAGGACTTGCAGGGCAAGGGGTTCATCCGACCCAGTGTTTCACCCTAGGCTTCCCCGATATTGTTCGCCAAGAAGGTGGATGGGAGATTGCGACTTTGTGTCGACTATCGTCGCCTGAACCAGGTGACAGTGAGGAACAAGTATCCGCTACCGAGGATTGATGACCTCTTTGATCAGCTCAAGGGAGCACGGTGGTTCTCGAAGATAGACCTCAGGTCAGGTTATCACCAGCTCAGAGTTTGAGACGAGGACGTGCAGAAGACGACCTTCAGATGTTGGTATGGCCACTATGAGTTCTTGGTTATTCCTTTAAGTGTAACCAATGCTCCAGTAGTGTTCATGGCCCTCATGAACAAGATCTTTCAGCCATACCTCGATCGATATGTCGTGGTCTTCATCGACAACATTTTGATTTACTCGACGACTGAGGAGGAGCATGCCTACCACTTAAGGGTTGTACTAGACACACTTCGAGAGCACCAGCTTTATGGTAAGCTCTTGAAGTGGCAGTTCTGGATATGTGAGGTCCACTTCTTAGGACACGTCATCTTTGAGGTGGGAGTTGCAGTGGATCCTATGAAGATTGAGGCAGTGTTAGCTTGGGAGCCACCCAGGAGCGTGACGGAGGTGTGGAGTTTCTTGGGACTAGCTGGATACTACCGGAGATTTGTGCCAGACTTCTCCAGAGTTGCGGCACCACTCTTAGCTTTGACGAAGAAGGGGAAACCCTTCGTGTGGTCAGACAGATGTCAGCAGAGTTTCCAAGAGCTGAGACAGAGATTGACCAGCGCACCTATCTTGAGGGTGCCTGAGGAGGGAGTAGGGTACGTAGTCTACTGCGATGCATCAGGGACCGGACTCGGTTGTGTACTGATGTAGGAGCGGGCATTGATCGCCTATGGATCACGACATTTGTGGCCGCATGAGCAGAACTACGCTACCCATGACATGGAGTTAGAAGCAGTGGTCTTCGATCTGAAGACATGGCGACACTATCTGATGGGCGAGCGCTTTACAGTCTTTTCTGACCATCAGAGTCTCAGATACATCTTCTCTCAGAAGGATCTAAATCTGAGACAGCGACGATGGCTCGAGTTCCTCCAGGACTATGACTTTGAGATTGTCTATACTCCTGGGAAGGGGAACGTGGTAGCCGATGCCCTCAGCAGGAGGACGAGCATCTAGCTACTTGAGGAGGCGACAGAGCAGCTACCTTCTTTGCAGATATCCTTTGTGGATAGAGATGGAGCAACCTTCCTTCAGTCTCTCACAGTCACTCCTCCACTACTGCAGCAGGTCAGAGAGGCACAGCGTTGGGACCCTGACTGTGAGACGCGGCGTGCACAGATATCCTCAGGACAGGCACCTGATGGTTTCTCCTTTGGATCAGAGCACGAAATCCTTTTCAGAGGACATACCATGGTGCCAGTTGCTTTACAGGAGGAGGTGATGAGAGAGTTTCACACTTATCCCTTGGCGGTACATCCCGGAGTGGCGAAGATGTACCAGGATCTCAGACGACAGCACTGGTGGCCGGGCATGAAGAAGGCTGTGGCAGAGTTCGTTTCTCGATGCCTCACCTGCCAGCAGGTGAAGGCTGAGCACCAGGTACTAGCAGGTTTGGTACAGCCATTGGAGGTTCCAGAGTGGATGTGGGACGACATATCTATGGACTTCGTGACTGGAATTCCACGCACTTCCAGAGATCACGACTCCATCTGGGTGATTGTCGACCGACTCACCAAGTCGGCTCACTTCTTACCCATCCGAGAGCAGGGCTTAGTGGAGAGCTTGGGACGTCTTTATGTTCAGGATATTGTTCGGCTTCACGGTGTGCCATCATCTATCGTCTCCGATCGAGATGCTCGTTTTACTTCCCGGCTGTGGAAGGGATTGCAGGAGGCGTTCGGGACACAGGTACGTCTGAGCACAGCCTTTCACCCTCAGACGGATGGTCAAATGGAGAGGACCATTCAGACTCTCGAGGACATGCTCCGTGAATGTTTCCTCGACTTTGGTCGTAGCTGGGAGGACCACCTACCCTTGGTGGAGTTCGCGTACAACAACAGCTACCACTCCACCATCGGGATGGCACCGTATGAGGCATTGTACGGTCGACCTTGCAGATCTCTTTTGTGCTGGACAGACCCTGGGGAGTCAGCACTTGTGGGACCATAGATGGTCCAGGCCATGACAGAGAAGGTCTAGGTCATCCAGGAGTGGATGAGAACAGCTCAGAACTGGCAGAAGTCATACGCTGATAGGAGGCGGAGGCCACTAGAGTTTGAGGATGGAGACCACGTCTTCTTGCCTGTCTCACCTCGATGTGGATTACAGAGATTTGGCCGAGGTGGAAAGTTGTCTCCACGCTTCATCGAACCATTACAGGTACTCAACAGGATTGGCGAGGTGGCTTATCGTCTGGCTCTACCACCACAGTTGCACCGGGTGCACGACATCTTCCACGTATCTCAGCTGAGGATATACGTCCACGACCCGACGCACATCATTGACCATGGGGAGCTTAACGTTGACGATGGGGCGAATTTTACGGAGGTCCCGGTGGAGATCGAGGATCGACAAGAGCGGGTCCTACGTGGATGGTAGATTCCTCTAGTGCGCATCAGATGGCAGCACGGGAACCTCCAGGAGAGCACTTGGGAGTGGGAGGCTCAGATGTGTGCTCAGTACCCTCATTTGTTTCCCTAGTTTTGATGTATCTTTACGGGGACGTAAAGCCCTAAGGTGGGAGTAATGTAAAGACCTGTAAAATTCAAGGGATATTTTTTCTTAATTTTCTTTGGAATTTTACAAGAGTGCGGTTTCTGACGGCACCTGATTCCGAGGCCTGATGTGCCCGGAATCAATTTCCGAAGTTTGGCTCGGGTACGTTCAGTGAACGAACGAGCGGGAATTTATAACTTTTGAACCGGTGCTCTAAATTGAAATCCGAGGACACCAATGAACTCTCAGTGCCGATATTCGCATAAGGAGACCTTTTTCGAGGTTGCGTTTTATGCGGGATGAGAGTTAGTTTTGGGGGGAATTAGAAGAAGTTAAATAAATTGTGGAACACAATTTATTTTTAACTTTGTTGGTTATTTCCTCCCAAAGGGAGTTAGAGGTGGGGCCCACATCCACATAACCTCCCTTGAGAGGATAAAGTGTGGTGGGGCCCACACGAGCCCTAACTCTTCAACTCCCCAATAACTCCACTCTAATTAATTTGACAACTTGTGTTATTAATTAAGATGAGTTACTTAATTTCAAACTCTTGAAATTCAAAGAGGTTAGGATGTGTAAATAAAATAAGGCTTGGAATTATTTTATTTTGGTTAGTTTCTTTTGCCACCTTGAGAGGATTGGGAAGCATTATTCATCTTCTTCAACCTTGACTAAGAATGCGAAGAACATCGTTCTTCAATGAAGAACTTCTCCGCCGAAGAACACGGTTCTTTCGCGATGCCGTTTCTGCGACGCGGCGTTCTTCTTCCGCGATGTCTCTTTCGCGACGAAATCACCGTCAACGACTTCGAATCCTCGCTTCGCGACGTCGACGTTCTTTTCCGCGACGCCCAATCTCCGCGACGCCCGATCTCCACGACGCTCGTCTTCCGCGGGTCGTTGACGAACATCGTTCCTGAACCGAGGTAGAGGTTTTATTTATTTAATTGTTCGTAAATACCAACTTGATGATGATCGTGGATTAAAACCATTTGTTATTGAATAACGCGAGGGGGTCAGACTGCACAAACACGGCCGACCCACTTTCTTATTTTCGTGTTGGTTTCTTATGGTTGGTATGAGAAAGCGTGGTGCCGTCGCACCACGCAGTTTCATGCGGAAGTTATCTGCGGCGCCGTCACGCCGCGCCGTGGAAAGAAATTCAAGAAGGCGACATCGTCGCGCCGCGTCGAAGGAAATCGAAGGTGCCGCGACCGGAGCGGGGCCGCGGCGGAGGGCGCGGTTCCATCGCACCGTGCCGGACGACAAGGGCCGTGGCCGGTTCCGGGCCATGGCGGAGCAAGGAGACCGGTGGCCGGACCGGGCCACCGGCGTCAGAGCCAGAAGGGGACCGGCCACCGCCGGTCCCGTTGAGAAGGAGTCGGCCGGCCAGGTCGGGCCGGCCGGAAGGGAAGGGGCCGGGGGAATTAAATTCCCCCGGCCGTTAAAACGCCCCCCATTAATTTGAGGTGGGGGGCGCAGTTACACAGGGGGCGGGCGCCCCCCCTTCGTCGAACGGCTCGGCCAAAGGCCGAGCCAGACAGCGCGCTGGGCGCGCTGTCCCCAGACGGACCGACGCCCGGCCGGTCTTCCAGGCCGGGCCGTGCCGGGCCGACCCGGTCCGGGGTGGGTCGAACCGGTTCGGGCCAACCGGGGGGTCTCGGGCCGGGTCGGTCCGGGCCTGAAACCCCCGTTATCGGACTGTTTGAGTTCAAATTCCCATAACTCGGGCTTTGGACCTCCAAACGAAGCGCCGTCAGCGGCAATGCGATCCTTGGATCGAGATGGTCGTTTCAGTATATCGCACTCAAGGTTTTGGAATAGTTTGAGTTCGGCCGGGTTGGTTCGTACACGAAACCAACCGGGCCCTCGGAGCGGAAACACTCATATCTTGAGCTACGAATGTCCGATTGACGTGCCGTCGACTTTGTTGAGTTCCTCTTAGTGAGACAGATATTTTAGCATACTCTGCCCGAGGTTTGGATGCAGGTGGAGTATGGTCGGGTTGGTTTTGCCTTAAAAACCAACCGGGCCCCTGGGACGAAAAAGCCAATAACTCTCAGACCGGGCGTCCGATTGACGCACCGTCTGTTGCATAGAGTTCCTGTTGATGATACAGAATTTTTGGATACATCAACTCTGGACTATGTGACAGTTGATGTATCAGCCTCTTGGCTCATGGAGTGGACCCTCCCGAATGAGCTTGCTGTGTGCGGGAACCCTAGAGCTGGTTGCGTTTGCTACAGTGACTACAACGACGACTGTGCAGAGATCCTCAATGGATTCGATGACGACGACTTCAGCACTCAGCGATCCTATGTGGATCAGTGCTACCGATCCCGTGTGGGTCTGATCTTGTGTGGGTCAACGCTCAGCGGTTCTGTGTGAGCCAGCGCCTACAGATCTTGTGTGGGTCCGATCTTGTGTGGGTCTTTATGGGGGTTAGTACCTATCGATCCTTTGTGGGTCCGAAGACTTAGATGGATCAGTGATCATCTCTATCGTCTTTCAAAGAAGTATACCTGAGTGAGCTGAATCCTGTTTTCTTTCCTGTGTGGATTGTGTTGTGCTATCCTGTGTGGATTACATTTTGCTTTCCTGTGTGGAATACGTTTAGTTTCCTGTGTGGACTGAGTTGTACTTGGGCTCGGAGGTTGGAGCATATTGGAATTGATGACTTAGGTATATGTATGGGAATATACCTAAGCAGTGTCGGTTGTTACTTCATGATTGTATCTTTACTTTGTGGTTTATCCTTTGTGGATTTTGGGAGACCTTCGGGGGTCTCGGGGTCCCTACTGAGTAGCTTATACTCACCCCTGCACGGGCTATGCCCGCACTACGTTGTGTTGGTTGCAGACGATGGAAAACGTTGATCATGGTTAAGGCTTGCAGAGTAGGACGGTACCTGGAGGTGGACCACTGGGCGGGACGTACTCGGAGCGGACGGCGGGACCCGAGGAGCAGTGGAGCTATCTGTACCCACCCTTCAGGTGGGATTTCTAGTGGACAGCTCGGCATAGCAGCTTTTACTTTTCAGTTGCTGTTTTCCCTTTCGAGTTGTACTTTACTTTCAGTTTGGGTTTGTATACTGGCCCATTTACTTTTCCGCACTTACTGTTGTATCAGCTTTTTACTTAGTGTTTACTTTTCCGCTTGTTTACTCTGAGGTGCTTGTTTACTTTACAAAGGCAATGCCTTCCCTTTTTACCAGGATTTACGCCTTGGTGCTAGTCGCCAGCCCCTGGCCTATGGAAGGCCGGCTTGGGGTAGTCACGACACGGGCCCCGAGGATGGGTCGTGACACTATGTTTCACATAATCACCAAATTTATTACTTTATGATGAACCACTAAATAGAATAAATTAAAATGAATTGATCATACCCTAAGAAAAGTATATTGTTCCAACTGAACTAACTAGACTTGAAAATAAATGAATTGAACCTATCAAACCTTTACACTGAAGCCCAATCAAACTAAAGAATCCTATCTATATCATAACAGAGCTGACTTGACCAAACTAGCTAAATAGAATTGAAATGAATTGATTTGACCCAATTAGACTTGAGTAGACCCAAAAAACACTAAACTGCATCAAACTGAACTAAAATAAAAATAATTGAACTAAATTGAACCCAACTAAAAGAAATTATATAATAATGATAAAAAAAAGAACTAAGTTGAACAATATTTAATAAAAACCTAATAGGAATGCATCAAACCAATATAAATAAAATAACTAAACCCAAACAATATCATGGTACTATATTTATAATTTAATTCAATATCATGGTTTTATATTTATAGTATTTTTTTTAATATATAATATTTTGTTGTCTTTCATATTATGATTCTCATATAGAGTAGTGTGTCAGTTATGGTTTTATATAAAGTGAACAATTCTCATTTACTTATATATATTTTCGATTAAAATTCAATCTTATTGAATTTATTTCACAAAATGACTTGTAATTTTTTTACAGAATGGATAAAATTTGTATATATGAAACCTATTGGATACAAAGTGATTTTCAAACAATTTGGAGATATTTTTAGATTTTACTTTTGACAATGCTTCATATAGTGGTCACATACACTACCCATGTTATATTTGTGTTGGAAGACCTTGGTTGAGCTAGTAAGAAGTTAGCTACCATATAACCAAATATGGTTTTGAAACAAACTACCACATGTAGTATCATAATGGGGATAAAATGGAATCTCAAAATGCTGATGATCCAAATGAGAGGACTAGATTGGAGAATTTTTTATATGACTGGTTTTAATTTATTCTTCATCATAAGAAGTAAAGGGTGTTCACCCAAGAAGACTTTGATATGAGAAAACATGTTGTGTCTAATGAAAATGATTATATTGATAGGGTGAAAAAATTGAATGATGCTTCCATGAATCTAGTATATCGAAAATTTGGTAAAATGAAAAAGTAGGAATTTTTAATCTGATTGTTCCATGGTAAAACCATGTATGGGATTTATAATACCATCATCGATTAAATTCTTACATCTTTTAAGAAATTACTTCTAGATGATACATATATTCCCTCAAACCACTATATGTTAGGGAAGTTAGTTGAGGAACTTGGATTTTGAAAAAACAAAATTCATGCTTTCTTGAAAGATTTTAGCTTATTATGGGAGTAAACTACTAAATAAAATGATTTTATAAAAATGTGGCATGTCCTAATGGAATCTAAAAGCTAATGGAAGACCATATCATGTTCCAATGAAAGTAATGAGGAACTTTCCATTGATCCCCATACTCTAAAATCTTTTCACATATGATGAAATATCAATAAAAATTCAATGGAAGGATACCAAGAGAAAGAAGAATAATGATGAGTTGGTTCACCCTACAGATGGATTTTCAAGTCAGAGATTTGATACTTGATATCCTGATTTTGTACCCGATGTGCGTAATGTGAGGTTGGGTCTTTCATGTGATGTTTTTAATCCATTTGGTAAGATGATTACTTTCCACAATACATTGATGGTTTTCATACACATTTATAACCTTACCCCATGGTTGTGTATGAAAAAACCATTCAATTTCATGAGTATAATCATATATGGCCCTTTGGATCCTAGAAATGATATAGACGCGTAGATGAAACCTTTAATAAAAAAATTGAAACTTCTTTGGGATGTGGGTGTCTGCACAAAAGATGCATGTTAGAAAGACATATTTTATATGGATGTTGAACTTATGTGGATGATCAATGATTTTCATACTTATGCAATGATGTATGGATGGAGCACAAAGGGAAAATTATAATGTCCTATTTGTTTGAAGAATACATGATCTATAACACTAAAATATCTCTGTATTTTTTGTTTTATAGGACATCGGTGATTATTTCCAATGGACCATCCATATAGAAATAATCATTGAAGATTTGACAGTACCATGGAGACTGATGATCCACCTCATTGTATGTATGGAACTGATGTGCTTAATGAATTGAAAGATTTCAATTTTTATTTTACAAGTGTCAAATGAAAGCTAGAAATATGAAGAATGTTTCCAATTAAACTTGTTAAAATTGGAATAAGAGGAGTATCTTATTTTATTTTACTTATTGTTCAACCAATTTGTTTTATTGTTGATTATACGTAATGAAAATTGAGAATAATATATGTGAAATGTTTCTTTTTATTCTTCTGAATGTTATGGGAAATAAAAAATATGATTTACAATCTCGGTGTGACTTAGTGGATTAGGGGATCAGACCAGAATTGAATCCTGTGTGTATCAATGAAAATAAATGGAAAGTTCCATTTTATTCTTATATGATGACACCTGCAAAAAAATAAAATTTTGGAAGTACTAGAGACTATTAAAGTTCCTGATGGATATTTAAGAAATATTTCAAAACATGTCAATAAAAGAGTGTTGAATATGAAATCTTCAAAGACTCATGATTATCAAGTCCTTCTACATGAGTTGATTACAATAAAAATCTTCCATCCTTTGTAGAATAATTAAAGGGTATCCGTTATTCAATTGTGCCATTTTTTGGAGATCTTTGTGATAATATTCTGTCCAATTATTTCTTGAAAAAAATGTTGGTAGAGACACCATTAATTTTGTGTGAGTTATAGAAAATATTTCCTCCATCATTTTTCACATGCATGTTGCATCTGACTGTCCATCTTCCAACAAAAATTATTATTGGGGGACCTATTTCTTTTCATTGGATATATCAAACTGAAAAAAATATGTACACATTTAAGTATTATGTCCGAAATAGGAATCATCCCAAAGGTTTTATCATGAATGATTACTTGGATCAATAATGTATGGCTTTATTCTCAATATATTTGTTTGATCTTACTACGAGAATGAACAAACCAATGAGAAATGAAGAAAAAGAGTATAATAAAATTGAACCTAGTTTTCCATCACTTCCTCAAACAAGAGGAATTCTAGGATCATATACATTAATGACATTAAGACTTGAAGAGCGGGAGATGGCACATCGCACAACTTTTTTCAACATTGACTTGTTTGATGACTACATCAAGTAAGTAAATTGAACTTGTATATATAATCTCATATCATGTAATTTTACATATCAATTAAACTATTTCTATTTTTATCAATAGGGAACATAAAGAAATGATAAATAATATGCTTTTTTCTTTATCTTTGAGATGGAGAGAGACTTTTTATAGCAAAGAGTTTTCTATTCGGTTGAAATCGAAGGTAGAAATATTACTACAATAAATTAATAGAATCAATATTTAATTAATTTTAATATTAATTAATATTTTAGATACTGAGTTTGTCTAATGACTCTATCTCTAAGGAAATAAGAGCATTGGATTTTGGTCTTAAAACCATGATCTATGAATGTAAATCAATTGTGATCAATGAGTACATATTTATTATCACTGAATGAGAAAAGAACATGATAAAACAACATGATGGTGTTATTATAACTGGAATAACAAACTATTATGAAAATTAATTAGAAAGTAGAACTCGATTTGAAAATTTAGATTATTATGGAGTCATTGAAAAAATGATAATATTGGATTATTACTCTTATTGTTGAGTCACTATGATGAAATTACAATGGTTTGATTCGATGATGAGGCATGGAACATTAATTAATTATTATGGATTTCGAGTTATTTACATGACTCACACTTTTTCTACTAATGAACCATATGTGTTGTAATAAATAAAAAAAATAAGTTTTTTATGTCAAAGATCATCTTCAACCTAAATTTGGTTTCATTATTGAAGTAATTCCAAGACATGTTTTTAGTGATGGTGATGATGGAATTGACAACATACCTACTACCATTGGACACAATCCATTTATTACTTATTATAACTCCAATAGATCAATTTTAAAAGTTGATTGGGAACCTGAAGTTATTTTTGGAAATATATAGAATCATCTATCTATGTTCTCAGTTCTTTTGGTTTAACACAACTTGGGTTTTTAAGGTTGGTACTATTAAAACAGATATAATATTGATTAAAAATATTTTATATCTAACTTGACCTTAATATGAATTTTCAATATATATTGGTTATAATTTTAATTGAGTTTTATTTTCTAATATTGAATTGAACTATATTCAAACCTATGAAACCAAACTCCACTGAAACAATTAAATTAGAAAAAAAGAGGGATTGAATTGGACATATTAAACTTATTGATATGAAAAACCAAAAAAAAATAAAAATAACTACCTAACCAAAAAAATAGAAATACAACATAACCCAAAATATCTTACAAATGACCTAAGACAAATAAAAATGAACAAATTACCTAATCAATTAAAAAAATTGAACCAAATGACCAAAGAGAAATAAAAACAGACAAATTGCCTAATTAATTGACAAAAATGAACCAAATAATGTAATAAAAATAAAAATGGGACAAATAAATAACCAAAATTGAGTTGGATAGTATTGAAAATAGAAGACAACTATATCATACCTATAATGAACATGAAAATTGGAATATTTTGTTTATTTTATGACAGGTATTCTTTTTTGATATTATTCACACTAAATTTAATTTTTTTGTTATTTCACTATGTATCCTATATTTGGTTTCACAAATGGTATTAATTAATTAAGTCATGTCTCATATTTTTTTTGTTTGGGTTTCACATTAGTTATCCATTTTTAATTAATTATATATTTTTTTCAAATGCAGGAAATGAAATCTATTGAAGAGATGTGAAAAAAAGGATGACAGAAAAGAATCGTTGAATGATTGAGATGGGAATTCCTCCATTAGTTCATGTTGTGAGTATTTTATGTCAAATATATATATATATATATATCAATAATATATAATGTCATGTGATTTATTTTGTTTTAAACTTTTATGCAGGATCTACCACTTAGGTTCTAGTTATTTGAAGAGCAGCCTAGCATACTCGATTAGACCATGTCCCTCCCACTGACGTGCCATCTACCACACATTCTAACCACAAAATGTCATTAGGGACACACAAGATATTTAGGCCACACATGTTTTCACCAGAATTTACATCTGAGCCTCCTCACCCATATTTCCTGTATCCGATGATGATTCACACTCCTCATCCATATCATGCATTTGGGTAGCCATCTATGCCATTTTCTTTTCATTATACTTCTTTATATCCGAGCTACCAAATTTCTTCTTCTTCAACTCCTTCTCCAACATAGTCTGAGCCTATGGAGTGTACACCAAGACCCATTTCATCTATATTGTGTGATGTTACTTCAGTGTCTGTAGATCTAGTGGCGCCAATTGACCAGACTTCTGTAGGTATATTTAAAGAACCTTAATAATTTTTTTACCATAATTTATTTTCATTATAAAATTTATTGATATAATATATATTTTTCTTCTATAACAGATAGATCTACTGATAGGTGGTCTGGGCATATACACATGCATTTGGTGTGGAACCACCACACAATGTTGATGGTGGGCTAAAACAAAGACAACCAAATGATCAAAAAAATAGGGCAGTAATGTTGGAGTTTTTTATAAATGCTTTCCAAATACTCTGAAATTATTTCCATTAGCCTACTCTCATGGAGTAACTTTCGAAACGAAGTCAAGGATAATTCTTGGGCATGAATATGGGTAAAACAATCTATTGGATTTTATGTTATATTATTATTTTATTTATATAAATTGATATTTTGGTGCCAACTTCATTTTTATTTTACTGATTTTGAGGGTGTGATCCTAGGACAACTAATAAAATTAGGTGAGATTTAGAAAGCCTATAAAAATGAATTTTATATTGGATGTCCTGATAGAGTTAACACAGATTTTGAGGTGATCCCTATCATGGATGAATATTTGATAGAACATTATTAGAAAATGATTACTCAAAGGATGAGTACCAAGTTCAAAGTATTAATCTAATTGTAGGTTTTTAAATGAAAATATTCATGTTTTTCATCAATACTTTATTTTTTATTATTGAATTTTATTTAGTAATCATCATAAAAAACACTTATTCTAAGAAATACCTTCACACTTTGGGGCTGATTATGATGCCAAACCATGAGAGAAAGCAGGTACGATATTTGTTTATAATTTTTCTTTAGGAAATTCAATTTATATTGTTTTCTACATAATTAATTCAATTTATAAAATTTTGGTAGAGAAATGTAGATTGAATTTAAACCCAAACCACACTAAACTGAAATAAACTGAACTAAACATAATCGAATCAAACTATATATTTTTCTTTTCAACTTCTTTTCAAATTAATATCCATTTTATTTTTGTTATGAAATTAATTATTAGTAACCTATTTTAAATTATGGTTTACAACATTCAATTTCATTATAGATAAAGGTATTAAATATTGAAGGATGTGTGCCTCGAGAAAAACTGTTTTTATCATGCATAAAGAAAAAATATGGAAGTACGATTAAGGAACTGACACAATAGTAGATTGTAAGTTTTACATTGTTGATTTAAAATTTTTATATCCATTGTGTAAATTAATAATTTATTTATATTTTTAATAAGATACTCTGGAGTCCCTTGATGCATAGGAACCTAAAAATTTAGAGCTAAATGATCAGTTATATCAGGATTTGGGAGATGATCACCTTGGTAGAGTATGCTACCGACCTATGAAGAGTATAGACTTAATGAGGTATTGGCCCACTTCAAGTACCAATTATAGTGCCATTGAGTTGGAAAAGGTTAAAGAACAGACAAAATTGGTTGAAAAAGGGCCGCATAGGTGGAATAATGGGTCAAAAGGGAAAACATTGAATTTATGAAATTGATGAAATTCTTATGTCTATTACTTCCACCAAAGACCTCCGCAGCTTGTGATTCATATATGTAGTCGATGCATTCATTATATAGTGAACTAGTCAGTAGTATTAGAGGTGGTCAAAATGATGTTATTACTCATGATGGTGAGGATGAGGCTGAGGATGAGGACAAGGCTGAGACCGAGGTGGAGGATTAGGGTGAGGATGAGGTCGAGGATGAGGTCGAGGATGAGGCCGAGGATGAGGACAAGGATAAGGATGGTGATGAGTATGATGATGATGATGAGGCCAGTGATGATGGTGATGATAGTGATAATGACGAGGGATGGACTGATCCCTTACATTTTTTACTAGTATTTATGACATTTGATGTTTGATGATTTTTTGTGACTAAATATATGTGTGATATTTTTTATGTTTGTTATAATTGGTTAAATACATCAATTTATTTGTTCTGTTATCATTATTTATGTATTATTTTGTTAGTATTTTAGGATTATCTATTGGTTTCATTGCATGTTTTTTCTATTGATGATGTTTCATTGGTTTTATTGCAGGTTGATAATGTTTTATTGGTGTTTTGATGGTAGAGGGTAGTTAGTTTCATTATTTAATGTTTTTTTGATTGTTGGTAGTTATTACAGGTGAATTATGTTTTGATGTTTTGATTTTAGGTGCATTGCATTGCGGGTAGTTCTGTTTTGTAGGAAGTAAATTATGTTCTGATTGTAGGTAGTTTTGAGGTGCATTACAGGTGATGGGGTGATGAGGTTCATTTCATTATAGGTAGTTCTTTATCACTTAGAGAATGATGAAATTTTAATTTGAAAACATTATGTAAGAAAGTTCACCCTTCCCTCACTAGGGATTCTATACCCTATGGATATGTTATCCTTTTTCATTTTAGGTTGTGTTATCCTATTTTACATAAAATATGTTGTCATATGATCTAAATTTAAAGTGATTTTTCATGGTGAATTAATTTATATAGTGTTTATAGATTATAAATTTTTTTCCCTAGAATCCCTTGATATTTTCCCTCGATTGAGACCCTTCTCTCACTAGGGATTTTCCCCTATGGATATGTTATTATTTTTCATTTTATTTTGGTTTGTTTCACCATGTTTCTAAGATTATTTTGAGTAATTATTATTTATAAATATTCTCAAATCCAACTTTGATGTATCATCAGGTTTACCAACAATCCTTTACCTCCATATTTATGTAGTTTTTTCATTGAATTCTTTACATACAATTGAAACATATTTACCACCACCAGAATCTATATAGATATGAGATATTTATTACTTGAGCATGATTTGGATACTTCTCCATATGATCTAACACTTCCTTTACCACCAAAATGAGTCCCTTTTGAGGTAAAATCATCTCTAAAACTAGAGTGTAAGTACATCTCTTCTAAATCATCTAGGAAGGTCTACTTTAAGTGGATTACATATTTTTTTAACTTATCTTCAAAATCATAGAACTTTATATTTATAGAATATTTTTTTTGCATCAACTGACTTCAATGTCTCTTACCAGTTACTATAAAGCTTATGAAATGGTTCATCATGTATCCTACTAACCTCTTATAGTGAACTATCAATCTCTTTATCTATTTTTGTACTCACATATATCCATGCATCATTGACACTCTAAATCAATTTGTATAGATTATTTAACGCATGGAGTACTTATACAACATAAAACATAAACTCTTCCTTATCAACAACTATTATTTGAAATTATTATTTAATTATATACATATTATCATTGGAAATTAAAGATGTTTCACCCTTGGATTTCACAACTTTTGATAGGGTGTTGTCTTCTAACTGGTTTAGCCAATGAAATATTCATAGAATCAAAAAGTACACATCATATAAGAAATATGATTTTCACTTTCAAAGATCACGTCAGCTGATCAAATTAAAAAACCAGTATTAGCTACTAATCTGTCAGCATAAGTGTAGGAAACTCACCATGAAGAAATATAATGCTAGCTACAATGTTGCACCCCGGTACCATTGTCCCTGTTGTCACCCCTCACAGCACTTGAGACAACTCTAAACCAAGGGAGCTTTAGAAACTATCTTGTGATATCTGCTTCTAGAAACACCCTATAGCTTTAAATAATTAATGGACTGACATTATGGAACTTCTTAAAGGCAAACATATTTTCCAAATCCTCTCTTTCTGGTGATTTTAATAGGACATGAAAATAGTCTTCACAACTACATACAAAAACACTACAACTTGAATTAAGGAACAACTATGTTCATTCACACATCATCATTTCAAGAGAAAGAAAGGGTATAATAATCAATATCCAAAAAATTTCCATGACATAACATTAGTATCAATAAAATAAAAATTTGTAAATTGGTATTCTAAACATTAGACCAACAACCCACAAACCAAAAGAAATTCTTCTATGTTAATTATTTTTTTAAATAAACTAGTTAATAAGAATGAACCCATTCTCACTGCCCCAATTTTTAAATTTTTAATCAATAATATACTAAGTGTTTCTAGAGTTATTACCTTTATGTATCTTTTATCACACCTTTATATAGAACCGGGTTTTTTCTAATACATTCATGCATCTTGGAACTAACTTTTATATAGGTGTTTAATTTCATATTTGACCCTTATATAGTTCCTAGATGACCTTTACATTGGTGTTGACCATTACACAACAAATATGAAACATATAGGTACCCTTATATAGGTTAAAGTTACCATTATACCAGTACTCACTTACCATTATGTAGCATAATAAATTGTAGATCTACCCTTATACATGTGTAAGTAACATTTATAATGATCTTCATTTCAAGTCCAAATAAATTAATCTTTCTCCAAGGCTTCTTTAATCCATATTAAAGCTATCTCAAAAATTCACCAATACTTCAAAACACATGAAAAAACATTTGGGTATTTTCTAGTTCTTATTAATCTCTTTAGCTTATTTATCAAGAACACTTATAACTTATATACTCAAAGTTGAGTATTTTCATGCACATACACAACCAGTTCACATAAACTTCACTATAAATCTTTTAAAAAAATTATAAAAGTGTTTTTAAACATATATTTTAGGATCCTTTTACCAAAATAACCTTTTTATAGTTTTATCTATAGTCTCATATCTTATAAATATTCATCCATAAATCCATTGATGGTTTCTTCAATCTATCTTTGATTAAGAATTCAACTCAATTTTATCATAACCCTTCATTTAAACATGTCTATAAAAATAAGGACCTACTATCAGAAAAATATTTTAAAACATAATTCAAGTGTTGTAAATACAAATCTTATCAATTAATAATAGAAACAAAACAAGGGTGGAATCTCAAACACATCTCCACTTCATCTCACAACTTAAGCTATCTTGAACCTCTAAAAATAAAAAATTATTCAAACTGTTCCCCTACAAACACTTCAAATATTGTTGGTCTATTGTAATCATATACTTCAAAGAACCTATTACATACATTTTACATCAAATATGTTTTCATTTTATATCCTTCTACTCATATTTATTCCCCATTAGCTTCATTTACTCATATTTTTTCATTTTCTCTCATCTTTCCACACTATTTAATTCTTCGGTTTAAAGTTCATTAAGTGGTATTTTACCCTATAATTACTGTTTATCCTAGGTTGGATTTCCATTTCTCAGTCTATCCAGTGTTATTTTTACCCCGTGTTCACTTTGGTGTTGATACCATCCTTGTTTTGGTGGATATAATCCCCCACATGTGTTGGGATAGGTGGTTTTGAGGTGCATTTCAGGTGTTAGGATGGTGACTATAGAGGAATATTATATTGTTTCCATTGAGTTAAGATTATACTATTTACATTTATGTTGATTTTTTTTTATTTTCCCATGCTTGTATAATTATGATCAAAAGATAATAGTTTTTGAACAAATGAATATATATCCCACAAGTGAATAATAAAATATAAAAAAATGTAAACTGTAATTGAAATTCAAAAAATATATATGTGTCCTAAATATTGTACTTTACATGGATAGGTATAAAATTTGAGCTCAAGTGGCATGCTGTTCTTTGCAGTAATTTTTTTTCATAGTTATAGTATGAATAATAATTTTATATGAATGACTTGTAAACATTTGAATTCATCATACATTATTCAGTATATTGGCGGCATTAGTTTTTTTGAATTACGTACACTGTATTGTACTGTATTTTTAGGTATTGTATTAGTTTTTTAAATTCAGTATATGGTATTTTAGTGTTTTTATAGAGGTTTTTGGATTGTGAAAAGGAGGGGAGGCTGTTGTATGAAATATTGGAGGTCCTAGGTGTCTACTATATGGAATTATGAAAAAACACTATACCAATGGTTTATAAACTTTTTATATAGTTTTGAAAAACCATATTTATACCAAAAATTATTAATAAAATGATGTCAAAATTCTATACCAATGGTTCTATAACTGTTGTTATAGTTTAATGGCTCATGATATATATCAACCGTTAAAAAATTGTTGGTAGATATCTATACCAACGGTTATAAGCAAATCATTAGTATATAGTAATTTTATGTTTTCTATACCAATGGTTGATGAATAACCATTTTTAAATGCCTATACCCATGCCAAACCACCCAACAATGTAGAAAACCATTGGTATTGGATATAAAAAATGGTTTTCCTACCTATACCAATGGTTTAAAACAGTTGGTATAACATAAGTTTATAGTAGTAAGAAGATATACATAGTGTAGATTCATAAAATACTAGACATGAATGAGGCTGATGAAGGCCCAACACCACATAACACACTGCTAAGAAGAACTCGTACAAAGTTTAGATTTGTGAATCTTGGATTAATGATATGCTGTTTAAAGTCGTACAACTCTGAATAATGATATGTAGTTTAAAGTCGCACAACTTGGACTATATGGGGCTCATGATGATTAATGCTTGAGAAACTTAGCATTGGTTGGAGGAGTGATGCGCTCTCCATCCATAGTGATAAAATAGTATGTACCATCGAGATAGACCTTATAGATGGTGTAAAGTCCTTTCCACTTGGGCTCTAGCTTTGGTGGATTTCTTCTGGGTATCATCGACATCCTGAGAACCATCACCATATCACTCGAGAGGAAGGAGCGAAGATGATTTTTTTTGTTGAACGCATTGGTTATCTTATTCTGGTGCCTCTCTAGATTCTGAAAGGCCTGAAACATATTTTTATTAAAGGATTCCATATCATCTAGATAGACTTCTACCATTTCATTTGGTATTTTATGGTCATATAAAGCTATTCAAAGTGATGGAAAATGGATATCTATAGATAGGACTTCCTATATTCCATAAACTAGAGACTATGGTGTCACCTGGGTAGAATTTTAGGTTTTCATCTGATAATCCCAGGGAGCATTGTGAATATTTTTAAGCTAACTTTTCTTGTTTTAGCCCACCATATTCTAAAAAATGTTGGAGATGGTTTTATTTAATGTTTAAAATTTTCCATTTTTCTATTAATAGTATTGAGAAGTATGGTTAGACAAGATGCTATACTTCATGTACAACTTCTTTATCTCAACTTCCCGGAATTTGATGTCGTTGTCAGTGAGAATAGCACGAGGGACTCCGAATCGATGGATGATACCAGAGCTTGTGAATTCAAAAATCAATTTTTCCTTGAATTCCTTAAGAGGTATTTCTTATTTCCACTTGGAAAAGAAATCCATTTAAATCATAATGAACCTACACTGGCAAGCTATTACTGGTGTATACTATTCCATGTCATCAAGTCTCCAGACCAAAAAAGGTCCAAGAATACATAGTAGTATAGAGGGGTTCTAAAAGTCGATGCACAAATTTTCCATGGATCTGACACATGTGGTACCTATTATAGAGCTCGATAGATTCATGAAGCATGGTTGCACAAAAGTATCCCAACCTTTGAATCTGGTGGGAGAGCTTCAAACTCGCCTGATGAGAACCAAAGGAACTATCATGAACATCTTACATAACAAGTGGGGTTTCATATACTTGGATTAAATAGAAGATAATTCCATCAATCCCACATATATAGAGTGTATTCTTAAGGTCAGGCCCACTCTATAGGGTGAATTGTGATACATGCCAATGAATTCACTCATGTTCGTTTTTTTCTGGAGGGAGAGTGTCGTGTTGAAGATATACGATCCAAGGTATTTTCCAATTGGATGTTTCTTCAGCTGTGGGGAAATACAGAGGTCTCGATGTGGAAGAACCGATGGTTAGGTGGTTTACCTGATGACTGTCATCATCATATGAAATTATAGGATAGATGAATTTCCAATGTTCCACATGGATGAACATACCATCCTAGTCAGGCTCTACAAGAGAAGTGGATAGGATTTCCAAAGCATCATCTGGACTATTCTATGACTAGGGAACATGAGTGAACTCTATATGAGAAGGAAACTGGGAAATTAGATGGAGAGTGTTCTTGTGTAAGGGCACGAGATCGAGATTCATGATGATATAATCACCATTGATTTTATTAATAACTAACATGGATTATCCCTTCACATGCAAGCAATGAATATCAATATTGAGGTCTAGATCGAGACCAGTAATGAGAGATTGATACTCTACCTTGTTTTTGATGCAACCTTATAATAATAGGAATGAGTATGATATGATATCATGTTTCAGGGTGATAAAGACTATCCCCAGACTCACTCAGTTGAGCTTGGGATCATTGAGTCTTCTACTGGTTGGGCATTGAGAGGAACCATCAAAATGTATCTTCCAGCACAGAACGACTTGTTCCACTAAAATAATGGATTCATCTTAGAAATCAAAATTCATTGGTTCTTCTTTGGGGGATTTATGGGAAACCATGAAGTCTACCAGGGCTTGACTCTTAATGGATTTCTATGGAATGAACCTAATGTCGAATTGATAAAGGTTCAGTACCCAGCATGCTAGTCGGCCTCTTAACATTGGGCAATTCAGGATATACTTTAGATAATCCATGTGGGACACCAAATATATCTCATGATGCTACAAATAATTACACAAATTCTACACTCTGAAAACCATCGTGAGGAATATCTTCTCCATAGGATATTATTTGGACTCTCTATGTAGGAGCATGCAACTGAGATAGTATAGACTATTATCCATCACTTTGTTATTCTTCTGAGTGAGAATACCACTGAAGGATAATTATAGGGAAGTCAAAAAAATGATCAAATTCTTCCATGAGATAGGTGTCCTCAGAACCAAATGTTGTAGTAGATACTTCTTAATCTCCTCAAATGTGGTATGGAACTCTTTATCCCACTAGTATATGGAACCTTTCTTCATGAGCCTAGAAAAGGGTTCTCAATGAACCAGAATATATAGGCCTAGTGTCCTTGAAGGCCTTGGATATCCTGGAAGTTGCTCAGAGGAGGCATCTGGATGATGGCCTTGATCTTCTTCAGGTCAATATCAATTCCTCTATATCTGATGAGGAAGACAAGAAACTTTATAAAGGTAACCCCAAAAGAACATTTCAAGGGATTCATCTTCAAATAATGGGATAGGAAGAAACTAAAAACCTTATTGAGATCTTTGATATGGTCCTAACCCTGTCATGATTTTACCAATAAGTTATCCACATAGCATTCTACTAGAATCCCAAGGATCCTTTTATGGATATGATACTTGGATTGTTGATAAGTGGATCCCACATTATTTAGACCAAAAGGAATTGCTTAATAATATAAATTACCTTTTGTCACTCTGAAGGTGGTGGAATCCTCATATCAAGGGGCCATCTAGATCTATTTATACCATAAGTATCCATCCATGAAAAAGAGAGCCTGAAACATATCCATGGAATCAATTAACTATTCCATCACTGGAAGGGGAAAATCATCATTCATACAACGATGGTTGAGATTTCAGAAGTTGATACAGGGTCTGATCTACCCATTCTTCTTCTTTATTGGGATGATGTTTGCTAGCCACATGAGATACTAAACTTCCTTGAAAATATGGACATGATGAGATTGTCAACTTCATCCTCGACCATGGCACTGCGGGAATGGTGCATTTTTTTGGGAGGCTACTTGAACAAGTGACGACTCATCGAAAGACCAAGATGGTGGATGAAGATCTGATGGTGTATCCCTAGTATCTCTTAATAGCTCTAGGAAAAAATCAGGATGACAATTTAGTAAATCCACATATTACTACTGTTCCTCTATAGGCATGGCTGTACTGATCAAAGTTGCCCTCCAATCTACCTTGGTACCAAGGTTCACTTAAACCAGCTCATCAATAGTGGTGGATAAACCCTCCGAAAATGTGAGAGGAGAATATTACAATTCTATTTTTCATATGAGTAAGGTAAAATAGTGGGAGGATATATTTTTTCTAGACCGACTTATTTTGGGGGAACACTGGTGCTCGCTTGGGTGATGGTGGGATCTTCACTAGGGGATTCTTTCTCTACTAAAACCATAGAGATAGAGGCTATCGAAATGATTCCATCAGGCCTTCTGTTATAAGGTAAATACTTCATGTCAAAGAAATATTGATGCTAAGGCTTGTGTTGGTTCAATCTATATTGAAAAAAAGTGGGTATGTCACCCAGTTGTGGCCATTGGGAAAACATCTCAATACTTAATAGGGTTAAGGGGTTATGGTATCACCAGAGCTTCGCCCATATAGAATTAAAAGGTAATCATCCAAAATTATTTGTACATAGGGATGTGATGCCCTTTTCTACCAAAAATGAAGCAATTTCTCAAGTCTGACATCATATACTCCAACTGGTGAATCGAGAAGATGAATGAGTCATCCAAATATATCTACGGGCTGGATACAATGGAGGTGTGATCAGCCTCATTATTATTAACCCAAAACTTTTCCTTGATCTTGTAATAGATGGAGTCCATATAAAAGGCTTCACAGGAGTCTAAGGGGGATGTATCACCTTGGATAATACCTACTCGGTCGTTGTGGGATTACTTGAGGCATTAGGGATATGAGTAGGTGACCACTGCATGTAGATGAAACTAGGGCCTACCCATCAATGCTTTGTAATAAGTGTCCTGTGATACAACCCTGAATTTACTGTTTAATACCAAACTGCCAAAATGGGTCCTCAAAAGGATCCTTCCACATGGTATCTGATCAATCCTATCATAACACTAAATATTTAGATCAGAGGGACTCATATCTACTTCAGTCATTCAACCTTTGGAGAATCCATTTTAGGATGAAATTGATCCTAGAAACTATGTCAACTAGAAAGTGATAGACCTCCACACCACTGAACTGGATGGTGATGTACATCAGGTGGGTGTTCCCATGCATGTGTGAGCCCTCATCTTATCCATAGAATGAGAAGATGGATTGTAATTTTTATCACTAGACTTCCTCATTATAGAAGGTATCTGCAGAAGCTACCTCTATTTCAAAATGGAGGGCGATTTTCAAGATTTTTGCAAGGGCATCACACATTTCTTATGATAGAAAGAGGGCCTAGAGGTCTAAGAGTTTGGTATGAATGATGGTGAGGTGATACAACACATTGTAATTCCATTCTAGTCACACATTTTTTCCCATTTGGGGTTTCTATTTGGTAGGATTAATGACATACGCTGCTGGCTAAACCACTGGATTTCAACTAGTGTTGGAAACATCCTACTACTCATCATAAAACTCTCCTAGAACCACCACTAGTTGACTGTCTGTTGGATGAAGCCTAGATTTTGTGAGATGTGTCTCATCATAGTGCGATCGTGACTATTATTCCTGATCAATTAGCATGGTTAATTGTGGTAGTGAGTCTGATAGAACATGTTTATAGGATTTTGTATTCTAAGATTTACTCAAAATTTAGTGTCTAATATCGGTTTTATGCACATCCTGGCTTGAAGATCTAGCTTGAGCATTCTATCTATTTTCATTTCCTCAACTTCTTCTTCGATGATGTATTCTGAGAGAATTTGGAGAGCTTTTATAATATTCCTCATCATCGGGGGCCATGTAGGGGTCCACGAGTTTGGCAGTATTCATAGAGGAATACTCCTAGCCATTGTTAGAGGTATCTTCTAGTGTTTGATGAACTCTAGATGAAATTAAAACTTCTAGAGGCATGAAATCACTACAAATATGAGAAGGATTCAACAACAGCATATGAATTTTTTCCCTTCTGCCATCAACACCTATTCTTTTAAGATGTGGAAGGATGCGATGAAGTTTTGGAGGCGTCATCCAGAGAAGGTGCGGTAACTTTGGGAGGTTTAGGTCGACCCAAGAAGGCACAAATGTCTCCATGGGTGTGAGAAACTTCCCTACAAGTGAACCTATCATTTTAATTCTAATTAATATGATTGGAAACCTATTTACATTCACCAAAAACCTCACTATCACTATTGGGATCGGTGGGGATGTGTGCCACCTATGCTAGAATGTGACCCAACTTGACCACACTATTATCCACTTAGTCCTAGATCTAATCATTGAACACATAACATTACTTGATGGTATATACAAGGATTATTTGGTAAGGGTAGTGTTTAGGGTAATCAGTGAGATGGGCCTCATGGGGTTTCGTGCACTCTGGAAGCTTCAAAACCCCCTATTCCAAGGAACTGCATAAGTAGACAGGGACCTGTTCCTCATTGAAGGAGTAGGTCTGGTTTTTCCAGTCCAATAAGGGAGATCTAAGATCTTGAACCTAAAAGGGGTCTAGAGGCACATTAAATCTCTTACGCAGTAGTGTTCGATGAAGAGGCCCCTTCAAATTCTAATCCTTTTGAGGATGAGCTTTATGAGGTTTCTACACTTAGTGAGGCTCTATTGGAAATAGTTTTAACATCTCTGGGGCCCCCACTTTCATTAAGGAAACAATTTATTCCTTGGAGGATTTTCTTGATGGATATGAAAGAGGAAATAGATGCACCTTATTGGCATGTTGTAAGGCTTCCTCTATGTACTGAGCCATATCAAAGAAAATTTAAATCCCACCTGGGATGCTCTGAGTTATGAGGGTAGGGACCAGTTAAGTCTTGTAGTTACCCATGCACATCATCAGTAGATGTTCTTGAGTTAGAAAAATGTTGAGAAAGTCCATGAGATCCTTACATATCATGACAAAGTCTACAACACATTCATCTAACATTCTTTTCACTTAAATAGTTTGAAAATACTTATATTGCTTGTGGTAGAGCTGAATGGGTAAAGTAACTACCTACAAAAGTCTTCCCACCCAGTAATGGACCTGATGGGTAACTAGATTTAACAAATGAATGCGGTCCCTTACAATGTCTAAGTGAAACATTAGATCTTGGTAGCCTCCTACTACTCTGGGGTCCCTAACATGGGTCCACAACTTGAGATGAAGTAGGTTAGATGCTGTAGTGGTCACCCATCCTATTGAAGAGGGAAAAAGCAGGATTATCAAAATCTGGGGGTGCTCACATATCATCCACGCAAGCCACATATGGATTGCAGTCAGGTGGTATTGACACCTGTTGCATATCAAGGGCTTCAAGGTGATCAGTGAGAGAAGAAAACATATCATCATGGTGGGGTTTCCTATATTGATGAGTATTTCTTGACTACTAAGGCATTGCAAGGCTCATCAGCATGGTATTAAGGCTTGGTCTATCATGACGTGACTTATAGAGCAGCTTGATCTGGACCCCGAGGGAGGTACTAACACTGATTGGGTGGATTAAGCGACACATTATATGTCCATTTTTCATGGACTCCAGAATATGATCTGTTTGGATGTGCGAGATCATCGAGCTCAACTGGGGGTAACTAAAGAAGAAGGAATTTTGGATTTCCCTGCTGCCCTAGTGGAGTAGGGACATGATCCTGTCAAGTAGTGCCATAATCTAGGTGCCAATTAGTAAGGAGATCGTTGATGATCCACTTTTAATCTATATTCTGCTATTCTAAGGTGATGATAGAGGGATCAACCTCTGTCTTCTACACGATATCATACAGATCAAAGGTCTTAGAATTCATAACCTGTTCCTTTACTTTGTTGGTATTTCGATCATTAAGAAATGGTTTAAGGGGGTGTTGATGATCCTTTCCATCATAGAGTCTAACGACTGAAAAAGGGAAATACCATAGTCCAAAGTGATTCATCCTTTGAAGAAACATAAAAAATTGACAAAGGCATGAACAAGGATTTGTTTACACTTGGGTCGTGCAAGTTTTATCATGGTCGTGCAAGTATAATTGCGCGCCATATATTGATCACGCAAGTGACTTGTGTGCCCTAAGTTATTTTTGCCCAAGGTCTCCACTGGCCTATAAATACCCCTTGTGGGCCCCCCATTTCGAGACAAAAAATCCAGAAACATAGATTTGAGCTCTCGGTGCCCTAGTCTCTTATTGAATCCTTCTGAACACTTTTAATGTAATTTCTTACATAGAACAGAAGATCTAAAGAGGGGGAACAAGGCCTAAGTGTTGAAATTCATTAATACCTGCATACATAAGTGTCTAACCCTTCAGGGAAAAGAAGACACTTGGGCGCCGCCTTATCCCTTCAACAGAACCTATGCACCACTCATTTAAACGTATTTAGGGATAATATTAAGGGCTTGAGCCAATCCTCACCCAAGTATTACCCTATGGGTTGACCGTAACTCACGTACCTATGTGTCGCACAGGTATACCTGCGAGACTAGTACCTGCGCGCCCCAATAGGACCTGCGTGCCTACATTTTTTTGGGTGCCCCTCCTACCTATTCAACTTTATTCTTCAAAGCCACCTCTCCTATTCAATATTTATCCTTCTAAACACTCTTCGAATCCATATTTTGGCATGGTACCTTTGTTGGATTCTTTATTAGAAATAAATTATGTGGAACATCTCTTAAAACCTAGTGATTTATATATCTTTATGTCACTAAGGTTAGAGATTTCATTCATTCAAACTCATCCTCTAAGATGAGAGGATCTTTAACTTGGGCCTTCTTTTTAGAAGTAAGCCCCAGTCATAATTTTCCTTAACATGGGCCTCCTTCTTAAGAGTAAGTTCCAATCTCAAATTCCCAAATATGGGAATCCTCCTTATGAGTAAGCCCCAAGGCCCATAACCTGGGCCTACTTTTCAGGATTAATCCCCAGTCTTCAAGTTCCCTTAATTTTGGGAATCCTCTTCAGAAGTAAGCCCCACGTTCCCAAATATGGGCATCCTACTTAGGAGTAAACCACAATTCCAATTTCCCTTAACCTGGGCATCCCCCTTAGGAGTAATCCCCAGTCATAATTCCCCTTAACCTGGGCCTCCTTCTTAAGAATAAGCCCCAGTTCTCAAGTCCCTTTAACCTGGGCCTCCTTCTCAGGAATAATCCCCAGTTCTCAAGTCCCTTTAACCTGGGCCTCCTTCTCAGGAATAATACCCAGTAATAATTTCTCTTAACTAGTCTTAATTTCCTCTAATTTGGGCATCCTTCTCAGGATTAAGTCCTTGGTTAAGTTTCTAAATCTCCATAAAGCACATATACCTTTATGGACCTTGTTCCCGGGTTTCTTCCCTGGAGTAAATCCCAATCCGCATCTATCTTAAGCAGTCATACATACATAAGCCCCACATAATTTCTTATGATTGCATCTTTCATGGAAAAATCGTCAGGTTTTACCAATACCTCTTGTTTCTTGCACTGAGAATGAATCGCATGAGATTAGAGTGTAAAAGTAATTATGAAATCTTTCTTTGAGCCATCGATCATACATAAAACTCACACTTCTTTACTTGAACTACGTGGGTTCTGATTCATTTTCTAAACAAGGATACATAGGTAGCCCATCTACGGGTACGATCCCAACTCTGAAATAATCCATGTCCTTCTGAATGACAATAAACTTCAAGTGCCCCACTAAGTGGATTTAAAACTAGCATGGTTATCATAATGACCAAGAGATTTTTGTATATTATGTTGAAGGATACCATTGACTAAGAATCTCTGACAAATACAGATGATTCTATATCGATGAATAACCTCGAATACATATAAATCATTCTCTAAATCTCCTACATACTAATCATTTATTGTCAGATCTAAAGGAAAGATCATTTTCATACTTGGTAATTAAATGAAGATTCATGGACATAACATAAATCTATAAAGAGAGTCCTGGAGTAGACAATAATTCCTCCCAAAAAGGTGTGATGAGTCCGACCTCCCATCCTCTCAACCAATGAAAATTCTTAAGCCTCATCGGTTCACAACTAATGAGCACCTACCTTTAGAAAGTAGGTCCAAATGGATATAGACTCATTGGATGTTTCTGGTTCTATGAACAAACCCATTAGAAACCGATTGGAATGTTTGAACCTTAAACCAATGAGGTCATCCCCATTTCCAGAAGAAACAAAAAATGGTGAACCCGACGTGAATCCTTAATCAAGTTAAAATGATGTTTTACTTATTTGTTAGGCCCCTATTTAAACTCAATGAGAGGGCCAACAAAACAATCAATAACATATGTGCTCATCCAAAATATGTAGTGGCTGAATTTATCTTGATTATGTTTTTTATATCAAACATGAACTCATTTTCAAGATCTTATGCGTTATAGTAATGGCTTATCTAAAGTTCACACCTGTGAATACCTCTGCTGTGAATACCTCTGATGATACTTCTGCTGGATCGTCGTCTGCTCTGAGGACAACATCACCTACTCAGCATCTTCAACACTGGGTATCAAATGCACTGGTTAAGGAATACCATCAAAATGGTACCATTCATACTCTGGAGGCCGCTTGACAAGCCCTCCAAGTCAATAATTCACCCTGGTTGTCCAGACAATGACGACCAACAATCAAGAAGCAGGTGGTGCCAACCACCGTTTCCAACCGTTTCAGGTCATTATCCCCAATACACAATCACATGTCCGTCCCATATTACGAGGAGGTTAATGAGAAGGTCACTCAAGGCCTTAATTCAAGGAGACATGAGTCCTTTCTGAGGGCTCCCATCAACAATCGCCGCCAGACTCATGCGGAAGTGCACCCTCAACATGATGAGGGTATCACCTTCAGGGGTTCGGCTCAGGTTCCTCAAACCCGAGCATGCAAGATGAAACTCCTGAGGTGAAATATTGTCAACAAGGAGCAGGTTCTTACTTCTATTCCTTCTGAAGAAGTCCATCAAGCGAACTTGATGGCAAATAACGAGTGGGCATATACACCCATCCGTCCTATTGTTACTGCCCAGAAGACTCATCTAGCAGCAACACGCCAATCCTGCCAGGCAATTTCGGCGGAGTATTATAGGCAGGAATATACACCTGTTTATACCTCATCAGCTATTCAGTAGGCTCGTATGACTACAACCAAAGAAGGTCTCCAATTTAATATGGTGGCAACTGATAAGCAGGAACATACATCTATTTACAATCAACAATTCTGTCAGCAGTCTCATCTGCTAGTATTGAAGGAAAGTCATCAACCATATTTGATGAGGAATACACAGCAGGCACATACACCTGCCAATGTTAATCAATCCTGCCAACAGTCTCGTTTGGTAGCACTTAGAGAAGTCAGTTGGAAAGCTCCGACGACAAATTTGGAGTAGACTCAACTCTCTGCCCCCACACATGAGTACTGTCAGAATTCACTGACAGGAAAAGGAGGACACGATCATGAAAACACACCTACTACAAGCATGGAATGGACGTATATTCCCATTCCGGTAGCTGAAGTCACCAAGCACATTTTGAAAATGGTGAAAGAGCAGAAGAAAATCCCTGCTCATATTCTGGATGTCTGTCAGAATATTATAATAGCTTCAGCAGCATCACAGGGAAAGAAATGCTAATCTATCCCTACTAGTGGAGTGACACATCAACAGTTCACTCTGGAACAGAAACAAACCTCTGTTCCAATCCAGGAGGGTTGTGGGGAATACTCCCCCATTTTATACGGACAACCAAGTCAGGCACATACACCTGATTTGAGTGAAGATAATCAGACTAACCTGACTATTTCTCCTGAGAAAGCACATACACCTGCCCATAATAACCACTTTTTTTAACAAGTGGTTCCTAAAGTGAGTAAGAAGGCTTCTAAGAAGAAGACCCGCCCATCATAGTCAAGAAATAAAGGTCCAATTTGTAATAAGGCCTTGCTCGATGCTGGAGTTCTTGAAGCCCTCAGACAATTATCTATTGGAATTCAAGATTCTACTCTCTCATTTCCCAATAGTGGGAAAATTAATTCCAATGGTCTTCATCAGACACTTCCTCATGAAGGCTTGCTTCATGACAGTTCGATCGATCTTGAAGTACCATCTTCAGATGAGAGCCACAGTAACCCTCTGCGTGGCCAGAAGATCAAGGAGAAAAAGGTTTCATCTTTTGCTGTAACCCACCATGGTGGTCCTCCCCATGATGATGAATTTAGCTATGAAAGTCCTCTCTGTAGTAGTAATTCACATTTCCTGGAAAATTCTCCAATGGACAATGTAGTGATGAGAAATCCCTCTTATCTTAAGGCACTTCAAAATGTGAAGCCAGTCATGTCTGGTGTTTTACCACTAGCAGGTGAAATACTTTCTCAATTGGAAGATAGCCCGGGGTGTAGGTCATTCTCTAAACCACCCTTGGGTAATTCATCTTCTAGTTTGATCAATGAATTCTCTACCAATCTTGTTGAATCTGATGAAACAACAAGGAAGCACCAAATCTGGTCTAATTAGGTGGAATAATCTTCATCAAATGATAAGGAGGAAGTACTAAATATGAGAAGACAGCTGACTAAAGGTGAAGTACCAGTCATGTTTTGGCCTTTGGCTAACTCTCAGTATGAAATTCCAGAGATGTTGACAGAAGATGGAATTCATGATATTAATCTCAAAATATGGAAAAATCTTTGTCAGTTGAAAAAGAAAATATTATCTTATGATGAATATGAAAATCATGTCAAGATAATATAAGGGTTGCAATTCCAAATTGACTTGGCATCTCTCTCAGTTTCTCAATATCTGAAGGTTGAAAAGCAGCAGAGATCCCTTCAGCGTTCATGCCTTGGCACATTAAGAAGATTGCGCCAGTTAATTTGCAATTCCCCATCTGGTATTCATATAAGGGGATGGGGTGTTCATGGAGCACTTCATTTCACTGTACTCTCCAGTCAGCAAATCCCTCCTAAAATGGTCTCATGCAATGTTATTGCCCATGGCCGACCACATCCAATTTTCTTTGTTTGTAATAAAAATATCACTCAAGAACAGGCCTCAAATAGTTCTTCTCAAAGTCCGACATACAGAGAACAAGTTGTTGAATTACACTTGCATCAAGCAAATGAGAATATCAAACATGCTTCTCGTTTAGAGAGAGCGCATCATCAAGTGACAGAAGTGTCAGAAATCATCCAACAGTCATTTGAGCTGGGTGATTTGAATGTATGTCAGTTGATGCATACAACCAATTTCTGGACTAATGTCCGCAAGATCAGGAGATATTTTAAGAAAGTCTCAGATATAGCAACTCAAGAACCACCCCATCTTTCCAGACTGAGGACTCTTTTATCCCAACCCTCAGAATTAACAGATAGGATTCAAGGAGTTAAACAGGAACAACAAGAACAGCCCCAGTCCACCGAACTGGGGACTTTTTAAAATCCTCAATCTCTCCCTCAGATAAATTCAGTCTTCTCTCGATTAGGGAAGAAGCCATAAGATGAACTAAGAGCCAAATTATCATGAGATTCTCTCCAAATTACGGTTCGTCATGAAGTTCCTAAGGGATCGAATCAACAAAAGACAATGGATCATCAAGGACATGGAAGAAGAAAATATTGCATAAATGCTGATAGAAGGAGCTCAATGTGTTATGCATCAATTAATGTCATCAATGCTGTTGTTTCTGATCCCCTAGATGAGGCTCATTCAGAGGGATCAGATGAGGAACCTCCTACTCAAGAAGTTGTACACACAGACACAAATGAAGAAGGTGTGCGTACACAAAATCAAAGGCTTACCCAGAATCTAGGTATTTCTTCAAATAACCCACTTCCCCCTATCCAAAAGGTGTCAAATAAAGGGAAATGAAAGAATCAGGTTACATCCCACCCTTCCTCTGGAGAAGGCCAATTGCTCTCACTAGAGAAAAGGTTTGCACAACAGGAGGAAGAAATGAAGGAGTTAAGGAGGTTGAATGCATAACTACTTCAAGGTAGTCTTCCTCCTAAGCATGATAGAGTCAGTCAGCCAAGGGAATTTGTGGTATTTACTGAGATGGATCAAGAATATCCTCCTCTACCAGTACACCCTCACAGGTCTAATCCTATGGGTCATGTGCAACAACAATCGGCGGTGCTGCCATCAGTTGCAGTACCAGCCACCACACCTGTCCAAGCTCCAGTTATTGCACCTGCTCAGGTCCAAGCTCAACTAGATGTTTCTCAAAAGTTAGTAACTACCATTGAGTCATTAAAAGCTCGGTTGGAAGCTATAGAGGGAAAGCGTGCACAAATTCAACTAGAAAAGAGAGCTTACCGTGAATGGATTGATGCAATTCATCCCCCATAAAATTTTGAATGTACCACATTCCCAATCTGTAATGGTTTGGGAGACCCAGAGAAACACTTAACACATTTTGTTTCTCGTTGCGATCCTATGATGGGAACCCTTCAGCAACAAGAAGTAGTTAAGATCAGGTGTTTTGTACAGTCATTATAAGGGCCTTCTTTTTTCTGGTATACAAGCTTGCAATCCCGATCAATTACCAGATGGGAGGATCTCCGCCAAAAATTACTTTTTCAGTTCAGCTCAACGTTGCCAAAGACAATAGTTTTTGATCTTACAAATTGTAAGCAAAGGGAAAATTAAATAGTTTAAGATTTCATTGCTCATTGGAAGGGATTAACATATTCCCTAATCTTAGAACTCCCTTAAGAAGAATTGTTTCCAATATATGTGGAAAATATGTGTGATTAATTACGCAGGCCGTTGATCCCTGTGAAGTACACATGAGGATTTAGAGACCTTACTTCAATCGCTCAATAGATTCAAGATTCTCTTATAAAGACTAAGGATAAAACTCTTTCAATTTCATCAGCTCCAGGAAGGAGAATGGGTAAAGCAGAGACTGATACAATTATGCTTAAACAAGTACCTGTACCTGCTTCTACTTCAAAACCTTCACCTTATCGAAAGGATCCACCTCCTAAGTGTCAACAACAGATGCCTTTTCTTCAAGATGATAAAAAAGATCAAAGATGGAAACAATTTGAGTATTTGAAGAGAAAAGTTTATTCTTTCCAAAATGAACAAGTTCCTGGTTACTTCATTTCAGCTCTAGAAAATAAATTGGTTCAATTTCCAAGGCCCAAAAGGCCAAACAAGGAAGGAGATGAAGACCGTCACAACTATTTCCCATTTCATTAGATATTAGGGCATCCCATTCAGGAGTGTTTTGTCTTCAAAGACCTCCTGCAAAAAATGGTGGACTCGGGACAAGTCAAATTGAAAGGTTCTTCAGCTCAACTAGCATGTATTACTGCTACAGATCCAGAGGAAGGAGGTGAGTGGAAGGAAGTCAAAAATAAAAATTCATAGAAATATGATGATTGGATGGTCAGAAAAATTATCAACCGAACTCATACCATTTTGCAAACTCAATTGAAGAAACCGATTGTGTCTTCTGCTATGAATGCCATAGAAAAACCTCCATCAAAAGAAAAATCCTCAAAAGTGTGGAATAATTCAAATAAATAATAAGAATTAGAAGAAGATGAGTTTGTGTCAAAGCCCAAATTGTCTTTGACTTTGGTAGATTTTATGCCATCTACTTCAAAGCCATGGGCACCACCCCACCAAACAGCACAACCTAAATTGTCTAATCATGCAGAATCTTCATCAAATGAAGAGTTGATCTTTGGTTCTGTTAACATGATTCACTTGATAGATCCATATGCTAGTCGCGGTTTCGATTTTGATGAGCCCAAGTTCCATGTATCAAATAGAGGAATTAGAGGGATTTCCAGAGGTTCAGGATACAGGGGAAGACATGGATCTTTCAGAGGCCACTATTCCAATTCTACCCCTGCTAGAACTGTATATGCAGCAGAAACTCATGGTAGAGCCCTTTAGCGGGATCAATAGGAACAAGAAATTTCTTTCATTCATGGAAAATTCAGCCATGGAATAATTATTCTGGAGGATCGGTTGGAGGTTACACCTTCTTCCTCTCAGCAAGTAAATAGACCTAGTCGGTCCAATCTTCCAAAGCCAGTATTATTCTCAACTCCTATCCTGATAAAATATGCATCAACTTACAAAGCATCAAATTATAAGGAACCTGAGAAACCACATGTTCCTGTTG
Source organism: Viscum album (assembly GCA_963277665.1). Lineage (NCBI taxonomy): Eukaryota > Viridiplantae > Streptophyta > Magnoliopsida > Santalales > Viscaceae > Viscum > Viscum album. The sequence continues at coordinate 2,030,845 of CAUJRU010000069.1, forward strand.
GGAAACGCAGACCTTTGGATCAAAAGTATGATGTATTGAAACACTTGGCCCAAGTACCAACCAACTTATCAATTTCAGATGCCCTAAATTTATCAAATGATATTCGGGAGGCACTCATCGAGGCTTTGTCAAGTCCTCAGGAATTTGAAACTGAAATTGTTTTAGCTGAAGTCTACCATGTAGAGAATAATCTTGTTTAATGCCATGTAGTGATATCTTTCACAGATGAAGATGAAGATGATGTCGTGCATGGACATATTATACCTTTGTACTTATCTGGCAAGGTCAATGATGTAGACATCCGATGAGCTTTCATTAATAATGGTTCAGGAGTCAACCTCATCCCCATTCATACACTTTGTTGATTGGGACTCACTGAATCTGATTTATCTCCTTCTACTTTTATGTTGCAAGGGTATGATAAAAATGAAAAAGAACCTCTGGGCGAGATTACACTCAGAACCTAGTTTGGAGATCTTGTATCCAATTCAGATTTCAGGGTTGTTCGTCATGACACAACCTTCAACATCTTGCTTGGAAGACCTTGACTACATCAACATGCGACTATCCCTTCATCATACCATCAATTTCTCAAATATTGTTTCAATGGTCAAATTGGGACATTGTATGGTGATAAAGCCCCATTCAAGACATGCATTGAGGCGGAATTCTATCATAGGGAGGGAAAGGTGAAATCCACAGCAAGGGAGGTTACCAAGGTTAATTCTCCATATGGTTTGGAAAAAATTCCATTAAACCCATTTACACTTGTGAGAATAGATTATGTTTTTCCTATCAGTCAAATTGACAGGATATACCTGAATCCAAATACTCTTATGGAAACTTCCATAATGTCAATTATGGAAACCAAGCCAGACAACATGGGAGAAATTGGTGATTCACCAAGTAATGATGAAAGCTCAAATGGAGATTCCTTCATTTCATCTACTGAAGTCCAGAAAGTCTATACTTCGCCAACCAAGCCAGAATAAGTTATAGAAATGTCAGAGGTGAACGATGATGTTGATTATCAATCCATCATCTCCTCTTTATTACCCAAGTAAGACCCTTCATCATCAATAGGGTCAGAAATGGAAGATTCTTCTTCAAGATGTTCAAATCTTAACATCTCTTCTGATCATGGAAATTCTGCTTCATCATCTACTATGCAAGTAGAAATAGAAGAAATAACACATGTTGAAGAAGAAGAGGAAGATCTCAGGGATGATCCTCCAGTATTTGAAGAGGGAATCTCTACCACTATGGATGAACTTAGAGAAATAAATCTGAGTACAAAAGAAGATCCATGACCCACATTAATTAGTACGACCATGAATCTTGAAGAGCAAGAGATGTATATTTCATTTTTAAAGAAAAATCGAGACATATTTGCTTGGAACTATACAGAGAATCCAGGGCTTGATCCTGATGTTGCTACTCATCATTTGTGTTTTCCAGAAGAACATCGAGGATTTAAGCAAGACTCTAGAAGAACACACCCAACTTATGCTTCCAAAATTGAAGCTAAAGTGGATAAGCTTATCAAAGATAACTTCATTAGAGAATTTCAATATCCCAAGTGGTTGGCTAATATTGTCCCTGTGAAAAAGAAGAATGGACAAATTAGAGTTTTCATTGATTTTAGAGATCTTAATCGGCATTGTCCTAAGGATGATTTTCCAGTTCCGATTACAGAACTCTTAATTGATGAAACAACTGGCTATGAAGAACTTTCCTTCATGGATGGATATTACAGGTATAATCAAATCTGAATGGCTCTAGAAGATGAAGAATCTATAGCCTTCAGAGCCCCTTAGGGTGTGTTTTTCTATCGGGTAATTTCCTTTTCCCTAAAGAATGTAAGCACAACATATCAACGTGCCATGCATCGTATCTTCAAACCCTTTTTGGAATTTTTTTGAATGTTATGTGGATGATTTGGTGGTTAAATCCAAACAACATTCTAATCATTTGGTTGATTTGGAAATCATATTCCACAAACTTCGACAGTATAATTTGAAGATGAATCCCTTATAATGTGCTTTTGGGGAAACCTCAGGAAAATTTATCGGCTTTTTTGTACACCATCGTTGTATTAAAGTCAATCCCGAGAAGACAAAGTCAATCCTTGGTATGTCACCTCCTCGAAATTTGAAATAATTGAGAGGACCTCAAGGACACTTAGCCTATATTCGGCGTTTCATCGCCAATTTGGAAGGAAAAAGTTTACCCTTCACTAAATTGACGAAGAAGGGAGTTACTTACTAGTGGAATGAAGAATGTCCAGAAGCATTCGATATTCTCAAGAAGTATCACTTGAGTCCACCGGTACTAATGCCACCCAATGAAGGAAGACCACTTATTCTTTATGTGACAGCTCTATAGTGATCATTGGGTGCCTTAATTTTTCAAAATAATGATGCTGGGAATGAAAACAACCTTTACTATCTTATTTGGACTATGATTAAAGTAGAAACTTGATATTCAAGTATTGAAAAGTGTTGCCTAGAATTAATCTTTACAGTTCAGAAGTTGAGACATTACCTGAAACATCATGAGGTCCAATTGGTATCTTGAAATAACCTAATAAAATTTATCCTTAGTCATCCAATGCTGACAGGACGTCTGGCAATGTGGGCAGTTATTTTACAGCAATTTGATATCCATTATGTGTCTCAAAAGGCAATAAAGGGCCAAGCTCTGGATGATTTCCTTACTGAACATCCTTCAGTAGAAGATACATCTTTAGATACTGAACTTCCTGATGAAGAAGTCTTTTCTATTAAAGATAATCTTCAAACATGGAAAATGAATTTTGATGGTGCTTCCAGAAGTCCAACATGGAAGAAAATAGAAGATCCTAAATTCAACAATGTTGGGTTAGTAATTGTTCTCATTTCCCTGGAAAAGGCAGTGCTACCATATTCCTTCTTATTTTGGGAAGGCGGTACAAAAAATGAAGCAGAATACCAAGCTCTCATCATAGGGTTGGAGTTGGCGCTTCAGGCACAAGTGAATAACTTAAAGGTGAAAGGTGATTCAGACCTGGTAATTAAACAAGTCAATGGGGATTATTCCATTAGAAAAGAAGAGTTAATCCCTTTGTATGATTATGTCAAAGAGTTAATGGAAATATTTCCTTCAAAACTGACATTTTCTTATGTCCTGAGATCACAAAATAGTCAAGCTGATGCACTGGCTAATATAGCCACAGCTCTGGAAGATCCAAATCAGGACGAGACAATCATTAGTATTTCCCAACGTCATACAATTTCACCTTATGTTTAAACCAGAACAGAGGAAATCAATGAACTTAGTACCATTTCTAAACCACATGGTCATACTACAGGATGGATGACACCTATCAGGGAATACCTTCAAAATGGGACACTCCCACATGATAGATCCGGGAAAGAACAAGTCCGGAGACTTGTGGTCAATTTTACTTTTTATGATAGCCCTAATCACCAAGAGAAAATTCTCTACAAAAGAGGTTTTGATGGAATTTTCTTTAGATACATTGATGGTGAAGAGACAATGTCTTTCATGAAAGAAGTACATGCAAGAGTCTGTGGTGCCCACCAGTCCGGACATAGACTGTCTGATCAAATTTGAAGGGTTGGATACTTTTGGCCTTCAATGATACAAGATTGTATTGATTTCACAAAGAAGTGTCATTCATTCCAAGTATGTGCCAACATCATTCATCAACCCCCAGAGTTGCTTCATACAACTAAATACTCATGGACATTTTCCACATGGGGAATGGATGTAGTAGGACCTTATCCTTCAGCTACATCCAAGCAGTTTAAGTATATTCTAACTGCTACTAACTTATTCTCCAAATGGGTAGAGGAAATACCTCTCAAAGAAGTTAGTTCTAAAATCATTGTTAACTTCATCAAGACTAACATCATTTGTAACACCCCGAGCTTCCACAATACGCATCTCATTCAATAATGCAATAGCTTGCATTGTACGCAACTTTGAGTTCTAACACACCGCAACTAATCAAAGTAGCCATTATGAATAGTAATAACCACCTTTTAAATTTATAGAAATTTTATATTTCAAAATGGACTTCATTTTTTTATTCCTAATATTGAAATTAGCCTATGTTGAATTTTTTGTAATTTTCTGAGAACTTCCAAATTTTTATGAATAGTGAAAAATACATAAAACAAATTTTTTAATCAAAATAATTTATAGTGATAAATTATACTATTTAGTGGTTTTAAAGTATAATTAGAATATATTTTTACCATTTTATCCAATGGTGGTCATTAGAATTAATTTGACATTGAAATTGGACATAAACAATTGCCAATCTTTTGATATAAATTGTTTCTTAAAAACACGCTACTTGTTGTAACAGCGGGAATTATTTATAAAATTAATTAATGCAACATATATGTTTGGAATTTTTTAAAATAGACATCATTTTTGAATTCGGAATATCAATTATAGCTTAGGGTGAAATTTTGGCCTTATTCTGAAAAACTTCAATTTTTGATGAATAGTGAAACCACTAAGTGGTTGTTAAAAACTGATTTTTCGTTAAAATGAAATATTACCACTTCTGTGATTTGATTTTCAAAAATCCGACATACATGGTTATCATTAAGAATTAAAATGTGGTTCAATGAGATTAAAATAATTTTTTGGTGAATAGTAACTTTTAAGTTCTTAATCGCGATTAGAGGTAATTAGTGTAGTTTAAGGTAAAAATAATGTTTTAATAATATGAGATGAGGTTGACACTTGTCCTACTACTATTGGATGAGTCATGGCCGACCAAGACAACCCATGGGTCAACTTGGGGACCCCATGGAGCCACTTTAGTTGGAAAATGACATTAATATATATTTATTTAATGTTAAAATTAAATTGACACAAACATGAGTTGTTTTACTAAAACAATTTTTAAGTGGGGTTACACAAGTAAAAATTTTGATTATAAATATTAATTAGAAAGATAAAAATATTTACTACATCATAGTAGTTTTTTTATAATTTTTAGACATTAAATAAATTAAATTATTTATGACATCATGATGATGCAGCGATGACCTCATTATTTAATGATTTAAATAAAATGGGAAGATAATGCAAAATATAAGGCTTACACTTGTCCAAAGACTATTGGATGGGTATATTTCAAACCCTTATCACCTGAGCCACGAATTATATAAGTGTGGGACCTTTAGAAACTGAAAAGCATTGTATAATTGAATAACATTTCATTACTTTCCAAAAGTGCCCCTCCTCTCCACTTATAAAAGGCCCCCACCTCTACCACCTCATTCACACTTTCAAGCCATTTGGCTCAGCCAACCTCTGCCCAAATACTCTCCCAACATTCCTCCCTTACTCCTAGAAGCCTCACTTTGGGCAGAACTCTTCCCAAGGAAGCCTCTGGCTCAAATCAAAAAGAGTTACCCGATTTTGAGGTAATGTCTTCTCTAATGTTGTTTTGTTTTGTTTTTCTTCTCCAACCCCCTAAACTCTTTTTATTCATTTCTTTTGTAACAACACCAGTATCCTAAATATACTAGGATGTTGTTATAAGAAGGATTCGAGCTACACTTACACACACCTATATCTAATGGTTAAAGAACATACGGTTTCTGTGGATGGCGAATTTCTGCCTCACGAAACGATGATTGTTCAACACTCATATAACACCTTCAAAGGTGGCCATTAAGATGTCACTATATTTATATATGATATATATATTATGTTTATGTTTTACTTATGCTTCTTTATTTCTCATTTATGGCATACTTTATGATTTCCATTATGGGTAAAACACGATAATTTCATTTTAGGAAGTGCAGACTACCGCCCCCTCAAAGTGATTTGAATCGTTAATGCCATATGTGGGATGTATAAAGGATGGAGTAAATGGTATTATGCACTATATTATACTGGAATTATATTATACATTTATATCATTATGATTTTGTTCCATTAAATATGAAATTGAAATGAAAGTAGCGTTCATGCGTACGTACGGCTTACCGTCTCCATGAACGGTGCATTTCATTTCTTACCTCTAAATGTTACGTAATATTATAAATGAATGCATATACTGGATATATAAGATATATATGACATCTAAATCATGAATATAATTCTGGAGATAATGGATATTCTACCACATAAACAACTTGTAATTATAAGAAGTTTATTGTTGACTCAAGTACCAAAGATCGACAAAACAATCGTTATTAACTTAAATAATTACATAATGTTCATATCATTGTAATAAGTGATATAATAAGGATAATGAAATTGAAAATGGTTCTTAATAAGGTATATATTAACTCTAGTTTATTATTCAGGAGGTTAAAGAACGGTTGAGTCAAGTCAGACACGAGGTAAGGGAACTTCTTAACCCAATTTTTATTCTTTGGGTTAATCTCCTACTTTCAAATTATGTCATGATATTATTATGTCCTATCTTGTATTTTTACATTATTTATGTGTAATTATAGTGAATACACATAATAGACCTACTTTATAAAAAAATGATCTTTTTAAGGAATTCGTCTCAATCCCCTTTCATTGAGGCATATTTGGTTTTATACACAACTTTCTTTTATACGGTGTATAAACCCCTTTGACTTTTACGTTTATTCAAAAGGAATCTTTTTTATACAATGCGTTTTGCTAAACGACAAAAGGGAATGTTTTTATTTCCGTACTTATGCGGCGACAACGACTTCTCCGCCGCCGTGACCATTATTTGAGTTTCGGCTTCCTCTACAAGCCATCATTTTTTTTAATGAAAAATAAATACAAAGTTTTAACTTTCTTTTATTTTGGTATTGAAAATGGCTTTGAAAGCGTTTTTATTATATCAATATGTTGTATTGATATATTGTGATTGAAATGTGTAAATGTTATGTTTCCTTTATGCATGTTTTATGTGATACGATTATGTTATGGTTTATGAGATGTTTAAACCTGTTCATATGAGGAATGTATTGGACTTAATAAGTGACGGGTGGAGCCCGCTATAGCTCCTCGATGCATCGGTAGGTCTCATGAGACAACTAGACGAGGAATTGGCCGAGGCCCTTTCCCAATTTGATTTATGGTTTTGGCCGAGGCCTTAATCATTTTAGACGTCTTGGACGAGGCCTTGAAAAAATGTTTCAGAATGTCTGGCATTATACATTCCCTCATTATGAAAGTGGTTATTGATATTTCATGTGATTATTCGACCAGTAGAATATCCATGTGAAGAAGTGAATGGAATTATCTCATTTTACTTTTGCCATATTATGTTGATGTTCAAGTTTAAAAGGCTTTTGTTTTAGTTATACATTGCCTTAAATTTTTATGTTTATTTATGAAAGCTTCCGCAATATTGTTATCCTTACTGAGCATCTGAGCTCACCCCTTTCAATGTTTTAATATTTTCCAGGATGTGAAGAAGTATTTTATGAATGACCTGCAGGGATTGTGAGAAGATGATATGAATGTGGACTATGGAGACTTTTTTTATTGTAGTTTTTCACTTTATGATGTAATGTAACGTTCACGAATGTATCTAGTGTTTCCAAGGCTACTAAACTAATCGGTCTTTCGAGACTTGATCTTTTGTGATCATGCCAATGTTACGAAGTAATGCACCGACTCTGGGTAGCTGGGGTCGGGGCGTTACAGTTGGTATCAGAGGCAGTTTAGTACTAACCTTGGAAGCTAGATTTAGATAGACTCTGATTAGAGCACATAGCCCGAAGATAGACTTTGAGGATTAGTATAGAAGAACTTCCTAGAATTTTGGTATTGTAGAGATGTTGTGAGTTTTCCGAGCAATACATCCCTGTCTGGATACGAGCAGGTAGAGGCGGCTCTGGCACAGATGTACCTAGGGGTAAAACCTGAAAACACCGCTTTGAGCTAGACTCGAACGGGAACGGGTGCACGACAACGGGCCTTGCTGCACTCTTGGTTACGACACTCCCGGGGGATATGCTTAGGATAATTCCCATTTTCTTTACAAACCACTATGAAGGGTTATGAGTATATACTTCCTCAAAGAAAACATTTTTATGATTATGGATTACATCCATAAATAGTTCAATTTATGTAAAGTGTTTTACAAGTATGGAATTATGTATTTTGATTCATAAACTAATCTAGTTTATGCCATTGTTTAGAAATGGCTCCTAGTGGAAGGAATGGAAACCGTATCAATGCACGAACTCCGTGTAGGGATTGCCCTCCTGCTCAAGATAATTATTGTGGATCTGGAGATACAACTGGTGCTGATCAGCTTAATAACATACTGGGACAACTCACTCAGGTTATGAATAATAACCTTACTCGTATGGAGCACCCTGATCCGCAACGTGGAGGATCAATGCTAGACCGTTTCATGAGGCAACAACCACCAACCTTAAATGGGAGTACAAATCCTATAGTAGATGAGAAATGGATAAATTCCTTAGAGAAAATATTCCATGCCTTGGGGAGTAGTGAAAGGGAGAAGGTTGTCATGGCAGTTTACCGCCTCACTGGAGATGCCGATCAGTGGTGGTCGCTGATTCAAAACACAAAGGAAGATGATGAAGTATCGAATATGTAATGGAGGGAGTTCAAAGAGCTTTTCTTAGAAAAATACTTTCTTCATGACCATGGAGCAGATATGGAAAGGCAATTTCTGAGTCTGAAGCAGAAGGAGGATGAGAATGTCGCAAAGTATGAGGCTAACTTTACAGGGTTAGCGAGGCATGCTTCCGATTATATACGTAACCCAAGGAGTAAGATTGATCGTTTCTTTGATGGGTTAAAACCATTTCTCCGTCGAGCTTTAGTATCAAAATCCTTCTCATCATACGAAGATATTGTCTCGTGTGCTATCAAGACAGAAAAGGAATTCTCTAAGTCTTATGACAACAAAGTAAAGCAAGAGAAGAAGAGAACGGTGGAACAAGAGACAGATAAAGGGAAAAAGGGAAAGGAGGATTTTCCATTATGTGATAATTGTGGGAAGAATCACCCTGGTACTTGCCTAAAAGGAATGGGAGTTTGTTATAAATGTGGAGAAAAGGGTCACCAGGCTCGTGATTGCAAGGGAAAGAAAGAGGCTATCAAAGTTGAATGCTACAATTGTAGGGAAATGGGGCATTATGCAAATGAATGTCCTAAGCATCAAGGAAACTTACCTCAGAAAAGGCCAAGGGATCAAGGCCAATCTTATGCTGTGACTACAGTTGAAGCGGAATAATTAATGTATTGGTGCTTTTGGACTCATGGATTATATTTTGGTTATTAGAATAATGTGATATATATATAAGGATTGTAGTGCAGTACTTGTTGATTTCAGTAAGGTTTTAATATGATTAAGGTAATCATATTTTTAGTATGTGACAATAAGAGAAACTTTTCTTTGTTTGGGGAATCTGATGTTACAATTGATTTTGGAATTTAGAGACCTTTTAGAGAAAGTCTGGACGGAGGTATTTTGGATAACTATTAAGGTTGGAATGGATTAAGTTGAACCATGGATAGTATTGTTTAAGGATAAAGCATTTCTGAAGATTATTTTTGGAATATTATAATACTATAGTTTTAGGAAAAGGACAACCTGCAGGGTGGGGAATAACCCGTCGCGTCGGACAAAGCTGTAGGAATCGAACCCACAACCATAGTGCGACAAGCCTTTATTTCCTACCACTAGCCTACAGGAAGTCTCTGGTTATTACAAAATAGTTTTACTAATCTAAATGGTATGTGTTAACATTTGGAACCTTATACAATTAGGATAAATAGAATATTTTTGAGTTCCGTTACCATTTGGAGTAAAAGTTGGGTCTGTGGTAAAAATTTATTAACGAATGAAAGTATACATAACAAGTATGTATATTCCCTTACGTTCTTAGTAAATATCCTAAATAAATTCCTCAACATTATAAAAGGTAACTTAAAACAAAAATGTTTTCGGTTAACTTTTCCAACTGGGGATTCAATGACCGTTTAACCAATCACAAGTTTGTGATTTTCTTGTGGTTAAACTTTCTCCTAATCCTGTTTTCTATAACTCTCCATCAGACCTTGATGGTTTTTTTTTCTTCCATATCCATATTTTCATAGAATCCTAGAATGGGCTATATCGGGTGACCTTTGTACTTATCTTGCTTTCTTTTAATGTTATATATTTATTAACCTTATTTCCGATGTGGGTTATCCTCAAAGGTAATTTCTGTTTTCAACCTTTTATTTTCAAAGAAAAATTTCAAATTGCGAGGATGCAATTTATTGAAGGAGGGGAGAATGTAACACCCCGAGCTTCCACGATACGCATCTCATTCAATAATGCAATAGCTTGCATTGTACGCAACTTTGAGTTCTAACACACCGCAACTAATCAAAGTAGCCGTTATGAATAGTAATAACCACTTTTTAAATTTATAGAAATTTTATATTTCAAAATGGACTTCATTTTTTTATTCCTAATATTTAAATTAGCCTATGTTGAATTTTTTGTAATTTTCTGAGAACTTCCAAATTTTTATAAATAGTGAAAAATACATAAAACAACTTTTTTAATCAAAATAATTTATAGTGATAAATTATACTATTTAGTGGTTTTAAAGTATAATTAGAATATATTTTTACCATTTTATCCAATGGTGGTCATTAAAATTAATTTGACATTGAAATTGGACATAAACAATTGCCAATCTTTTGATATAAATTGTTTCTTAAAAACACGCTACTTGTTGTAACAGCGGGAATTAATTATAAAATTAATTAATTCAACATATATGTTTGGAATTTTGTAAAATAGGCATCATTTTTGAATTCGGAATATCAATTATAGCTTAGGGTGAAATTTTGGCCTTATTCTGAAAAACTTCAATTTTTGATGAATAGTGAAACCACTAAGTGGTTGTTAAAAACTGATTTTTCGTTAAAATGAAATATTACCACTTCTGTGATTTGATTTTCAAAAATCCGACATACATGGTTATCATTAAGAATTAAAATGTGATTCAATGAGATTAAAATAATTTTTTGGTGAATAGTAACTTTTAAGTTCTTAATCGCGATTAGAGGTAATTAGTGTAGTTTAAGGTAAAAATAATGTTTTAATAATATGAGATGAGGTTGACACTTGTACTACTCCTATTGGATGAGTCATGGCCGACCAAGACAACCCATGGGTCAACTTGGGGACCCCATGGAGCCACTTTAGTTGGAAAATGACATTAATATATATTTATTTAATGTTAAAATTAAATTGACACAAACATGAGTTGTTTTACTAAAACAGTTTTTAAGTGGGGTTACACATGTCCAAATTTTGATTATAAATATTAATTAGAAAGATAAAAAGATTTCCTACATCATAGTATTTTTTTTATAATTTTTAGACATTAAATAAATTAAATTATTTATGACATCATGATGATGCAGCGATGACCTCATTATTTAATGATTTAAATAAAATGGGAAGATAATGCAAAATCTAAGGCTTACACTTGTCCAAAGACTATTGGATGGGTATATTTCAAACCCTTATCACCTTAGCCACGAATTATATAATTGTGGGACCTTTAGAAACCGAAAAGCATTGTATAATTGAATAACATTTCATTACTTTCCAAAAGTGCCCCTCCTCTCCACTTATAAAAGGCCCCCACCTCTACCACCTCATTCACACTTTCAAGCCATTTGGCTCGGCCAAACTCTGCCCAAATACTCTCCCAACATTCCTCCATTACTCCTAGAAGCCTCACTTTGGGCAGAACTCTTCCCAAGGAAGCCTTTGGCTCAAATCAAAAAGAGTTACCCGATTTTGAGGTAATGTCTTCTCTAATGTTGTTTTGTTTTGTTTTTCTTCTCCAACCCCCTAAACTCTTTTTATTCATTTCTTTTGTAACAACACCAGTATCCTAAATATACTAGGATGTTGTTATAAGAAGGATTCGAGCTACACTTACACACACCTATATCTAATGGTTAAAGAACATACGGTTTCTGTGGATGGTGAATTTCTGCCTCACGAAACGATGATTGTTCAACACTCATATAACACCTTCAAAGGTGGCCATTAAGATGTCACTATATTTATATATGATATATATATTATGTTTATGTTTTACTTATGCTTCTTTATTTCTCATTTATGGCATACTTTATGATTTCCATTATGGGTAAAACACGATAATTTCATTTTAGGAAGTGCAGACTACCGCCCCCTCAAAGTGATTTGAATCGTTAATGCCATATGTGGGATGTATAAAGGATGGAGTAAATGGTATTATGAACTATATTATACTGGAATTATATTATACATTTATATCATTATGATTTTGTTCCATTAAATATGAAATTGAAATGAAAGTAGCGTTCATGCGTACGTACGGCTTACCGTCTCCATGAACGGTGCATTTCATTTCTTACCTCTAAATGTTACGTAATATTATAAATGAATGCATATACTGGATATATAAGATATATATGACATTTAAATCATGAATATAATTCTGGAGATAATGGATATTCTACCACATAAACAACTTGTAATTATAAGAAGTTTATTGTTGACTCAAGTACCAAAGATCGACAAAACAATCGTTATTAACTTAAATAATTACATAATGTTCATATCATTGTAATAAGTGATATAATAAGGATAATGAAATTGAAAATGGTTCTTAATAAGGTATATATTAACTCTAGTTTATTATTCATGAGGTTAAAGAACGGTTGAGTCAAGTCAGACACGAGGTAAGGGAACTTCTTAACCCAATTTTTATTCTTTGGGTTAATCTCCTACTTTCAAATTATGTCATGATATTATTATGTCCTATCTTGTATTTTTACATTATTTATGTGTAATTATAGTGAATACACATAATAGACCTACTTTATAAAAAAATGATCTTTTTAAGGAATTCGTCTCAATCCCCTTTCATTGAGGCATATTTGGTTTTATACACAACTTTCTTTTATACGGGGTATAAACCCCTTTGACTTTTACGTTTATTCAAAAGGAATCTTTTTTATACAATGCGTTTTGCTAAACGACAAAAGGGAATGTTTTTATTTCCGTACTTATGCGGCGACAACGACTTCTCCGCCGCCGTGACCATTATTTGAGTTTCGGCTTCCTCTACAAGCCATCATTTTTTTAATGAAAAATAAATACAAAGTTTTAACTTTCTTTTATTTTGGTATTGAAAATGGCTTTGAAAGCGTTTTTATTATATCAATATGTTGTATTGATATATTGTGATTGAAATGTGTAAATGTTATGTTTCCTTTATGCATGTTTTATGTGATACGATTATGTTATGGTTTATGAGATGTTTAAACCTGTTCATATGAGGAATGTATTGGACTTAATAAGTGACGGGTGGAGCCCGCTATAGCTCCTCGATGCATCGGTAGGTCTCATGAGACAACTAGACGAGGAATTGGCCGAGGCCCTTTCCCAATTTGATTTATGGTTTTGGCCGAGGCCTTAATCATTTTAGACGTCTTGGACGAGGCCTTGAAAAAATGTTTCAGAATGTCTGGCATTATACATTCCCTCATTATGAAAGTGGTTATTGATATTTCATGTGATTATTCGACCAGTAGAATATCCATGTGAAGAAGTGAATGGAATTATCTCATTTTACTTTTGCCATATTATGTTGATGTTCAAGTTTAAAAGGCTTTTGTTTTAGTTATACATTGCCTTAAATTTTTATGTTTATTTATGAAAGCTTCCGCAATATTGTTATCCTTACTGAGCATCTGAGCTCACCCCTTTCAATGTTTTAATATTTTCCAGGATGTGAAGAAGTATTTTATGAACGACCTGCAGGGATTGTGAGAAGATGATATGAATGTGGACTATGGAGACTTTTTTTATTGTAGTTTTTCACTTTATGATGTAATGTAACGTTTACGAATGTATCTAGTGTTTCCAAGGCTACTAAACTAATCGGTCTTTCGAGACTTGATCTTTTGTGATCATGCCAATGTTACGAAGTAATGCACCGACTCTGGGTAGCTGGGGTCGGGGCGTTACAGTTGGTATCAGAGGCAGTTTAGTACTAACCTTGGAAGCTAGATTTAGATAGACTCTGATTAGAGCACATAGCCCGAAGATAGACTTTGAGGATTAGTATAGAAGAACTTCCTAGAATTTTGGTATTGTAGAGATGTTGTGAGTTTTCCGAGCAATACATCCCTGTCTGGATACGAGCAGGTAGAGGCGGCTCTGGCACAGATGTACCTAGGGGTAAAACCTGAAAACACCGCTTTGAGCTAGACTCAAACGGGAACGGGTGCACGACAACGGGCCTTGCTGCACTCTTGGTTACGACACTCCCGGGGGATATGCTTAGGATAATTCCCATTTTCTTTACAAACCACTATGAAGGGTTATGAGTATATACTTCCTCAAAGAAAACATTTTTATGATTATGGATTATATCCATAAATAGTTCAATTTATGTAAAGTGTTTTACAAGTATGGAATTATGTATTTTGATTCATAAACTAATCTAGTTTATGCCATTGTTTAGAAATGGCTCCTAGTGGAAGGAATGGAAACCGTATCAATGCACGAACTCCGTGTAGGGATTGCCCTCCTGCTCAAGATAATTATTGTGGATCTGGAGATACAACTGGTGCTGATCAGCTTAATAACATACTGGGACAACTCACTCAGGTTATGAATAATAACCTTACTCGTATGGAGCACCCTGATCCGCAACGTGGAGGATCAATGCTAGACCGTTTCATGAGGCAACAACCACCAACCTTAAATGGGAGTACAAATCCTATAGTAGATGAGAAATGGATAAATTCCTTAGAGAAAATATTCCATGCCTTGGGGAGTAGTGAAAGGGAGAAGGTTGTCATGGCAGTTTACCGCCTCACTGGAGATGCCGATCAGTGGTGGTCGCTGATTCAAAACACAAAGGAAGATGATGAAGTATCGAATATGTAATGGAGGGAGTTCAAAGAGCTTTTCTTAGAAAAATACTTTCCTCGTGACCATGGAGCAGATATGGAAAGGCAATTTCTGAGTCTGAAGCAGAAGGAGGATGAGAATGTCGCAAAGTATGAGGCTAACTTTACAGGGTTAGCGAGGCATGCTTCCGATTATATACGTAACCCAAGGAGTAAGATTGATCGTTTCTTTGATGGGTTAAAACCATTTCTCCGTCGAGCTTTAGTATCAAAATCCTTCTCATCATACGAAGATATTGTCTCGTGTGCTATCAAGACAGAAAAGGAATTCTCTAAGTCTTATGACAACAAAGTAAAGCAAGAGAAGAAGAGAACGGTGGAACAAGAGACAGATAAAGGGAAAAAGGGAAAGGAGGATTTTCCATTATGTGATAATTGTGGGAAGAATCACCCTGGTACTTGCCTAAAAGGAATGGGAGTTTGTTATAAATGTGGAGAAAAGGGTCACCAGGCTCGTGATTGCAAGGGAAAGAAAGAGGCTATCAAAGTTGAATGCTACAATTGTAGGGAAATGGGGCATTATGCAAATGAATGTCCTAAGCATCAAGGAAACTTACCTCAGAAAAGGCCAAGGGATCAAGGCCAATCTTATGCTGTGACTACAGTTGAAGCGGAATAATTAATGTATTGGTGCTTTTGGACTCATGGATTATATTTTGGTTATTAGAATAATGTGATATATATATAAGGATTGTAGTGCAGTACTTGTTGATTTCAGTAAGGTTTTAATATGATTAAGGTAATCATATTTTTAGTATGTGACAATAAGAGAAACTTTTCTTTGTTTGGGGAATCTGATGTTACAATTGATTTTGGAATTTAGAGACCTTTTAGAGAAAGTCTGGACGGAGGTATTTTGGATAACTATTAAGGTTGGAATGGATTAAGTTGAACCATGGATAGTATTGTTTAAGGATAAAGCATTTCTGAAGATTATTTTTGGAATATTATAATACTATAGTTTTAGGAAAAGGACAACCTGCAGGGTGGGGAATAACCCGTCGCGTCGGACAAAGCTGTAGGAATCGAACCCACAACCATAGTGCGACAAGCCTTTATTTCCTACCACTAGCCTACAGGAAGTCTCTGGTTATTACAAAATAGTTTTACTAATCTAAATGGTATGTGTTAACATTTGGAACCTTATACAATTAGGATAAATAGAATATTTTTGAGTTCCGTTACCATTTGGAGTAAAAGTTGGGTCTGTGGTAAAAATTTATTAACGAATGAAAGTATACATAACAAGTATGTATATTCCCTTACGTTCTTAGTAAATCTCCTAAATAAATTCCTCAACATTATAAAAGGTAACTTAAAACAAAAATGTTTTTGGTTAACTTTTCCAACTGGGGATTCAATGACCGTTTAACCAATCACAAGTATGTGATTTTCTTGTGGTTAAACTTTCTCCTAATCCTGTTTTCTATAACTCTCCATCAGACCTTGATGGTTTGTTTTTCTTCCATATCCATATTTTCATAGAATCCTAGAATGGGCTATATCGGGTGACCTTTGTACTTATCTTGCTTTCTTTTAATGTTATATATTTATTAACCTTATTTCCGATGTGGGTTATCCTCAAAGGTAATTTCTGTTTTCAACCTTTTATTTTCAAAGAAAAATTTCAAATTGCGAGGATGCAATTTATTGAAGGAGGGGAGAATGTAACACCCCGAGCTTCCACGATACGCATCTCATTCAATAATGCAATAGCTTGCATTGTACGCAACTTTGAGTTCTAACACACCGCAACTAATCAAAGTAGCCGTTATGAATAGTAATAACCACTTTTTAAATTTATAGAAATTTTATATTTCAAAATGGACTTCATTTTTTTATTCCTAATATTTAAATTAGCCTATGTTGAATTTTTTGTAATTTTCTGAGAACTTCCAAATTTTTATAAATAGTGAAAAATACATAAAACAACTTTTTTAATCAAAATAATTTATAGTGATAAATTATACTATTTAGTGGTTTTAAAGTATAATTAGAATATATTTTTACCATTTTATCCAATGGTGGTCATTAAAATTAATTTGACATTGAAATTGGACATAAACAATTGCCAATCTTTTGATATAAATTGTTTCTTAAAAACACGCTACTTGTTGTAACAGCGGGAATTAATTATAAAATTAATTAATTCAACATATATGTTTGGAATTTTGTAAAATAGGCATCATTTTTGAATTCGGAATATCAATTATAGCTTAGGGTGAAATTTTGGCCTTATTCTGAAAAACTTCAATTTTTGATGAATAGTGAAACCACTAAGTGGTTGTTAAAAACTGATTTTTCGTTAAAATGAAATATTACCACTTCTGTGATTTGATTTTCAAAAATCCGACATACATGGTTATCATTAAGAATTAAAATGTGATTCAATGAGATTAAAATAATTTTTTGGTGAATAGTAACTTTTAAGTTCTTAATCGCGATTAGAGGTAATTAGTGTAGTTTAAGGTAAAAATAATGTTTTAATAATATGAGATGAGGTTGACACTTTTACTACTCCTATTGGATGAGTCATGGCCGACCAAGACAACCCATGGGTCAACTTGGGGACCCCATGGAGCCACTTTAGTTGGAAAATGACATTAATATATATTTATTTAATGTTAAAATTAAATTGACACAAACATGAGTTGTTTTACTAAAACAGTTTTTAAGTGGGGTTACACATGTCCAAATTTTGATTATAAATATTAATTAGAAAGATAAAAATATTTCCTACATCATAGTATTTTTTTTATAATTTTTAGACATTAAATAAATTAAATTATTTATGACATCATGATGATGCAGCGATGACCTCATTATTTAATGATTTAAATAAAATGGGAAGATAATGCAAAATCTAAGGCTTACACTTGTCCAAAGACTATTGGATGGGTATATTTCAAACCCTTATCACCTTAGCCACGAATTATATAATTGTGGGACCTTTAGAAACCGAAAAGCATTGTATAATTGAATAACATTTCATTACTTTCCAAAAGTGCCCCTCCTCTCCACTTATAAAAGGCCCCCACCTCTACCACCTCATTCACACTTTCAAGCCATTTGGCTCGGCCAAACTCTGCCCAAATACTCTCCCAACATTCCTCCATTACTCCTAGAAGCCTCACTTTGGGCAGAACTCTTCCCAAGGAAGCCTTTGGCTCAAATCAAAAAGAGTTACCCGATTTTGAGGTAATGTCTTCTCTAATGTTGTTTTGTTTTGTTTTTCTTCTCCAACCCCCTAAACTCTTTTTATTCATTTCTTTTGTAACAACACCAGTATCCTAAATATACTAGGATGTTGTTATAAGAAGGATTCGAGCTACACTTACACACACCTATATCTAATGGTTAAAGAACATACGGTTTCTGTGGATGGTGAATTTCTGCCTCACGAAACGATGATTGTTCAACACTCATATAACACCTTCAAAGGTGGCCATTAAGATGTCACTATATTTATATATGATATATATATTATGTTTATGTTTTACTTATGCTTCTTTATTTCTCATTTATGGCATACTTTATGATTTCCATTATGGGTAAAACACGATAATTTCATTTTAGGAAGTGCAGACTACCGCCCCCTCAAAGTGATTTGAATCGTTAATGCCATATGTGGGATGTATAAAGGATGGAGTAAATGGTATTATGCACTATATTATACTGGAATTATATTATACATTTATATCATTATGATTTTGTTCCATTAAATATGAAATTGAAATGAAAGTAGCGTTCATGCGTACGTACGGCTTACCGTCTCCATGAACGGTGCATTTCATTTCTTACCTCTAAATGTTACGTAATATTATAAATGAATGCATATAATGGATATATAAGATATATATGACATCTAAATCATGAATATAATTCTGGAGATAATGGATATTCTACCACATAAACAACTTGTAATTATAAGAAGTTTATTGTTGACTCAAGTACCAAAGATCGACAAAACAATCGTTATTAACTTAAATAATTACATAATATTCATATCATTATAATAAGTGATATAATAAGGATAATGAAATTGAAAATGGTTCTTAATAAGGTATATATTAACTCTAGTTTATTATTCAGGAGGTTAAAGAACGGTTGAGTCAAGTCAGACACGAGGTAAGGGAACTTCTTAACCCAATTTTTTTTCTTTAGGTTAATCTCCTACTTTCAAATTATGTCATGATATTATTATGTCCTATCTTGTATTTTTACATTATTTATGTGTACTTATAGTTAATACAAATAATAGACCTACTTTATAAAAAAAAATGATCTTTTTAAGGACTTCGTCTCAATCCCCTTTCATTGAGGCATATTTGGTTTTATACACAACTTTCTTTTATACGGTGTATAAACCCCTTTGACTTTTACGTTTATTCAAAAGGAATCTTTTTTATATGATGCGTTTTGCTAAACGACAAAAGGGAATGTTTTTATTTCCGTACTTATGCGGCGACAACGACTTCTCCGCCGCCGTGACCATTATTTGAGTTTCGGCTTCCTCTACAAGCCATCATTTTTTTTAATGAAAAATAAATACAAAGTTTTAACTTTCTTTTATTTTGGTATTGAAAATGGCTTTGAAAGCGTTTTTATTATATCAATATGTTGTATTGATATCTTGTGATTGAAATGTGGAAATGTTATGTTTCCTTTATGCATGTTTTATGTGATACGATTATGTTATGGTTTATGAGATGTTTAAACATGTTCATATGAGGAATGTATTGGACTTAATAAGTGACGGGTGGAGCCCGCAATAGCTCCTCGATGCATCGGTAGGTCTCATGAGACAACTAGACGAGGAATTGGCCGAGGCCCTTTCCCAATTTGATTTATGGTTTTGGCCGAGGCCTTAATCATTTTAGACGTCTTGGCCGAGGCCTTGACAAAATGTTTCAGAATGTCTGGCATTATACATTCCCTCATTATGAAAGTGGTTATTGATATTTCATGTGATTATTCGACCAGTAGAATATCCATGTGAAGAAGTGAATGGAATTATCTCATTTTACTTTTGCCATATTATGTTGATGTTCAAGTTTAAAAGGCTTTTGTTTTAGTTATACATTGACTTAAATTTTTATGTTTATTTATGAAAGCTTCCACAATATTGTTATCCTTACTGAGCATCTGAGCTCACCCCTTTCAATGTTTTAATATTTTCCAGGATGTGAAGAAGTATTTTATGAATGACCTGCAGGGATTGTGAGAAGAGGATATGAATGTGGACTATGGAGACTTTTTTTATTGTAGTTTTTCACTTTATGATGTAATGTAACGTTTACGAATGTATCTAGTGTTTCCAAGGCTACTAAACTAATCGGTCTTTCGAGACTTGATCTTTTGTGATCATGCCAATGTTACGAAGTAATGCACCGACTCTAGGTAGCTGGGGTCGGGGAGTTACATCATTACAATATTTGGTGTCCCTTGTACCATATTGATGGACAATATCACCAATTTCTATTCATCCAAGGTAAGGAAGTTGTATCAAGAATACAACATCAAATCCAATCATTCATCTCGGTATCATGCAGCGGCCAACAGCCAAATAAAAGCCTTCAACAAGACTCTTTCAAACATACTACAAAAGATGGTGGATAAAGATAAGAAATCATGGCCTAATAAACTCTTTCATGATTTATGGGCTTATCGGACCACCACCCGCACTACAACACGGTCAACTCCATATTCATTGGTATATGGAACGCAAGCAGTCTTGCCCATTGAGGTTCAATTACCCTCGCTTAGATTAGCCATTTGTGATCAATCATCTATAGATGAACAATCTGAAAAGAGATTGGATGAATTGGAATGATTAGATGAAAAAATATTGTACACCCTGCACCACTTGGAAGTCTATCAGAATCGAATAGTACGAGATTTCAACAAAAAAGTTTGTCTTCATTCATTTATTCAGGGAGAATTGGTATTGGTTCTCATAACTCCAATGATACCAGGAAAGAAACCTCCCAAGGATGAGCCAAAATGTGAAGGACCTTACTCAATACATAAGGTCTACTCTAATTTAGCCTATTCTTTAATATCAATGGATGAAGAACTCATCAAGAATCCAACCAATGCCAGATTTCTGAAGAAGTATTTTCTATAACACAAAATACATCGACACGTTCTATGCATATGACCTTAAACTATTCGCACCATTGTCCAACATGACGTTAAAATATGCCTACGTTCAACATGAAGTTAAACTGTATTGTCCAACATGATGTTAAACTGTGAAAAATTCCCTAATATTTCCAGCAAGACGTTAAACTTCATAACCGACGGTCTATGCATATGACCTTAAACTATTCGCACCATCATCCAACATGCCGTTAAACTGTGCC
The DNA here is from genome assembly GCA_963277665.1 of Viscum album. Lineage (NCBI taxonomy): Eukaryota > Viridiplantae > Streptophyta > Magnoliopsida > Santalales > Viscaceae > Viscum > Viscum album. The sequence goes on from CAUJRU010000069.1 coordinate 2,052,201, forward strand.
TACATCCAACATGATGTTAAACTATATTGTCCAACATGACGTTAAAATGTTAAAAAGTCCCTAATATGTCCAGTAAGATATTAAACTGCATAACTGACGGTCTATACATATGACCTTAAACTATGCGCACCATCTTCCAACATGACGTTAAACTATGCCTACGTCAAACATGATGTTAAACTGTATTGTCCCACATGACGTTAAACTGCAAAAAAGTCCCTAATACGTCCACCATGATGTTAAATTGTGTCCCCATTGTCCTCACTATATGACATTAAACTGCATAGTACCCCATTGTCCAACATGATGTTAAACTGTGCTCAGTCCCTTATATGTCCTATATGACATTAAACTATGCACAGTTAGTGTTGTTTCTACCTCTTGTTTATCACACTGAGTATGACTCACGTGATCTTAGAGTAAACTTTAACCATAACACCCTCTCTGGGCCGCTAACCATGCATAAGTTCCAACACCATTTTTTTAGGTTGTTGTCCTAAAAAACAACTTGATCACTAATTCATTCTTAAATTGAACTACGAAGACTTTGATCCTTGTCTTCTAAGCTGGGTACGTAGGCAACCTTCTGAGGTTCAAGCCCAAAATAAATCTCTTCACATCGGTTCATCTTCTTCTCATACGATGTTGATTCATGAAACCGCCCCCAAAATCAATCTCTTCACATCAGTTCACCTTCATCTCATACGATGTTGATTCGTAAAACCATCCCCAAAACCAATATCTTCACATTGGTTCACCTTTTTCCTTGCTATATGACGTTAAACTGTACATCACTTTTATTCTGTATGACAATAAACTAAAAAATTATTTGATACCCTCACCTGAGATGGAGTCATTATTTGCATTGATCTCCAATCATGTTATATTCTAAAAACTACGTGCATACATGGCAATGCCCGAACCATTTATCTTGGGTTAAACCATCATTGCACTAAAGTCCCCTTTCACCCTTCACTTGTACGAACCAAATCTGTACAGAGGGTATTTCAAGAACTACGTGCGACTTGATTCCCATCCTTATGGGATACATAGGAACGTTCAAGAATCCCTCGAATCCAGCCCCAAGTCTTTGGGCCTAACCCAAAATTCCACTTTTAGTCCCTTGGATGAAAATGCCCCTGTGAAAACATGAATGTGGTATGAAAACACTCGTCTCCATTCACATCAGGGTTGTAAAACACACACGGTGTGTTCCTCATTATGGTCCGAGATCTATAACCCTAAACTAAGATATCTCATACTCTCATCCCACATGAAGTTAAACTATATTTCAAGAACTACATTTGGCTTGATTCTCATTATAATGAGATATGTAGTGAAGTCCAACACATCAATTCAGGACCCATCCACGACATGATTATGGTTAGCACTGGTCTGTGTATCTCTACATGCATTGAACAAATGCCCATTTTGATGGGTCATACCCCTAACCTTAAATACTTCCATGTCTCTATAACCCTTTTCTTGGATTCTAATCACAAATGGTCTGATACCCGAGAGTTCTTTTGGCTGACTATGCAGCATGTTCCCTTAGGCGGCCTTGCATAAACAGTCTAAATAATAGACTTGTCAGCCAAAATATACTATTATTTGACTATGCATCCACTGCCCTTAGGTGGCCTTGCATAATTCAACCCCCTAACGGGTTTGTCAAAAAGTGGTAACTTCATTCTTGGGAAGAAAACCTCTTTTGTCCTTATTTGTCTTATAGACAATATGTAAGGATCCCCAGAAAATAGCTATCCTTAACATATTTGTACCATACTCTTTTTCATGATCTGAAAGTATTCAAGTCTTTGGTTTATATTTTCCTTCCCAACGTTTGGGTCAGACCTTCGTAGGAGTGACATTCATCCAATTCTTAGACAATCTTGATTGGAAATATCCTCTCTATATTCAAGTACCTCTCTCTATACAGCAGACTCTGTGCTTTGGAAAATTTGAATCACCATAAACTTTCACTGGATCTTTTAGCACTAGAAAATTAAAATTTTTGAGAGTTCTTTTTCCTAACTATGTAGCATATACCCTTAGGCGGCCTTGCATAAGTCGCCTACATAATAGACCTGTTAGCCAAAAGATGCAATTATTTGACTATGCAGCCAATTCCCTTAAGCGACCCTGCATAATTCACCCCCCTAATAGGTTTGATATATAGTGGTAACTTCATTCTTGGGAAATACTTCTTCTAATGCCTTTTAGCCATTTTTTGTATCATTCCTCAGATTCAAAATTTCTTAATTCATAGTTTACATGTTTCCCCTCATACTTGAATATGGAAATATGTTTTCAGATAAATTATCAATGAATTGAGTCAATTTTAATCCATTTGGTAAAAGTTATTTCGACCTTAAACATTGGCCTTTTTATTTCTGACATGCATGACTTTAAATTGCCTAAAAAAGACAAGGGAACTCTGAATAAAAGTCAAGTCCCAACTCACTAAAGATACATTTTGTATGATTTAGGTAATATTGAGCAATTAAAAGATTCAAAGTTTTTAGGGTTATATTTATAATCCTAGAAAAAATCAAACTATGCTTACTAGGCCCATTGGCTTATGTAAAAATTTAATGTAGGTAGCAAAAGAATACAGGAAAAAATGATTGAAGATGAAAGTGTTTTTCATTTGATGCACAAGAGTTAGAAGGACATCCATAGACTGGAGTCTCTTCTCTTTTCCAAGAATTACAAAAGGCTATCAACATAAATCTTCATTTGATTTACAACATCCCGAGCTTCATCAGCAGCCACTTGAAGCTCATGCACTCGACCAGCTTCACTCTTTTCATCTTGATGGAGTGCATTCTTGGCATCTGCAATGACTTTCATACCATTCGTTTGAACTCCTTCCAGTGAATTATTAAGCTAGTCAAGTTCCCCAATAACAACATCTAAATCTTGATAAAGGTGCATCTACTGGACAAATTTCTCCTTGATATTATGCTTTAGCACCTTCAACTTAACAGAATGATCAGACTCAGCTCGGGACACCGTAGCCTCAAATTTGCTGACATTGGCCAACAACCTTGCTCTGGTTAGGTCTTGACGGTATCTCTACTCCTGCTCCCTCTTTATGATGACCTGTTTCACCACGTCATGGATCTTTTGATATCCAAAACCGTCAATTCCCAACACGATGAACAATGATGATAGTCACGGGATCTTCGAAGATATCTCTTCAAGAGGCACTTTAGATATGATCTTCCATATGTTCTTCCATGCCTCGCATCGTGAAAACTGAAGTACCTTTTGTACCTCCGGGTCTGATTCGACATCACTATCAAAATAGGGAATATAATCTGGAATTAATTCACTTAAAGAAGTGCCCTATTATGCTCCTTCCTCCCTGACCCATGTTACTTCACTTTCTATTCCCATTGGGGCGGAGGCTGAGGCTTCACCTCCAGATCTATCCACTGAAATTCATGGCCCTCCATAATCAATTTAAATATTTGGTTACTTTCAAAGGATAAAAAAAGTTGATTGGATGTCTGACAAATTAAGTACAGTCGCAAATATTGTTATCCCTTACCCAATGGTAGATCAACAACATGAGAATGCTCCTCCCCGTTTTTCATAGCTTCATCATGATTTTCAGGATGAATTTTAGGAGGCTCTACCGGGTTCATCTCCACTTGATCTAGTGTCTCTACAATAGTAGGGTTGTCCATACCCCCTTCAAGAATTGGTAGTTAAATAGCTTTCTCAGATGGAACTGCACATATTTTAACCAATCATGGTCATAGATGTAATAAGAAGTTATTTTAACAGGATGAAGGATAACACTCGCGTCCATAATATTCTAAATTACATGGTAATTTAACACGATCTAAAAAATCTTCAAAAGATGCACCAAGTTCCATCATTTCATCCAATGTTATCTTAGATTTTTGGTTAATCTCACCAGTGGGAGCATTTGATACGTCTTCTTGGAAACCCTCATTCTACGACCTCTGATCCCGGACAACGTCTTCAGATAAAATTGCAGCATCAGTTACAGTTGCCACTAATTTTTCCAGTGCAGGGGTTTAACCTAAAGTATCATTGAATGGAAGTTAGTTGATGTTTCATTCAACATTTTATGAAGCATTGTTAATTTACCAGAAGAAGGTTCTTCCCTTATTGTAGTAGCAGTAGGAGTGATACTGGGAACAAACGCTGGTTCCTCTTCAGGAGCAGCTAAGCCAACATGAACTTGTGTTTGTTCACCAGCACCCTCCATTATTTTTAAAGGAGGGTCAGTACTATCCCTCAAAGGGGAAATTGAAGAATCCCCTATAATCCCAAGAAGTATGAGCAACCTTTTTATGGGTTAATACTCATTACTATCCGAAGGACTTACCACTACTGATGAAATGTTTAGCTATGGACTTCCTCCTTTGATGCTTTTTCTTCTTTGGATTTTTGGGAGTGTTAACATTCTCCTCTCCAAATACAGGTATTGGAGAGTGAAAATACCTTTCTAACTCCTCGTCCATGGATTTCCAGCCTGGAGATACCTCACCCGGATCACGAGAAGATCCATTAGCCCTGATGGCAGTACCACTAGGGCTATACTGTGGTGAAGGAACCTCAACAGTTCCTTTCTTTGTAAGCTGCAGGATGAAGAAAATAATTTCCTTGAGTAACAAATCTTTGACTGAAATCAAGTTGCAAAGAAAATAAAGAAAGAGACTTACATCTTTAGGATCCATGTAATCATGCCACTCCTCATCTCCAAAACCACCAGTCCCCTCAGTGGTGCCACAATATATCATTTCCTTCACTCTCTTGGTGAGAGGAATGGAATTGTCGATGAAATATATGAGCATCTCCAGCTCTCTGACGTAAGCCCGCACTTCATAGGGATGATCCTCAAAACACATATCTGTAGAAGCCTGAAGATTCCCTATTCCATGGATGTGTAACCCTTCGCATAAATCCATCCAGGTAGTTTCAGTATTGTAATATAAACTCCGCCATTTCTGGACAGCCTCTGGTCATAAATATTTAGCATGTGTACCAGAAGGCTGTGAGGAGGGTCCTATAATCTTAGACTTCATCTTCTTCCCAGCTCCTACAACTACATATAAATGATAAGAAAATAAGATTTGTTGCTTTATAAGGTAATGGAGATTAAATTGCCTCAATGAGGTAACTCACTAGGAGTCGATGGAGTGGGTCTATTGATTCTGATAGGAGGATTATATCTAGAACGAGGCCGCTTTTCCGCATGTTGTGCCTCGTCATCCCCATCTTGGGAATCCAGTGAGTCAGCCCTTGGTGAGGAACTTGGTGAATTAGCTTCAGGTGGCGAAGCATCACCTTCCTGATGAAGGGTTTCGTTCTCTACAGTTCTTTTATTTTTCCCCACCTGATAAACTAGACGATTCAACACCCCTTTAGGGTATGATGCTATCCAGTTCTCGGCATACCATGTAGTCAAGTTACTCGCCGCTTTGTCAACTGGTAGAACAAACACTGCCCCGGTCTTGTCCATAGTTGTCAGTAACCATAGTTGTCATGCAACCATCGGATGCTGCTCTAACCTGAAATGCATAAGAGGGGATACAACAGTCTACTGCAGACACTTGAATTGGCATGCAAATCTATATGGAACATAGGCCTGGCATATAATCTCTCCGCCAATCTTGGTGGCCAGTACACCATCTCTGTAAGACAGCATGTACGATCTCAATTCCAGATCGGCAGTTCCATCATCAAAAAACCTCCCGGTTGGCGGGTTTCCATAAGGAAAGAAATTGAATTCCTTGTACATGCTCAGCCTCACCTTCCTATCATAGATGTTGAGAGCTAATGGAGCAACTCCAGAAAATTCCTGCACTGATGGACTGAAGAAACTTCCAAGAACCTGTACTCTGTTCTGTACATTATTTGTTCTGAAATGAGTGGCAATCCATCCCCAAAAAACTTGAAATGGTCCCACTATTCTCAAAGGAGACTTACCCATAAAGACATGGAGAAAGCTTCTATGAATCTTCACCAAAATGGGGGTGGCCAACCCAACCATTTTCTTCTCAGCCAACTTGGCTGCCACAACGAAGGTACCTGGCCTGATGCCTCCCTTCGAATCCCTGACTGAAAGAAGATAAACACTGAGCCACAAGGCTAAGAAGCCTGCTAGATGGGTCTTTTTTGGGATTCTCTGATTTACTTCATATCCCCACTTCTCAAATTCTCCTACTTCTAGGGTTGGCTAGAATGTTCCAAGAGCACCCCTATTCTCTGTTCTGGGGAAGGTAGTAGGACGAGTACAGGTGGGACCATTCTCCTTCGAATCCTTCTCCTCCTTCTTAGTAAGAAACATATTAATCCACTCCTCTAGATGAATATCCTTTCTATAATAATTTAGGGAGGTCTTTGAACTTTTGAGCTTGTGGAAAATTTTCAATAATTCCTGAGCCAAAACCGGAGTCTTCTCTTAACCATTCCAGGTCACCTTGGGAGGGATGAATTCATCATACATGTCACCCAGAATTGGAGCCCCTGAGATCTTGTAGACATCCCATAGAATAATGCCTACTTCTCCATGATTCATATGGAAAGAATTGGTTTCTGGGCTCCAGCGGCTGATTAGCTTCGGCACAAACTCATCATTCCTATAGACATATGTCTGCCCAGCCCAGACGCCTTCATATATCGTAGCTCCTCTCAAATCCTCGACAAACTCTGCATAGGTTTGTTGCACCCAGTATGCCCACATCCAAGTTGGCTTCACACCTCCTCCAGGATGGAAGTCCCAACTCTTCTTCTAGCCTTTGGATTGATCCATCTGAGAATTTCGGAAGATTGAAGGATAACAATGTGGTTGCAGCTCGGGCTTGTGAGGTTTCAGATCTGGCGCACAAGGGCTATGATGCATCATATAAGCCTTCTCCACTGTTCCAATATTTACAAATTCTCCTCCACTTGAGATATTTGCTGAAGCAAAATCGGTTTAATTCTGAAACCAAGAATGTGGGAGATAGTTCTTTGCCTCTGGAATGTTGATATCTTGCAGATGACCATGGCCATACAGAGGCAAGTAGATGCTCTATGGAAAATTACGATGATACTTCTTCAAGTACTTGGCCAAATCTGGAAGAGTTCTGTCGCATATATCATAGTAATCATGGCCAACAACATTCATCATGTCATCAATTCGCTTGCTGGCCAGTTCATCTGCCGTTCCGATTCTTCTAGGATCCATTGAATCTGCACAAAGGTTGAATAATTAACTCTTAAGTAAGTTGGGTTTTCATAAAATTTTTGTGAAGAAAAGTGAAAAAATTTCTAAGGCATTAAGGAGCGTAAGTCCTATGTTGGAATGAAAATATAGTTGTGTCGTGTAAGTTTTTGGTGCACATGTATCACTGCAAAAGTCCAAATACCTCTACAGAAGCATGACACAAAGAACCAACGGAAAACAAGACACTTGCGTGACGAAGAAAACTTGTGCGGTGAGAGTGAGAATCTTTGAGAACCAGTTTCTTTGCACGAGGAATGGTCGTGTATTTATAGGCATGTCTGCACCCCTCCATGCCGAATCCTGCACGACTCGCACCTACATGACGCTATCTGCACGCTCAACACTTGCACGCCGCAGTTCCTTGGTTTTCCCCTTTTTCCTCAGAGTCACATCCTCCTTCTTTCGGATCCAACTATGAGGGGGGAATTTTGTTGACGCTCCTTTCCGTCACAGAGTCTAACGACTAGAAAAGGAAAATACCTTAGTCCAAAGTGATTCATCCTTTAAAGAAACATCAAAAATTGACAAAGGCATGAACAATGATTTGTTTATAGTTGGGTCACACAAGTTTTATCATAGTCACGCAAGTATACTTGCGCGCCACATATTGATCACGTAGGTGACCTATGCGCCCTAAGTTATTTTCGCCCAAGGTCTCTACTGGCCTATAGATACCCCTTGTGGGCCCCCCATTTTGGGACAAAAAATACAGAAACTTAGATTTGAGCTCTCGGCATCCTAGTCTATTCTTGAAACCTTCCGAACAATTCTAAGGTAATTTCTTACCTAGAACGGAAGATCTAAAGAGGGGGAACAAGGCCTAAGTGTTGAAATTCATCAATACCTGTGCGCCTAAGTGTCTAACCCTTCATGGAAAAGAAGACACTTGTGTGCCACCTTATCCCTTCAACAGAACCTACACGCCACTCATTTAAAAGTATGTAGGGATAATATTAAGGGCTTGAGCCAAGCCTTGCCCAAGTATTACCCTATGGGTTGACCGTCGCGCAGGTACCTATGTGTCGCGCAGGTATACCTGCTTGACTAGTACCTACACGCCCCAACAGGACCTGCGCGCTGACTTCTTTTTGGTTTCCTCTCCTGCCTATTCAACTTTATTCTTCAAATCCACCTCTCCTATTCAAGATTTATCCTTCAAAACCATCTTTAAAGCCATTTTTTGGCATGGTTCCTTTGTTGTCTTCCTTATCTAAAAGGAATTCTATGGAACATCTCTTAAAACCAAGTGATTTACATATCTTTATGTCACTAATGTTAGAGATTTCATTCATTCAACCTCCCTGGGCCTTCTTTTCAGAAGTAAGTCTCAGTCATAATTTTCCTTAACTTGGGCCTCCTTCTCAGGAGTAAGTCCCAATCTCAAATTCCCAAATATGGGAATCCTCCTTAAGAGTAATCCCCAAGTCCCCTAACCAGGGCCTCCATTTCCGAAGTAAGCCCTAGTCTTCAAGTTCAATTAATTCTGGGCATCCTCTTCAGAAGTAAGCCCCATGTTCCCAAATATGGGCATCCTCCTTAGGAGTAAACCCCAGTCATAATTCCCCTTAACTTGGGCCTCCTTCTTAGAAATAAGCCCCAGTTCTCAAGTCCCTTTAACCTATTCCTCATTCTCAAAAATAAGCCCCAGTTCTCAAGTCCCTTTAACCAGGGACTCCTTTTTAGGAATAATCCTCAGTTTTCAAGTCCCTTTAACCTGGGCCTACTTCTCAGAAATAAGCCCCAGTCATAATTTCTCTTAACCAGTCTTAATTTCCTTTAATTTGGGAATCCATCTCAGGATTAAGTCCTAAGCTAAGTATCCAAATCTCCATAAAGCACATATACCTTTATGGACCTTGTTCCCGGGTTTATTCCATGAAGTAAATCCCAATCCTCATCTATCTTGGGTAGTCATACATACATAATCCCCACATCATTTATTATGATTGCATCTTTCATGGCACAATTGTCAGGTTTTACCAATACCTCTTATTTCTCACACTGAGCATGACTCACGTGAGCTTAGAGTGTAAAAGTAATTATGACATCTTTCTTTGAGCCACCAATCATACATAAACCTCATACTTATTTACTCTAAATACAAGGGTTCTGATTCATTTTCTAAACAAGGATACATAGGTAGCCCATCTGCGGGTACGATCCCAACTCTGAAATAATCCATGTCATTTTGAATGACAATAAACTTCTAGTGCCCCGCTGAGTGGATTTAAAACTAGTATGGTTATCATAATGACCAAGAGATTTTTATATAATGTTTTGAAGGATACCATTGAATAATAATCTCTAACAAATACAAATGATTCTCTATCGATGAAGAACCTCGAATACATATAAAAGATCCTCTAAATCTCCTACATACTAATCATTGATTGTCAGATCTAAAGGAAAGCTCATTTTCATACTTGGTAATTTAATAAGGATTCATGAACATAACTTAAATATATAAAGATATTCCCTGATTAGACAATAATTCCCCCAAAAAAGGTGTGATGAGTCCGACTTCTCATCCTCTCGACCAATGCAAATTCTTAAGCCTCATCGGTTCACAACTAATGAGCACCTACCTTTGGAAAGTAGGTCCAAATGGATATAGAATCATTGGATATTTCCAGTTCTACAAACAAACCCATTAGAAACCGATTGGATTGTCTGAACCTTAAACCAATGAGGTCATTCCCATTTCCAGAGGAAATATGGGGATCTCTAGGGATGAGTTCTTACCTTTTCAGGTGGGTTAGAACACCGGTATGGGTGTCCACCTAATACTATGCTACCAAAGTAGGCTGGTTCTACCTATTAGAGCCTACGTAAGTGTCCATGTCCTTATAAAGTGTGAGATCAACCATATTCACCATGAAAATACCCGTGAGTGTATCCTAAATGTCACCAAGTGAGTTGAGATGCCACATGATAGGACTGAAGTAGAGAGAAGTGTACTGTTCCCAAATTTGAATCAATTCATGCATAGATTCCTCTTCAATGATTTTGTAGAGTACTGTAATGATATGGACACATCTTTTTTGAAGGGTCCATTGGTTTCCAAGTGACATAGGATATTGAGCCGTTGGGAGTGCTGTAAACTCAACCATGTAGAATTGTTGATCGATATCTTTAAAGTGCTCCCAGAACCTTTGATAAAGAAACTGATGGTCCAGAGGCAAAAATGCATCACCCAGATAGTCTAGAAAAATGACATGACCTGGTCATAGGTGTGGGACTCTGGAATTTCAAACTTGGAAACCACATTCATTCAGAACAATACAGACAGCTGGTTGGTAGACAGAGTGTCCCACACACTTCTCTATTTAAAAGTGGGTCCCAAATATTGGTTTTCCAAAGTTATGATTGGTGCTGGCCAAGAATATGGAAATGACACATATGTGGATAAGTGCTGTGTTAAACTAGCTGGTGGAGGAGCTACTGTGAGAGCGGACAGATCACTACACGTTGGGTCATCTCTTATTGGAAGTGCCAACCGCATCATCACATCCTTATTGGATTGGGTGCTCACCACTACCTCATGTCTGAGAGAATTGGTGGTTATCTCTAGGCCTAGAAAATGCCCGTTGTCTATCATACTCCATAATAACTCTCTGTGATATCATGTTGAGGTAGATAATGAAAATAGTTATTAGAAGGATGAATACACGATGAGACCCTAGAAGGGATCCAAATCTTCCTCCACCTACACGTACCTATGAAGGGATTCAATAATTTTGTGGACCTCACCTTATGAGATGGAAAACATCACATTCTGGGATCATGGTCCAGACTTTGATTTAGATGACTGGGGTAAAGGATCCATCATTGAATCACATTCTACTTTAGAGTCTGATAAGAGAACATTATTAACCATGACCTGGCAATTTTTAGAGTTTTTTTATTGGGTGGTGATGATTCAACCTTCTTCCCTAGGATAGCTCTTTAGGGTAGGGAAGTTATTTGACCTGGTTTGGAACCCCATTCTGATGGGTGATAATGTGGGGAGGACCTCCTCTTTGTTTTTTTGGGATACTAGGAGGTCCTCGATATCAATTATTGCCTTCATGAATTGGAACTCTTCTTTGATCACTGAAAGAGTGGGTAGGACCTCCACTATGAGGGGTTAAAGTGAGAGGAGGGACTTTAAATTGATCAAACTAGACACGGGGAAGACCTTCATGTTGGATTCCAAAAGTGTGAGGAGGAGCTTCACTGTGGCTAGTTGGAACATGGAGAGGGCCTCTATATTGACCATTGAAGGAGTGGGTAGGACCTCCAACTTGAGTGGCTATCACATAGGGAGGACCTCTATATGAATTTTTAATAAAGCAGGGATAACCTGTGCTTTGATCGATGTTGGATTGGGGAGGGCCTTCAAATTAGACATCATGAGCATGAGGAGGACCTATGCACTGGATGTTAGTGAAGTGCGGAGGCCCTCCACTTTTTCTAATGCTGGGAACATGGGGTGGTCCTCCATGTCATTTGAGAGAGTAGGGAGGGCCTCCTCCTTGACTAGAAATAGTAAGAGTAAGACCTCTATAGTGGATTTAATTATCACGGATCGGTCCATGATGGCTATTAATGACACCAGCGGCTGACAAAGTCAACCCAATCTACCCCTGGGGCAGTTGAGGCCTCGATCCTAACTAAGCACTGATGGGTCCCTAATTTTCAGTGGAAGGAACTTGTAAGAATGCATCATGGATGGAAAGACCACTAGAGCTATGGAAGACAATTCCCCTTGTCAGGCATCCTCCTAAGTTTCCACCCAAAGTTTCCATAGGGGAATTCAGACTAGGGATAGAAGAGCAGGGATGTAGTCCACATACTCCTCGACCTGGAGGAACAATTGATGCTGGCACTAATGAGGTATGGTGGGATATCTCCTGGGTGATTCTTGGGTGGTAGTCATTTCTGGGGTGACTCAGGAATCCCCTAACTCCTCAGTGTAGGGTAGAGAGTCATGGGATCGCTTGAAAGAGAAGATCCTAGAGTGATTATTCATTTTAGTGGGGAAGAATGGATCCCTTTGTGGCCCTTGGTGGTAGTGGTGTTGGTGAGGGGAAAACCCTCTAGGTCTTAGGGAGCTGTATACCAAATGGGAATGACTCTCCTACTCATAATTTTGCATGAGGGAATCAATCACTTCTATGAATGATCTCTGAGGGTGATATAGGGTGTTGGAACCTTGTAGATGATGGTATAGAGTACTCTGTGGGAAAGGTGGGGTCATGAGTGATTGCCATGTTGAAAAGTTTCCTACCCCTATGATGATAGGCATTAGGTTGTTGGTTACCAGTAGCTTGGATCCAGCAAAGTAGAAAGGTTCAACTATTAGTACGAATACGAAGAAAGAAATTACCAATTAACCAATGACATACAATATTCCATAGTTGGAGAGAGTGATCAAAACTGATTATGTTATAGACTGGAATGCCCAATGTTCAATTACCCAAATTTTTGGTGAGTTCCATGCTGGGCCCATTGTTTGATTAGTGGGTCCTAGCACCAGATATCTAGATCTGATAACATGCTAATTTTTTGATGTCTCAAATGATACTAGTCCCCATATTGAGGATAATAGATTCATATTGGGTTCACCATTTCTGTTTCTGATGTTTTCATTGGGGTTCCCCACCTCACATGCTCATGTGTGATCTAGCATGCATTGTTACACCATGTTCCCACATTCCAAAGGCAGGAAACATTCATCAGTCTCATCAGTTATGTCTGTTTCTTGATTAAAATAGGAATATGGAATGTCTGTTCTTCATTCCATAGATTACTCCTTGGAACTTGTTGTATAGTATGGGTCTCCATCATATATTAAGATGTGTTCATGAAACTCATTCCTAGGGCCATGTCTTTGTGGACTTCGGTTAATTACGATGCTTCTGTTTGGATATTCAAAGGGGTCTTGATAGGGTAGAAACATATGCTTTGTAGAGTAGTCATGTTGGGCATTAATGGCATGTTTGGACACCGGGAACATTGATCACCTATATGGAGGCATCTCAAGTGTAGAACCCGAGGCATCCTATGTCATTTATGAGGTATCTGATTCCAATAGTATATCTTCCAAGGATTTCACCTCAAGCATCCCCTGTTTACCATGAGGCAGCTTCATGAGAGAGGTCACAAGTTTAACATCTTGAGGATATTGAATGAGGGTGATCAAAATTCTTCACCAAGGCGGATTAGGGTGGCGTTTTCCTAGGAGGGAACACCTAAGATACTTACTGGATGGATGGACCAGAATGACCCATGGAGTCTGATCCAGGTAGGTGTGTCCCATAAAGGGAATATAACACACTTTTAAGGATGATCATACCTCCCTTAAAGTCAGATTAGGGAATAAGACACCATGGGAGGGGGGAACCAAGAGTTACTATTGTTTGAGATTTAACCTTAAAGAGGTGTCCTACATACCCTATTTAAAAGACAAGGATCCAAATCTATGTAGTTCGATTGATGGTGTGAGGATTACGCATAGGAGCTACCATTCACAATAATATTTCTATTGGTTGGATTGTGAGGGGATTGTGCATGTGAGCATCCCAGGTTCTTCTAAGATCAAAGATGATGTGGATGAGGCTTACACATAGGAGCTTCCCAGGTGGGTAGAATGATCTCACCGGATATGGTGTATCAGGTAAAATTAGGATGGATTATGGATGGGTTGGGTGGAGTGTTTGATTTTCTAGTTTTGGACCTCAAAGAGGCTTTATATGTATCCCAATTTAGTTGGGAATAAAATTCCACATATTTCAGTTAGGGGTGTTGGGGATTACACCTGAGGAGGAGGCCCATAGAAGTGGAGTGAATGGTTGGGGATGCATGGAAGCTTCCAGTTGAGGGGTTATAATGAGGATTACACCTAATGAGGAGTCTTGTTGGGTAGTACATGCTGATAATTATACATTGGAGCGGCCCATAGAAGTGTAAGTTAGATGTCATGGTCCCTACTGTCCTCTAATCTCACACGATTCATGCTCGTTGTGAGAAACAAGAACAAGAATAAGACCTAACAGTAATGTCACGAAAGATACACCAACAGGTGATGGTATGAGGGTTATTAATGGAAGATACCTAATGATTATGTCATTCCATAAAAGGAGGATCTCATTTCATGTGTTGAATATCTCATTCCTTGTGATTTATACATGGATCACCCTATTAAGGATGTGTGGGGCTTACACATGGAAGCTACCTGAGGTGGAATGATCATCCCATAGTGTTATCCCATGAGGGTTACACATGGGGAAAATCGTGTGTATTTCATGGTATGAGACTTTTGTTTAATGTCATGTGCATAGGATGTTGGTGCTAGTCACTTTTATGTAATGCAGTGCAGACGTTGGACACTCACTCCTCACCCCTTGGGCTTACATAACCGTCACACATGCACCGTTAGGTAGTACAAGGATTTAGCAATGCCAAAGTGTAATGGTGTGGAGGAGTGGTCAGTCACGAGTTCAACATTGGCATCCCTATACATACAATCAAGGGGGATTAGAATACCCATGCTAAGAAGCAAAAGGTATAAAAACACATGCACTAGAGGAATAGGGGATACCTCACGAGGGACTAAGAAGTTTCTACACACAATCTTAGAGGGATTCATGCAAGAGGTTCCCAAGCACTGTGGTTTGGAATAGAGACAAGCCATGAAGTTTAAAAGAAGGGGAAAATACAGGATTAGAAGCCTGTGTGTAAGGATAGGTTTGAGCACAACTTTGGATTGTTCTGTGCAAGGTTGAGGTTGCATGCAGGAGGATCCCTTGCACACATATGACTTAGGATGAAAGGGATTGGGTTAGGATTACAAAACTATGGGCCCACTCAATTGAGTAACCATAGGGATCCTGTCATGAAATATCTCTACCTTGATGATTATATCTATTCACGATGTTGCAGAAGATCATTCTTGCATGCATTAGAGTGTCAGTTCGACTTCAAAAGGATCACACTAAAGAAGGGGTGGGGTGGTGTGGGAGTGGCCTTATACTTATATCCTAAATAATAGGTGATGTAATGGAATATTTGGTCATGATATATTTCTTCTATGAAACTTCATCCATATCCACGACGGGCGAGCGTGCAATAGTTGGTTTGACGTCTCATTTGGTACATAAGAGGTTTGCACATGGATCTTGTTCTTTCTCATAGTTCATTCCTCTAGATTGATCCTACATTATGTGTTTTTCATGGCCTTCTCATAAAGGATGTGACAAAAATAGTTTTTGGTGTGAAAGAGTCTTCCACATGGACTTCATTCTTTTCCACGCACCTAAAAATGTGTACACACACTTTTTTATGATCTTGGAATGTTCTGTTGAGTCAAATGATGGGTTTAGTTTTCCCAAAGAACTCCGTTTATGGCAACATTGTAGAATTCAGAGCAAAAAATTATTAATTTAAGAAATTTTAAATAAGAGAAGCATAACGCAATACAATAATGGTTGAAAGGGGTTGGATCTATGGTAGATCTCATAGATCCTTCATCATTATATAGTTCTCATCAGAAAATGGAATCAATATCATTATTCCATTTCTCTTCTCTATATAATTTCTGGTTTTGAGAACATAGAAGAGAAATCTCCATTAATACATCCAGTTCCACCTCCTTTATAGAGAATAGGAAATGAAAAAAATCGATTAAGGCATTCATTATATCAACACCCATCTCAATCATATGTTTTCCATCCATTAACCCATAGTTCACCATTGGTATGCATTACGAAATAAGAGATGTATAGAGAGATTATTTGATAGATTCGATAATGCAACAACTCATAAAAAAGAGTATATGGATATAATCAATCCATTTATTTACATTTTTCTCCTAAATCAAGGATGAAATCTAGAAATAATTAAAGAATAGAGTGCTTGTGTGATCTCCCCAGGGACCTAGATCTTGAGTTAGTTCTCTATTACTCGAAGTTTAATAGATCACATTACAGTGTGGAGAATGTGAAATAACATAGAGAAACATGGGGAAGTGAACAACACAACACAATTGATAAAATAAAGTATAATTAGTGTCAACACATGGAATGAAATTACATAAAGAAATATATTGTGAAAAAACCCTAATTGAAGTAGACATATGCCAAATGGTTTCAATGTATGAGGAATAAAATTATTCACATCTCTTTCCTTCTTTATCCTCATATTCAGTATTGAGGTGAACTTCTCTGGTGGATATCACATGTTGAGATTTTATGGTTGAAATTAATTCGATTAGAAGCATATGTTCCCAAGATAAAGATCTGTTTACATAGAGGGTGAATTAATTTAGTAAATGAAAAAACAATGGAAGTTATTATGAACTAAAAATATTAAACTCTTGGATTTTAGCATTCCTTGGTATGTGGGCCAAAATTTCAGTGGAAAAAGTGAGAAAACCTGACTTGGTCATGGGATTTCAGGGGTATGGAAGAGGCTAGTTTTGGGAACACAGTATGGATTCAGTGGTTCATATTCATCTGTGGGACACAATATTCTCCTTCAATGGTATAAAGTGGTAGAAATCATATGATATTCAATAGGGGTAAGAATTGAGAGTGGCGTGATCACTCCATTCTTCATAGGTGAGGGCGGTGTTTGCTGGTTTCAGAGTCTCAGCCAATATGGGTTCTTGGAAAAGTGGGTGTTGGTGAATGGTCACTATGGTAACTATGATAGGTGTAGAGAAGTGGTAAGGTAAGTGACCAAGGTATGTTAGGTAGTTGGGGAGGGAACTCATGGTCAGTGTAGTGAGCGTGATATGGGGGTTGAAATGGGGGAATAGTATGTTGTCCATGGTCAGTATACTGACTATAGAGATAGTTTTTGGTAGGTTGTGCTATAAGTACTGTCTCATGGTAGGTAGATGAGGTGATCATGAATGATATTGATAGTAGGAATACTGACTATGAAAAGTGAAGTTAGTTCTAGCCCTTTCATTTTATTTACATATATTTAATGAAAATTAATTTCATTTTAGTGCTGAATTGTGCTAATTAAATCTAAATTAATTTAAAGATTAATTTTGAACAAATTTATTTCAAACGGATTTTAATTTATGGATTTTCCATAAATTCAAAAGAAAATGTTTAAATAATTAATACACAAAAATTTAATCCATTTAATAAATTAATTTCAAATTGAATATTTATAATTTTAATTTCATATCTTAAAAATTAATCACCATTTTACTAGCATGTATTTTTCAAATAATCCTAAAAATTAATATATTAATAAAAAATAATACTTTGATTCATTTAAATTTAAGTCCAAAATTAAAAAAGTCACTAGAGATGAATGAATTATCCAATATTTGAATTAAAAGTAAGGGTATTGTCATTGAATAATAGATAAAAATATAGAAATTTTAAAATCACATCAATTCCAGAGCCCATGTTTTAGATAAGGAGCATGCTCCTCATGTGAGAGGGTTGGGTTTCAAACCACCCCCTCTCAAAACAATGAGCGGAGCTCACCCTTAATCACCATGAAACATGCTCGCATAGGTTTAATTAATACTATTATTCTTGATCACATAGAATTAAAAGAAAAAATTTGGATCATAAAGAAGAAAATCCAGGGAAATGATACATAAAGGGAAGATTATAATGAGAATTTTAAAGTGATATAGAGCGAATTAGCTACTTGTTTTCAGGGAGTTACTAAGAGAATTATTAAAAAAACTATGTACTTGATATGAAAAACATTATTGGTACTAAATCTATTATATTTATTATAATTTTTTAAAGTCAGTAGGATAATTATTGTCAATATATTTTGTATTTAATATATAAATAAAATTATTTTTTATTCCAAATTCTATTTAACATAGAAAGAATATGCATTGAAGACTGGTAGCTGATAGGAACTAAATGTGCATTTATTATCCTAGGGTTTCAAACATGACTTAGGGGAAGACCATTTGTATTTGATACCTCATAAAATGATTTATTTTTTAATGAAAACTTGTACATAATTCTTTTATAGAAGTAAACTTATACTAATATTTTTTACGTTAAAAAAATTGGTGATATAATGTATTTAATTATTATTTTTTAATGCATTATCTCTTTGAGAACTAAAAATATTTTTTTTACCTTATTGATATAATTTTATTTTATATTATTGGTTGGGGAATATGAGAAATCCAATTGTAAGATTTTTTTATAATTATTGGTAGTTTTAAATTCCACTAAATAAATAATCCATAGTAATATATATGGCGATGGTTTTAACTATCATTTCTCATTTAAAAACCACAACTATATGCTACTAATTACTATTAAACTTCTAATATAGTAGTAATTTTTATAACTTCCATTTGTTTAGGTAAAAAATAAAAAAATAAACTAAATAATAAATAAATGTACCAAATATGGTTTTAATTTACAGTATATTGTAATGAATTATTCAAAAAATAAAAAACAAAATAGTTACATTTATTTTAATGATGATTAAAACTGAAGATAATCACAAATCCACACCAGTTTTCAAAGACCACCACTAATATAAAAAACACCTATGATTAATAGGAAACTAAGGAAAATTTTATGGTTTATTAAACTTACATAAATGAAAAAGAAATCACTAAAATCCATAAATATTTGAAAAAACCACTACCAAGACCTTATTTTTCTTTTAGTACCCACACATGATCCACAATACAAGATAAACAAGATCATGGTATACTCTCAAGAGTTAGGGAAGAGTTAGAAACTGAGAAGACCAAATCCTAGACTTTAGAAGGGTTACCCTACAAACTGTTATGAAAAGTATTTCCCGCTCAATTTATTGATTCCCTTCTGTGGGTTATATAATAAAATATCACAAAAGAGATTATTTAATAAAAAAACCTCAAATATTAATAAAAGAGACAGAAAATCATATATCAAGTAAATCAATACCATAAAAAATTCTTTATAATCTCACCTCAAAAGCATTGAAAACACCCCTTAACATACAACCAAAAATCTATTATATAGAAACTCATTTTGTGAAAATAATTTTCATCTTTAAATCATTCATTTATTTAAAAAACATCTGACTGGATATCCCCAGTACATTAAAATCACATCATGTTTCTTGAAAATAATTAATATTCATTATTTGAAAATAAACTTGACCATAAATCATTTTCTATACTCACATTATTGGAAATAATGTTTAAAAACATTTCATGAAGGAATACCATAACACTAAAACTTTCTTTTTTAAAACACGTTCAAACATTAAACCCTAGAATATCACCTTAAAACATAAAAAATAACATTAAAAAACTAATAAAACTCCTCAAATTACATATGAATAATCAACACTAATCAAAATATAAGCTTGAGGCATCGAAGGGGTGAAAACAATAATGTATCCAATGATTTGTTAGTACGAATATTTTGGGGATATGCTTTTTTAGACTGTGCATCAACTGTGAAATTGTCACTTAATGTTACCTAAAATGGAATTTTATTATTAGTGCATGGTTTAACAGACCATGAAACCTAACCACACACCTCTAGATTTCCTCTCATTTCCATTTAAAATCCACTAATTTAAAAAAATTACCCACAGAATATATAAAATATGTAGAATAATAGAAAATAATTCTAGAATACTTTGAGAAAAATAAATTATAAGGCTCAAGTTCAAAAAAAAACTCCATATCACCAATTGTTAGACACTCCCCAACACCTACCACTTAGGCTATAATGGTTTTATCTATTATCTATTATCAACCCCAAAATAATAAGAGATATTTGATTCCATTTTTAATTAAATGAACTAATATAACATACCAAATCACCCGGGTCATCCCTCCTCATGGCCTGAAACATTTTACCGAGTGACATGGGCTGGAGACGAGTACTAGGGGTATCGGATTTAACTATTTAGGAATGATTTCACCCTTTAAATTACATAAATTGCACAATAGGTTCTAATAGAAACCTAACATGATGACTCTATATAGTGGATACTCATGAAAAAATAATATGCAGTTTCATAATAAGAAACAATCAAAAAAGGAATAACAATATCAAATAGTATGAAACTTATACTCGAACATTACCAAAAAATGAAATTATTTTTTATAAAATTTAAAATCCACAATCAAGACTAAAATGATGAATAAAGGATGATTAGGGTGATATATGAAATATCTTAATCGATTCAAGATCCAAATAAACTACATCCATCCCGTGAATAAAATTCGCTACCATGAATCAACATGCAATCTATTTCCACCAGATAGGAGTACCAATATCACAAGGTAGTCAAATAATTCTCACTAGTATAAGACATGTAGACTATATAACCAATAATGTGAGAATTTAGGGTGTGAGACAATTAGAAATAGTATACCACTAAGAATCCATTTCATTCCTTTCACAAGATAAACCAAGGAAACTAGTTTGGAAAAAATAAGTTATAATATAATTTTCTTAACCATTAAATGATATGAAAGGAACAAGACAATAAAGTTAATTTTATAAAAAATTTCGTTTAAGAAAATAAAGTCACTATCCCATTAAAATTTAGAAACTCACATTTGAAAACCTGACTACTCAAATGAGAGTAAAATAAGTTTCATGGATTATTTCATGCAAACACTGCCATTTATAAAAAACCACCACTTTGTTTTTAAAAACCATTGTATAATACTTAAATATGTAAAATGTAAAGGAAAAACATCATAAGATAAATATAAATGTGAATCACAAATGGAATGAAAATAATGATACATAGAAAGAATTTATAACACTAAAGATCAACCATAAAAGAAACTATACATCAAAAGGAAACTCAATAAAAGGAGTAAGAACCTCAAAGGTTATAAAATCAATAAAAAAGAATAATATATGATATATATCATGGGGTATTCAGATGTGTCTAGGCAGAATAAACTGCTGACGAGTCTTATGATTCTAAACTCACCACCCTAATCACTCTCAACTATCCTTATCAGAGGAACATCCCAATGGATAGAAAAACAACAACTATCAAACAATAGTTAGTGTAAAATCTCAACCTACAAAAAAACCAATATATTGATTTCCAAAAAAATTTCCCTATATTTTTTATATAATTTATTAAAGTAGGTGAGCTACATTTATCATCCAAAAATCGCTAAATAATAGTGAAACACAAAGAAATGTATCAAAACAACAATGATCTATCCCACATAGAAAAAAATTAAAAATATCCCCTCAGAAGTATAAAATAATAAATATTCAATACAACATCCTAATAATACATATGATTAAGATTAATATATAATTAAGTATATTAATAAGATTGTATCCATAACCCTTGAAATAATTTTATGTAATGTTACAAATGTGTCTTCAGTTTAAGGTACTAATCATATAATTTAATATACTTTTTTTATAATCAACTTGGAAATAAAGGGAAATTAAAATAAAACATAGGTAATATAAAAATAAATCAAAATAATGCAATTAATTCTATAAAATCATCACATAGACCAAAAATACCCTTTATAAAATGGAAAACATATCAAAATATGAAATACCCAACTCTATAAATCATGTATGGATGAAAAATAACATATAAATATTTCCCTTTGAGAAAACCTCTCATTGAAAATTCATCAAACACATAAAGGTAAATTATTATTACTTTAAATGAAAATATGATCAAATTATAAAACTCTTTTAATAAAAAATAAAATAATTTGGAAAACAATGAGGATTATTGATTGAAATTCCATAAATAACATAGATTATATTTTTATAAATAATAAAACAAGTTTCAAAAAACCAATTACTCGTGAAACTATAAAATAGAAGGAATAGAACAATAAGTGTTCCTTAATCAATGGATACATTTCACCTTCAATGAATACCATAAGATCAGATCACAAAAGGTTCTTCACAACACCTAGGAACAAAAAACACCAATTCAAAATAACCATATTCAAGATACATAGATACCATAAAATCTTGGATTATATTGAAAAATAATAACATGGATGAAATCAGGATAAATAATAAAGGTAATGAGAAGAATACCCTTTGATATTACATTGATAAATCACTAAAATACCACTATAAAGGTCATTGTGAAGATGCTAATCAATTGGGAGAGTCCCCTAGGTTTTTTTTGATTTAGGGGAGTGGTAAAAGGATGTACCAAACTAAAATAACCTTAAATGACAAAAATTACTATCCATGAGTAGGTGACATGATTTAATTTCTTGATTTTAAAAACAATGAGGTACAAATGAAAAAACCTAAGGATACTCAATGTGATTCTGTACAGTATCTGAGATGTTTCATAAGGTTAGGGTGAATATTTTACTAACCATGTAAAATCACAATGGAAACCCTCCCCCCATTTTCACATTTTGGGTCAATGGTAAGTATTAACTATGTTTTAACCATGTGCCCAGGTCTACCCCTTAATTTTTTTTTTCCAACTCTCAATAATTCCTAAAATAAATGAAATGAAAAGTATTATTGGAAATAAATATTTCCTAGTGACCTAGTGATTTTAAAACTCTATTATTCAATATTTAAGGGTACTCATTCATTTAATATTTGTATGAAAACTAAATTATAAGCACTACTACTTGATTTTTCCTAATTTTTATTTAAAAAAATATATAGTATGAAATTTACCTCAACTTATATTTAATAATAGTTAAAAAATGATTAGTTTTATTCCAGTGTTCATTGAATCTTATAAATGCTTCCTCAAGGAAATGGAAATCATTTTTCTCATTAATCTTTAATTTTCCCACTTTGTTGGATTATTTTTATTCATTAAGGTTATATCCCCCTTATATAAATAATTATCTACATTCTTTTAAATTAAGTATTATACAACCCTATATATTATTTTTCACCACAGAAACCACTAAACTAAAAAATTCATTCTAACAAAAGACTTCTCATAGGATGATAAATGTATTATGTAGAATGTTTTATTTGCCTCTACATATTTTTTTTTAAATTTTCATGATGTTATATCATATTCAAAAACATTGTTGAGATTTATTTTTTAATTAATTTTCAATTATAAAAAATGTTTAATTATTTATTCATATGAACACTATTATTCTTATTTTTTAGAATTATTCTTTGTAAAAATATATGATTAATTTTTTATACATACAAACTTTATTCAATTTACTTTGATGATAAAGTGTTGTTTCCATTATCATATCGAAGACCTTGAGTTCCTATAAGATGTTATATTTATATATTTATGCAATAAAAAATATTCTATGAGGCATTGATAAGATTCTTCAATGATTTAAAAGATTCTATTTTTAGTCTATTGATTTTTTAAAACAAAACAGAAATATTATCATAAACTATTTTTAGATTATGGAACCTATAATAGAGTGAGTGAATATATTTTTATCTTAGGACCAATAGAGTTATATTATTATCAATGTTTTTTTATTTTTTTCTAACAAGAATGACATTGAGATAATTATTCTTCCCCATAAAATATCCTTTCTTGTCAACATGAATTTTTTCATAATGTGAATCAATTATTATTTCTATGATTTATTCTTCTTTTCAATATTTTAAATATTCTTGATACACATTGAAATCCAAAATATCTACAAATACCCTTTTCAGTTTCTTTTTCACCCACAAAATCGTCTTCATTACAGGAAGAATGGACAATTTTTTTAGATTAAACCATGTAACTTTAATTAACTTTATACCATAATATTATTTTTTATTATTTACTTTATTTTATAATAGATGAATCCTCTTTCTAAGAAAGAATATATATCCATATACTTGGTATTACTAGATTGTATTTTTTTACTGAGTGAAAATTACTATTTTTGCATTGTTATGCATTTTTTTGTTCAAAGAAATGTTTTATTTGGTTATTAATAATAAATTTTTAGGGGAATGAATTCATAAAATTTTAATTTATTTAACACTTATAAAAAATAGAATATTCATTATATAATTTTTTTTGTCAATGATTCTATAGAGGCCCAAATATTTCATATATAAATATTACATTTTAATAGATGAATATTTAATACATAACATTATGATCTATGCCAAAATCAAATATGTCTTGTGTTTTTGGAAACATGAATATATAAACAACTTTTTCATAAGTGATTTAAATCATCTTACAATTAGTTCTTCAAAACTAGAAACCACATTAGACATATCAGACTTAAAATCATTCATCATATATTTGGGAAGGGAAACACAAGAAAGGGTTAGATTTGATGCTCATTAAGGGTAAACAAGGTAGATATAAATGATTACTTAAGAATAACATGAGTATAAGGGTATGAGAACATGGTATCAACATTTTAAAACCATTCCTAGTATATTATATATCAGAATCATGAATCTTGGTAGTCCATAGGACACAAATCAAAAAGGAATCAAAGAACATGAGACATGAGATAATAACATTGTCATAAGACATAAGTTTTCAGCATGAACATTAGTTAATAAAATCATTTCTATTTTTGAGGATCACTTCCAAGACAATCAAAGTGGATTGGGATCATTCCACATTCCATCATATCATTATTCATGTTTCTCTCCCAAGACTATCATAATAGAAAATGTCCTTTTCTAAATTGGGTTTACTACTAATTCCAGTACATATTATCTCATGATATATCTATATTTATTGAATTCATCAGAGGGATATATAACTCTGGGACCATCCATCACATAACTAAAATAATACATACTATTTCCACAAGATCTTAAAATATTCATCATATTATTGACCATGGAAAAGAAAAGGCTTTTATAAAAATTTCCACATTTCATCATAGAGTAACCCATAGAAAATAAATGGGTTACATAAAATCTTTTCATAAT
Organism: Viscum album; assembly: GCA_963277665.1. Taxonomy (NCBI): domain Eukaryota; kingdom Viridiplantae; phylum Streptophyta; class Magnoliopsida; order Santalales; family Viscaceae; genus Viscum; species Viscum album. Next base: position 2,077,305 of record CAUJRU010000069.1, read on the forward strand.
AAAAATAAATCATACATAGAATTAATTAATATGGTATAATTATATAATATCCTTAGTAAATCTCATGTAACATCAAAATATTTCATTTTAGAAGAAATGTTCCATTAAAAGGTCTCTAGATTATTTCAGGAGAAAAAATACCCTTTTAATTCTAAAATCACTTATTTAAAATCCAAAAAAATCCAAAATATTATAGAACTATTTTTCATTTAAAATAACCATGGAAACTTGTATATGAATCTTTAAAACATTTAGAGTTCATGATGGTGGGAAATTACATTCATGATATATATGTTAACACAATGATTCATTTCACATTTTTGATATAAAGTCAAAAGTGACTTATTTGGAAATAGAAGAGATGATTCCCTCTATTTTTTTTTGAAAATTAAATCATGGTTAAAAACTAATTTGATCAATCATTGGATAATATTAAAAAAATTCTTAAAACATGTTTAGAAAACATAGATATGGAAGATAAGTTATTTTCAACTGAAGAGAGAAATAGTCATTTTTCCATAAAAATATTCATTTTGTATCCTAAGAAAATAAAGAGATGAAAATGAAAGTAAAAAACTTAATATATAGAAATTAATATAGGATAAGAAAATTAATTGGATTCTTGAGAGATAATCATAAAATTGCGTCATAAAAAACATAGTCATAAGTAATCCCTATAAATAATGAGATTATAACATAAATCCCTTACCCCAAGTTCCACTTAAATAAAAAGAAACATTTCATTAAGAATAATAAATTTAAATTTTTTATAATTTATTAAAATATCATTTAGATATTTATAATATCATATATGATCCACTTATTACATTTAGACACCCATTTAGAAATAATTTCATACTAAAATCATCGTTTCTAAGTGTTAACTGTTTTGTTTTTCATGGATTTTTCCGTAATAAAGTTCTAGTCCATGTATATTGATCATATTTTCATTATATATATAATGTTAAACATTATATAAATATAATATATATATATATATTAAATTTATCTTTAAAAGGTAGATATAAAAAAATTATCACACTCTTCATGGAGAGGGTAGGTTGTACGAAAACATGAACACTATTTCTATATTTTGATAGGTAAATAATAATTCAATATTATATAATCATAATAATATCATAAATGATAAATATATTTATTAAATCCATAATTATAACCATCCAAGAAAATTGGTGAAGAAAAATGATTTATACTACTACGTAGAAGGGGTAAGTTGTATCTACGCATGAGTGATGATTTCACTTTCTGTAGGATGAAATGTAAGTGGATAATGATTATTAATATTGGTCAGAGTAGAGTAATCAAGGTAATATGGTTATAATAGTATGACTATTAAAATAAATTCTCAGAAGATTGATTAATTCTTAGTAACATCAATGTGAGTTATTGATACAAATTTTGAAGCTACTCTAATAGGGAAAAATTGTTATAACATCTATCTAAGACTAACTACCAAATTAAAATCTTGTTTTATGAAATATAAAGTAAAGTAGTGAAAAACCAAATTAAAAGACACAACGAATAAGACAAGTGGGTTAGTCTCAAGACAAGACGTAATACACTCCCCTTGGTGATCAGCATCCACCAAGCAGTCTATATAGATAAGAGATTGATCCACACCCTGAATCAGGGTAAAACAGCAGTATAGAGACTATCCAGATCACATGACCTTTAACATAGTTCTACATGGGAAAAAGTGAACAACTAGGTCACGCAGGACCTCTTCCACAGTTATGCATGGGTGAAGTAAAGAGTAGAAAAATATTGGAGAGAGGATATCTTGTATCCTCCAGTTTAATATAAGAGACAATGTGTGTTTTAATACAGATACACACAATTCTTAAAAAATAGTAAATGAAATACACAATAGAGAAGATATGATGAGAAATGTTTAAAAGTTTTATGAGTTTTATTATATGAATCTATGGACTTGTAAGACATCTCATATGTGATTCTTGAGTTCTCTTGTGAAAACAGAGTATCACAAGTATGGTGCCCTAGTTTCCAGTTTGATGAAGTGAGTTATGTAGCTCGTGTTCTTATTTGAGATGGTACTACAAAGATGTTTGAGGATCTGATATATGTTAGTTTATCCTTCGGAGATCTAGAGTGTTTACTATGTTCTTTAGTAGTACATTGTTTCATGTATTAGTTCACTTTTCAAACGCTTGCTTCTCAATGTTTTTTTGAGCCACACTTATCTTATTTTTAATTAAGGGTGCACATGTTTGAGCCGATATGATGCATGTATTATTCACTCATACCTCATATTTTTAGGTGACATGTCAATAAAGAAACATTAATAATTTTAGTTCCATTAAATAACTTGAATATGGCCATTAAAAATTAAATTGAAAACGAAAAAAAGATTAAATAACGGTGTCATAATTTGTCTTGAAATGGTATCACATGGAAATAGTGTCTTCTCCTTTTCCTTTGATCAGCGAGATAGTCACAATGCCACAACTACATTGACATCTGGAACCGATAGCATAGATTTAGTGTTAGGATCATGGTGTCTCTCATAGCTGTGTCAAGTCCTTCGTTAAAACATTGAATGCTTTTTGAGTCACGATATTAGGGTTACAGTGTCAGGGTCACAATATCAGTATTATAATGTCAGGGTTACTGTATTAGGGTTATGGTATCAGCATTACAGTTTCAAGGTTATGGTGTTAGGGACTATGCCAAAATCTGGAACCGGAAGAAGACTTACAGTCTCACAGACTTAGCCAAAAATCTGTAAGTAGTCTTTAGTAATATTCACAGAATAGATTAAACTTAATTATTGGTATAATAAGATATAATAGAACAAGATTAACCATAATTTTTGAGATTCTGAATTAGAACTAGTAAGAATAAAATCATAAGGAGACCAACAAACTCTAAACATGATTTAAACATGATTATCATAATTTGCATGATTTTCATGAATTGTGAGCATTAAAACATGATCAAATGGGAGGAGTCCAAAAATATACCCCCTTTTGATGATCACATATCATGGAATGTATGAACTATCTAAAAGGTTAATAAATCCATTATTATTTCTACCCCTTTTGGGATTATCAAAAAGAAAATAAGAAGCACAAAATAAGATATGAATAAGTTTAAGGCTAAAATCAAACAGCAATAAGGCACATTCCATTGAAAATAAGATATAATCTAGTACAAACATAGGAAAAAATAGAGGAAATTCCTATCAAATTGACATCCTTCACTTCTATTCAAAGGTATTATACTTCTCTTTTCCCTTGGTAGAATCAGTAGGAAGATCCATAGGAGAAGAAGAGGAGGTGGTAGCTGAGTGTGAACCAATAGTGAGAGAAGGAAGAGGCACATCTTCAAAAACAGAAGGTGCAAGAGAAGGTTTGGTCAAAGACTAAGGCAAGTATTACTCCAGAAGGATAGGTCTGATTTGGATAAGATCCTGAGATACAAACAAGGTAGCAAGATAAAAGGAAGATGATGAAAAAGAGGTGGAATTAAGCCTCAATGGAGCATCTGCAGTAGCCACTATAGTAGTGCTTTTCACATGAGGATAGGGCTTCAAAAAATTGATAAAATCTATGATGAATTCACCTCCTTATTGTATAGACTTTTCAAAATCATCATTATTCTAAATAAAATTTTCCAATGTAGGTGTGAACTCTTTCATTTTCTGCACTTGGTCCTTAAATGCTTGAGTCCGAGGGGGAATTTTCAAATTCTCTGTAAGGTACTTAAAATTACTTGTTAATTCATGCTTTGTATAAATCATTTTGAAGTAGAAATCCACCTTCTTTGTCATCTCATAATAGGCTATAAAAGCTTCTTTAGAGTATAGTAAAACCATGTCATGGACATGCTCACTATTTTGAACAATTTTAGAGAGGATTTTCTGAACATATGGTATTTTTAAAGATTTAATATGTTCTTGAATAACCTTTCATAGAACTACACTTTCTGACAACTCAGAATATTGACTAGGCTTGGCTGAGGAGGAAGGACCCGAGATGGAAGCAGAAGGTGCACGAAGACTCATGACAATAGTCTCAATAGATTCTTTGAAAATACCAGGAAACACATCAATAGAGGATGCAAATTTTCAAATTTCTTCTACCAAATTTCCATTGTTTGAAATTATTTTCTCAACAAAAAAGTCTAACTTTGGTCTGATCAGTGCGGAAACCTTTTTATCCATCTTTTCAGCATATTTTGTGCTGAATCGTGCAATATGGGGTTCTGTAGTTTCAAACTCTTTCTTCAGTTCATCAACCATAGAACTTAAATAGTTCACTTCCTCACATAGCTGTTGATTTTCAATTAGTACTTCTTGAATTTGTTGAAACATCTGAGGTTGAGTTTTCCATATATGTTTCTCCAAAAGCATATTAACATCCTGTTCACTTAGATGATTTACTGGAAGAGTTTGAGCTTTCAAAAGCTTCTCAAATCCAGCCATCATATTTTCACCAAACACATTTTAATCCTCAGGGCTTATAGATCTTAGAGATTATTATGAAATATATTGTTCAAAAATGACAATTGATTCAGGCTCCTCAATAGGCATCACTCCTGGCATAGAAAAATATTTCAATTAAAAATCTATTGTGATATTGATTCTTCTCATTGAATCCAATTGAGTGTCTGAGACATCAAAATAGCTAGGGAATTTATACACATTGTCCATAAGACTTTTTTTAATATAACTTTGTACTTGAATACTTTCTAGAATGGGGTTTTCTCCCCCTCAATTAGTGCATCAGCTCTAAGAGTGAGAGACTCAGTCTCATATTCCATTTCCAAACTTGCCTCAATGTTAAGCTCACCCATCTCTGTTCTAGCATGCTGAAAAGATTGGTACATTCTTTCTTCAACTAAAAGGATCAATTCTAGATCAAATTGTTCCTCATACCTTTATAAAACTACATGACCTTTCTCAACAAAATGTTCTTCTATATGTTCCTCCAGAATATCTTTCTCTTCTAGACCAGTAGAAGGTCCTTCTTTATCAACAAAGTCTTCATCAATTATTTGTTTACCAACTTGTTGTTCATCAACTTGTTCTTCAAGTCAGCCACTATAATCTTCCTCTAAGTTAGTTTTGTCCACATATTTAACTTCTGCATCCTCTAATTCTTGACTTGAGTATTCCACAAACTCATCTGGTTCTAGGACTAGGTCACGCTTGTCCTTAGGTCTTGGGGGATTTTCAATGGGATGAATTTTTCATACAACCTTTCACTGTCTTCCACCCATGTCTGTTTCCAAGGATTCCAATTGATTTTCATTCTTCTAAGGGTATCTTTAGAGATAAAAAACTCACAGTTCTCAATGAATTCATCATTTGGACCAACTACTCTTTTGGAAACCAACATAGCAGAAATAAATCTTTCATAAAACAATGAGGTTGATTTTGTAGTAGTCTTGATCATATCACTAAGTTTCAGAATGATGTACTTAAATAAGTTAATTTTGTCACCATTTTTCATGATATGTATTAGAAAAACATTTTGATGCTTTGGGTTGTGAAATCTCCCTTCCTAGGGAAGATACGATTCTGAATGAATTTGAACAGTAGCCTTGTTTCTTCATCTAGATCTACTGTAATTGTCCTTCTTCTCTTCTCATTACCAATTAGACTTTCCAAATCATCTTCCAAGTTGAAAATATCACTATCAAGAGGAGGTACTTAATGATGATCCTCACATATTCCTTCATGCCATATTCCAAGATAGGCATCCCATAACCTAGATGAAAAAGTTCACCATTTTCCCTTTATCCACGTTCTCACAACAAAATTATCTTCTGACTCAGTGGAGAACTGAAGATACTGATAAAATTGGGAGACAAGATTCAGATATATGGATCACTTTTCCTTAGTAAATGAATCCAAACGAACTTGTTCAGTCAGAACTTTCAGGAGCAATGACTTACTTGCCAATAGCCAGTTCAAACATACTTCCTTTTCAGGAAAACTATTCTATCAACAAGACTGGGATTCAACAGTCCTTTAGGTGCTATTTGTGGAACCTTTCTTTATTTCTTGTGAGACCTTTGATTCTCAAGATTTAATTAAGAGGTCCGCTTCATTTTGGGCATTAAACGTCAGGTTAGAGAAGGATAAAGAGTTGAAGGAGATTATGAGATTTGGAAGGATTTCTTTGGTTTTTATAGAGGAAAGATATAGTAAAGAGAGAAATGAAAAAATGGGGATGTTTTTATCATTTATGAAGTCCAAACATTGTAAAAAAAGCACGGTAAAGTAAAATATTGGATACAATGATACAAGAAATAAATAAATAATAAAAGAAATATATGTATTTACTGTGAGACCGGAATAGGTCATCAAAATTCCATTATTACGATGTGATAGTAAATTGTGTGACCGTAATATTGAGACAGAAAGTGTAAGACAATGCCTATGAGTCCGTAAAAGTGAAATAGTAATTCCAAATCTATAAAATGTGAGACTGTAAAAGTGAAACATTAATTCTAAATCCATAACATGTGAGACTATAAATGTGAAATAGAAAGTGTGAGATAGTAACTTGTGAAATCATAAATCATGAAATAGTAAGTTCATGAATGTAAGCCTTTCACTTAAGACTTATCATCCCCAATTCATGTATGATGTAATTTATCCTTTTGGAATTTAATTGTTTAGTGAATATATCAGCAAGCTGATGTTCAGTTCCAATGAATTCTATGGTGATATAACCTTTTTGATAAAGGTCTCTCAAAAAGTGATGTATTATATCAATATGTTTTTTCCTAGAGCATGAAACATGATTCTTTGAAATTTTAATAGAACTTGTAGTGTCACAATTTATAGGTACATGCCTGAATTGATACCCACAGTCTAGTAATGTGTGTTTCATCCACAAAATTTGTGCACAAAAACTACTAGAAGTTATGTATTCAGCTTCGACAGTAGGTAATGCAAAAAGTTATGTTTCTTACTACACCATGACACTAGATACTTACCTAAAAGGTGACATGTTCTAGAGGTGCTATTTTTATCTAACTTACAACCACCAAAATCAGAATTTGAATAACTAACTAACTCAAATGATTGTCCTCTAGGATAGAACAATATTAGATTGGGTGTATGTATGAGGTATTTGAAAATACTTTTAACTACATTTAAGTGAGACTCTTTAGGGTTAGCATGAAATCTTGAACATACACACACACTAAGAATGATATCTGGTCTACTGTAAGTTAAGTACAACAAACTCCCAATCATTCCTCTATAATCAGATTGATCAATAGATTTCCCACTTTAATCAAGATATAACTTACATGAAGAACTCATAGGCGTTTCACTACTCTTAATGCCATTAAATCCATATATTTTCAAAAGAAATTTAGTATATTTACTTTTATTTAAAATAATACATTATTTGTTTTGAAATATTTGAAATATATGAAAATATTTAAGTTCACCCATTAAACTCATTTAAAATTAGCTTTTCATCTTTTTTGAAAAATCATTACATAATGAATTTTTAGATGAACCAAAGATAATATCATCTACATATATTTAATGTATTAAAACATATTTAGAAACTCTTTTTATAAACAAATTAGGATCATCAACTCCTGTTGTAAAACCTTAAGAAATAAGAAAGTTACTTAACCTTTCATACCAAGCTATTAGAGTTTGTTTTAAACTATATAAAGATTTAGATAATTTGAACATGATTTGGAAAATTAGGATTTGTAAAACCATGGGGTTGTTAAAAAAAATCCTTATCTATATACCCATTTAGGAATGCACTCTTTAAATCCATTTGATATAGTTTTAAATTTTTATGTGTTGCATATGCAAGCTAGATTCTAATGGCTTCAAGTCTAGCCACTCGTGCAAAGGTATCCTCATAGTCAATTCATTCTTCTTGACTATATCCTTGTGCAACAAATCTATCTTTGTTTCTAACTATGTTACCAACTTCATCTATATTATTTCTAAACATCCACTTAGTGCCTATGGTAAAAATGTCTTTGGGTCTGTCAACGATTTTCCAAACATTGTTCCTTTAAAATGGATTAAGTTCTTCTTGCATAGAAATCACTTAAAATTCATCATTGATGTTTTTAGGTTCAAGTTGTGACAAGAAGGTTTGAATTTTAACCTGATTTCTAAGAGAGGCTCTAGTTTGTGTTCTTTTATCTAAATCTCTAACAACAGTATCTAAAGGATGGTTCTTAAGAGTTCTAAAAGCTCTAGAAAAAGAAGGGATAGTGATTTCAGGCTCTTCAACATGTTCCGGTTCATTATGGATTGAATCTAGAGAATTTCCATAGCTATAAGTTTTAAAATATTCCTTTATAATATGGTTAGAATATTTATCATTGACATCTAGATTTGACATATCATCCTCAAGATTCTCTAGAGAGGTCTTAAGATCATGTGGATCAGTCTCATCAAACATTACATGGAAAGATTCCTCCACAAATTTATTTATTTTGTTAAAAACTCTATTGTCTTTACTAGAGATTTAATATACTATAAATATTCCTTCATCACTCTTGGATACATATTTTTCAAGATTTTCCTTGGTATTAAGGATATATAATTTGAAGCCAAAGACTTTGAAGTAGTTCACTTTGGGTTTTCTATTGTTCTACAAATCATATGGAGATATTTTAAGAATAGGTCCAATCAAAACTCTATTAATAATACAACATGCTATATTTACAGCTTCAACCCAAAAATAAATAGGTAATTCATATTCACTAAGCATGGTTCTAGAAATTTCTTGCAAGGTCCTATTTCTTCTTTTTGACAACTCCATTTTTTTGAGGTGTCTTAGGGGTAGATAAGTTGTTCCTATAGCCTTTTTTGATAAAAAAGATTCATAAGTATTGATTTTAAAACTCATGTCCATGGTCACTTCATAAATATTTAATTTTAAATCCACTAAGATTATCTACAGTTTTAGCATACTTGGTGAAATGAGAGTAGGATTCACTTTTGTAATCCAAGAAAAAAGTCCAAGTATACCTCGAAAATTCATCTAAAAGAACATAAACATAGTGATTTCAATTTAAACTAGAAACTCTATATGGTCCAAACAAATCTATGTGAAACAACTCGAGAGGTTGAGATGTTGATACTTCTTTCTTTGGTTTAAAGGAAATTTTATGTTGCTTTCCATTTTGAAAAGGATTACACACTTTAACATTTGGAAACTCTAGTTTGGGTAGATTGTTGACTAAAAATTTTATAGTTAGATTTCTAAGGAAGTTAATATTTAAGTGTACTAGTCTTATATGCCAGATTCAAGACTCTTTGTGAAAGTAATATAGAAAAGAAACATTCTATGATGCTAGTGTATCTAAGTTTATCGCATATACATTGTCATTTATAAGAGCAGTAAATACTAAGTTATTCTTGGAATAAAAAACATGGAAAGCATCATTTTTAAATTTGACATTAAATCCATCATCACACAGTTGAGATATACTATGAAATTTATACTTCAATCCATCAACATAAAGTACTTTGGAAATTGAAACTGAGTTAGAGTTACCAATTTGGCCTAGTCCAATGAATTTTATTTTACCATTGTCACAAAATGTGATATGTCCCCATAAATTTTGATGAGATTATTAAAGATTGAGTAGTATCTTATCATGTTTCTTAAGCAACCACTGTCCAAGTACCAAAGTTTTCTACTGGAACTCATTAGGAAGTTTACCTACAAAACAATTTATCCAAGAAAAGATTTTGGTACCCATATTTCTCTAGGTCTAGAAACATTTGTAATAAAAGATTTAGGAACCCACATTTGTCTTATGGGTTTATTATTTGTATAATATAAAGTATTTTAAAAAGAAACTTGGTTTGATACAAACAAAATATCGATGCAATAAAAGATTTTTTAGAACTAGAACCTGTAGTAAAATCATGATTTTTGGGAAAAGAATTAGATTTTACAGATTTATTCCTAAAATTTTTTTTAGATAAATTTCTTTTCCCAGGTTGATATTATATACCATAAGTGTACTTAGGATCTATCTGTTTACCAATAATTTGAGTAAGAGTGTTTTTACCATTAGTAAAATTTTCTAAATCCTTCTTAAATTGCTCATTAGACATTTTAACTCATTATTTTCCTTAAACAGTTGAGCATTATTTTCTTTGTCAGTAGTAAGTTCAGATTTAATAATTACAGTAAGAGAATATTGTTTCTTTAAAGATTTTTATTTATCTTTTAGTTCATTACAAGTTTCTTCCAGCATGTTTCAATACTCAAACAATTAATCACTTGTCATATTTTTAGACACACTTTCATCTCCAGAATAATATGAATCTGGTACATGATATTCTAGGATTACCTCATATGTGTTTGTCATAGAACACATATTGGATTTTTTAGCTTGTTCATCATGTGGAGACTCTGAGTCACTTGAACTGTCCTCATAAGCATTCCAAGTTTCTTTCATTGAATTTTTTATACTTTTTATATTTGTCCTCATATTTCTTTTTATACTTGAGATTGGGATAGGGAGCCTTTACATGTCCCTTTTTCTTAAACTCATAACATTATATCTCATAAAACTTGTCATTTCTTTTCCAATCCTTCTTCCAACATCCATTTTGATCGTATCTTCCTTTGAGGTTAGGACTTATGAAAATTTTCTTTTTTTTTTGTAAAATTTATTAAACCTTTTGGCTTATTGAGCCATCTCCTCATCCCTATCAGGTGATTATTTTTCACTACTAGAACTTTCTATAGAGGAATGTAGTTTCTCCTTTTCTTTGTGTTTGGATGTAGTGGTCTTAAATGCCATAGATTTTATTTTGGGTTCATCCTCCTCTTCCTTGTTCACTTTTAGCTCTTCTTCATACATCACCATATTTCCAATGATTTATTTAACATGTAATTTTCTAATGTCACATGATTCTCTAATAGAGACAGAAGTTACTCTACATCTATCAGGTAAGAATCTAATAATTCTCATGAATTGTTCTTTTATAGTAACATCTCTTCCGAGAGAGATCATTGTGTTTACAATTTTATTGAACCTGAGATACACATTATAAATAGGCTCATTAATAATCATTTTAAAGTTATCATAATTAATAGTATAAGTATTAAGTATCATTTCTTTCACATTATTGGTTCCCTCATGTGAAATAGAGAGAGTTTCCCAGATTTCATAGGTAGTTTTAAATACAGAAATTCTATTAAATTCTTCATCTCCTAGTGCACATTATAGGAAATTAATTTATTTATAGTTATTATTATATGCAATCTTGGTAGGTTTATCCCAAGTATTTCTATAAGTTTCAAGGATTTTATATTTACTTTCACTAGAATTCCCAATTTAAAATCCCATGCTTTTTAAATGTATTTTCATTTTAAGATTCCACTGAGCATAATTTGTTCCATTAAAGAATTGAGATCTGTTGGTAGCAGTGCCTTCTAATATATTATCCATAATGCATATTTGAAAAATATTTCAAAGAGATAAAAATTTAGAAATATCAAAAATTTTAAGATCTTTGAAATACTACTTCAATCACAGTTTAAAAGTTCAAAAACCCATTGAAAAATAAATACTTACAGAAATCCTCTGATACCAATGTTGGTTGGAGTAGAGTACTCAAGAAAGGGGGGATTGAGTATATATAAAAATTTCTGTTAAAAATTTCACTTAAAAAGATTCCTCAATAAAAATGAATACATTCCAGTTAATCAAGGTAATACTGTTATAATAATTTGACTATTCAAATAACTTCTCAGATGATTTATTAATTCTCAGTAATATCAATGTGAATTATTGATATAAATTTTGAATCTAATCTAATAGGAAAAAACAGTTATAAATTCTCTCCAAGATTAACTATCAAAGAAAAATATAGTTTTCTGAAATATAAAGTAAATCCAAGAAAAACCAAATTAAAAGACACAACTGATAAAAAAAGTGGTTCAGTCTCAAGCTGATAAATAATCCACTCCACATGGTGATCACATTCTACCAATTAGTCTATATAGAAAAAATATTTATTAACACTTTGGATCAGGGTAAAACAATAGTAAACAGACTTTCCAAGTCACATGACCTCTACCAAAGTTTTACGTGGGAACAAATGAATAACTAGGTCACACAATACCTCTTCCACAGTTATGCATGGGTGAAGCAAAGAGTAGAAAAATATTAGAGATAGAATATCCTGCATCCTCCAGTTTAATGAAGGAGACAATGTGTGTTTTAATAAAGACACACAAACTACGCAAAAAATAGTAAATTCAGTAAACAATAGAGAAAATATGATGAGAAAGGGTTATAAGTGCTCTGAGTGTTGTTATATGTAGCTCTAGATTTATAGGATGTTTAGATGTGGTTACTGAGTTCTCTTGTGAAAACAAAGTATTAATAAAGAAACACACACAACTCAAAAAATAGTAAATGCAGTACAAAATAGAGAAAATATGAAGAGAATGGGTTAGAAGTGCTTTGAGTGTTATTCTATACAGCTCTAGATTTGTAGGATATAGCAATGTGGTTATTGAGTTCTCTTGTGAAAAAAGAGCATCACAAGTTTTGTTCTCTAGTTTCCAGTTTGAGGAAGTGAGATATGTAGCTCATGTTATTCTTTGAGTTGGTACTATGAAGATGTTTGAGGCTCTAATATATGGTAGTTCAGCCTTTAGGGATCGATAGTGTTTTGTGTGTTCTTCAGTAGTATATTGTTTCATGCATGGGTTCTCCTTTCAAACGCTCACTTATCTATGTTTTTTTGCCACACTTATCTTCTTTTTTAATTAAGGGTGCACATGTTGGAGCTGATAGGATGAATGAATTCTACACCTCATACCTTATACTGTTAGGTGACATGTTTACAAAGAAACATTTATAATGTCAGTTCCATTAAATAACTCAAATATGACTGTTAGAAATTAAATTGAAAATGATAAAAAATATTAAAGAATATTTCCACAATTTTTCTTGAAACAGTATCACTTGGAAATAGTGTCTTCTCCTTTTCCATTGATTGGGGAGACAATGATGGTGCCACAACTGCGTTGACATCTGGAACCGGTTTCATAGATGCAATGTAAGGATCACGAGGTCTCTCATAGTGGTGTTTAGTCCTTTGTTAAAACATTGAATGGTGTTTGTGTCACAATATCAGAGTTACGGTGTCAGGGTCATGATATTAGAATTACAGTGTTAGGGTTATGATATCAGGGTTACGATATCAGCATTATGATGTCAGGGCTACGGTGTTATGGACTTTTCCAAAATCTGGAATTGGAATCAGACTTACTGTCTCACAGACTTAGCCAAAAATCTGTAAACAGTCTTAAGTAGTAATATTCATAGAATGGATTAAACTTAATTATTGGTATAATAAAACATAATAGGACCAGATTAAGCATAATTTGCATGATTCTGAATTATAACTAGTAAGCATGGAATCATAAAGAGACCAAAAAACTCTATACATGATTTAAACATGATTAGCATAATTTTCATGATTTGCATGATTTGTGAGCATGAAAACATGATCAAAGAGGAGGAGTCCAACAATTATGTCATCATAATAGAAATTGAATACATTTAAGATACTGAAGTATTTATTTTAAAATGAATAGGATGTATTTATAAGAGGTAGAAGAAGAAATGAAATTAGAAATACTCAGTTAAGATTTATACCTATTTTTTGGGGAAATTCGTTAGGATTACCTGTTAATCTATGATGGTGTGGTTTTTTAGAAAGATAGAAAAAAATAGGATGTGGTGAATTAATTTAGTAAGGAATTATTTTCAGGTATGGATGAACTAGAAAACTCAAAAGGTGTGACGAAGAGGGGAAAATAGTTTCCCCTTTTTAAGTGAGGTGAGGGTCATTTTTAGAATTCGTTAATGTATTAAATGGATATAAGTTATATTTTATATTTAATTGAATATAAATTTATAGAAATATAAAATAAAGATAATTAAAATTAATTTCATGTAATAAATTTGGGAAAAGTTTAGGTGATTTTTTCATGCTTATCTCTTTCTTTTAAGGCCACATCAATCCTTTTGAAAATTACCACATTATCAATGTTTTCAACTATTTAATGGAAAATAATGTTACCATAAAATGGAAATAAAACCATAAATAAACCATGGTTTATATTTAATATCATATAAAATTAACTAAGATGAATATATTTTTTAATAAATTTATATCATTTTAAAAAATATTATTTATTATAAAATATCATTAATATCATTTTTAGAACTATTCATTTACATTGAATTTAATTTCATCATGATAGTTATGAAATTTGAATATAAAAATTTTAAAAAATCTATAATATTTTATATTTTTGTTCCAAATTCATTTAAAATAATAATTTATGAAAACTATATTACTTTTATTTTTTAAAATCATTTGATTTATATTTCTATTAATTTAATAAATACTGTGTGAACATTTTGAAAGTATTTATGATAATTATTCAATGACTAAAAATTAAGAATAAATTTATATTATATAAAAAACAAATAATATTTCAAATAAACATTTAGAACTAAACTTATTATCTTTATATACTTATGTAAAAGTTTTAGAGATATTAAAGGTAAGAGGGTGACATTTTGTATTTATTCTTTTGTTAAAATAATATAAAGAACACACTTAAACGAAAACGGAACAATGAGAAAACATTTCTGAAATTTAAATGACAGTGGTATAACTAAACTCATATAATTGGATAAATTCATTAGTTATAGAAATTGTAAATCCTTATCCCAAAGTTTTAACCCTGTTTTGCCTGTTTTACCCTTACTAAGGTGAAAAATATTTATCAAGGTTACTATTACTCATTAAAAAATATTAAATAAACCAATTTAACAAATAATATACTAATAATTCTTAATATTGAATCCATTTTCCAATATCCAATTCTCATAATGGATGTAATTTAATATAGAATTTAACCTTTAAAATGTGATAATAAATAGTTTTCTAGAAAAAATGCTTCCAAAAGTATAATTTGTTTTTAAAAAGTACAACATAAAATTGATTATAATTAACATAATTGGACTATAAATTTTATAAATATACTAATGGTACTTTTAAATTCATATTAAAAAATGGATCTTTGTAAATTCTTTAATCAAAAAGGCAGTTTTCAAAAAAATAATAACTGTATTTCATTATTCAATGAAAAATGATTCATTTAAGAAAATTAACAAGAAACACGACTAATATAATTATGAAATGATGATATAAAAAAATTCATTTTTTCAAATAAATATTCTAGATTTTTTATAAATTAATTTTAATACTTTCTTACTAAACGTAATAAAAACCATTATTGAGGGAATCTTGTATTTTTAAACAATATAATGACTTTACTAAAATGTGTAATTATTTATCCATGTATTTTGTTTATCTAAAATATTTATACATAATTATATAAATGTGTTTATTCCTATTCAATCTAAAAATTTAATATCTAGGCTATAATGGTATACTCTATTGGGGTTTATCTAGACTTAGGGATACATGTATGACAAGATATCAAAGAAATTAAATTTATTTTAAGAGAAATATATCCTAAAATATTTGGGCATTACATTATACCCACATTGAAATGAATTTTCCATGAAAATATTATTAATTTGATACAAATAAATGAGTATATATCTCTTTCATCAAATCCTTAGGTTCCAAAGTAGTTCTTTGAATTTATGATTCATCTAGAGAACTTTAATAGGATGATTAGTCTTGTTTAATAGAACTTTATATTTATGATCTAATATTTATATTGGTAGTTATTCATTGGAAAGATCATTCTCCCATGAAAAAACCTTTGAGTTCAATATATTTGATGGATTAGGAATATACTACCTTAGTAGAGATACATGGAACACATCCTAAACTTGGGAGAGGTTCGATGGAAGTATCACGTCAGAAGTTATTGTCTCTACTCAATAAAAAATCAATAATGGGCAATATACCTAGGTATTATCTTTTCAATATTTACAAATCTCAAAGTCTTATTCCCTGTAGAAATTCATATGAATGTATTATCACTAACCATGAATTTTAAATTTCACTGATGATTTTCAGTATAAATTTTTTATCAAATCTGATATTATCTTATGTGTTGTTTAATTTTTCTAACCTTCACTTCAATTTATTTAGAAAAGTCATGTCCCAATAGATTTTTTCCCCAACTCCATCACAACATGTAGGATTTATTCACTTCTAACCATAGAGAGAATCATAAGGATCCATATAAATGCTCAAGTGAAATTTTTTGTTGTGTGAAAACTAGACTAGAGGAAGGTTTTGATCCCAAACACCTTTTAAATGTATAGAGAAATACCTCAATATATCTTCTAGGTATTGAGTGGTTCTCTCCAAATAGCCATATATCTGAATATGATAAGTAGTATTGAAACACAACTCTGAATCCAAATATTTCATAAGACTTCATCCAAATTTTGAGGTACACCTCGTATCCTAATAAGATACAATATAATGTGGTACTTCATAAAACCTTACCACTAACATATTGTATATTCTGAAAAACTATAAAGAGATAAATATTATCTGATAGAAATAACATGTTTTGGATTTTTATGGTGATCAGCTATAAAACAAATAGTATTATTTCCTTTAGTTGTTTTCAGGAGTTTGGTGAAAACATAAATTGTGATGTTTTCCTAGTTTCATTATGGATTGGGTAATGGTTGTAACATCCATTTAGACTTCTATCTCTCCACCTTAATTTTTTTGACATAATAACATATAGATACATACTTTTCAATATATCACTTCATGCTTTCCCACAAAAAACAATTTTAGATATCTATACATGTTTGTACTTACGTTATTAATAGAGATTGATGAACTATGAGATTCATCCAATAAAATCTTATTCAATTCTAGTATTTATAGTACACACACATTGTTACTAAACCTTATCATTATACAATAATCAATTTCGTACTTGTTAAAATTTCTCTATTTGTTTTATATATCTAAAAATTAATGTTTCACCTCATTAATATTTATTAGGATATATGGTTGAATAATCATATGTGTAATATAATATTTCTCTCATTAATTTATTATTTTTAGATGAATTATTTTCAAATTCAAAAACTTTTGATCATCTTTGATCCTCATCATAGATAATCTTGCATGATCCTTTTTTCTGATTGCATATTCCATATTGTTCCATTTCTCATGGTGGTAGTGTATTGAAAAATCATAATATTTAATCAACTCCAAAAATTTTATCTAGTTAATATTTATATATTTTTGAGTGAATATATACTTTAAATTTTTATGATCAGTATATATAAATATATATTAATATTTTATCTATAAATATAATGACTCTATATCTTTAATTAAAACTTACCACAAACCTACTTGAAATCCTGAGTTAGTTAATTTTTCTCATAAAACTTATATTTCATGAGTTATAATCTTTAACCATATCATTCTTCATGAGGAAACATCATATTCCCTTCATTGATACATCTCTATAGATTACAAACTCTTCTCCAATGCATGGTAGTGTAAGCAAAGGTTCATGAAAAAACCTTCCCTCCAGTTCCTTCAAATTATTATCAAATTCAACTTTCCAAAATAAATTTTATCCCTTATATAATAAATTAGTGAGTGTATTAGTTATTTATGTGAAATTCACCAAAAATAGTCGATAATATCTAGCAAAATTGAGAAAACTATGGATCTCAGTCATAGTGGTCAGTTTTATTAAATGTTCAATAACTTATATCTTTTATAGATCCACAGATATATCATTTCATGAGATTCTATGACCCAAAAATTAATCTTTATATTTCTAAAATTCAATCTTGGAAAATTTTCTTATTAATTCTTCTTTCTAAGGGTGTTCAAAAAAATTCTGAACTGATATTTATGCTCTTCCTTTCTCATTGAATATATAATAATGTTATCTATAAAGAATACCTTATTTTGATCATGGTAATCTCTAAAAACTCTATTCATTAAATATACGAAGATAATGGGGGAATTAGTAAGACCAAATGTAATAACAATAATTTTATAATGTTCATACTTTATACAAAATGATATCATGGGATGTATTCAATTTTTACCCTCAACTAAATGTATCCAGATCAATGTTCAGTCAGGGAAAATTATTGATCACCAGATAATTGATAAAAAAATCATTAATATAAGGAATATTACACTTATTCTTTATTTTGATATTGAAAGGTTCCCAATTATCAATGTAGAGTCACATTGATCTGAATTTATTCTTAGAAAAAGGAATAGCTGTACTCCATTATGATGTACTTGGATGAATGAATCCCTTATCAAGATTATCTTGTAGTTTCTTCTTTAACTCCCTCAACTCAATAGGGTCTATTCTATATAAATTCCTTGAAATAGGTGTAGCACTAGGTATGAGTTCTATTGAAAACTCAACTTCATGATTCGAAGGAAGACTTGGAATCTCTTCTAGAAAAACATCAATGAAATATCATATAATATGAATATTTATTATATTGATTTTCTCCCCAACCATTTGAGATAAAAACATCTTTTTGAATATGAATCATGACCCATAAAATAGATTTCAATTTCATTATAAGTTCATATTTATCATCACACCAATAGAAAATCATAGGTTAGTTTAGAATATAAAACATGACTTCCCTTCATCTACAATCGATGTGGTATTTTTGTAAATAAATCCAATCCATGCCTAAGATAACATCAAATTCAACTATAAAGATAGTAAAAAGTTTTTTAGGGAGTAATTTACCGTAAAATTAAATTAGGGAATATTCATAGACTTGTGATGTGACCATCGTACCATTAGTAGTTCTCAATTCCAATTTAACATCTAAAAATTGTGGGTGTGAATTTATATTCCTATAGACTTTTCATCATAAATCCCAAACAAGAAACCATTATATTTGAGCATACAGATCACCACCTCAACTTATTCATCCTATCTTCGACCACTTTCTAAAACCAAAATGGTTATCATTACTTTCATGCATCTTTAATATGAGTGATTATTCATGAAAATCATGCATAGGATGTCCAAATCATGAATACTTCTTTTCAATCTATGACACATTATGTTTGACCTTGGTAATTCATAGTAATAATCTATTAAAATATTTTATTATGGTTTATAAATAAAATGTGAATTAACCCAAGAATATCCACTATGAGTGTCTAATTGAGTGAATAGTAAGGGAACACTCACTGTGCACCAAAATGATAGATAGTATATACTTTAGAAACTATTTTTAAGTTTATTACCCCTAGATGAATCTATTCAAAACCAAGTCAAATTTTATTATCCCAGTTGGGATGTTTTGTTTGGAAATTGACACTAATTTATTTACGATAACATTAGAAATTATCATAAAAATAGGATTATCTTAAGGGTTATCTCTAAAATTTTATTATCCAATTTTCTAAAGGTAACTAATCCATTCTCTTATACTAATGATAGAGACCCATTATTTTTATACATAAATATTACATTTTAATATATGAATATTCAATACATAAAATTTTGATCCAGGATAGAATCATATATGTAGTGTGTATTTGGAAACCTGGAAAAATAAACAACTTGTTCATAAAATATCCACATCATCTCTCACTTAGATCTTCATAACTATCAAAATTCTTAGACATATCATACTTAAAATAATTTTTCATATCCAATGAAGATAAACACAAGAAAGGGTGAGATCATATTCCTAGTCAGGGTAAAGAAGGGGATATCAATGATCACTTAAAAATAACATGAGCATAAGGAAATAAGAACATGAGTGTAATATTTCAATAAAATACCACACATGTCATAGATAGTAATCTTGAATCATTGTTTAAATCTTGTCAGTTCTTATGACATGAATTGTAATGGAATCAAAGAACCTAAGACATGAGTACATAACATTGAAAGAAGACATAAGTTTGTGGCATACACATAGGTATAATTTTTTTATTTAGTTAAGTATAATTTCCATGTATTTTATAGTGGATTAGGTTCACTCCCTATTCTATCATATACTTAGTCAATTTTTACTCCCAAGACTATCATAGTGAATAAAGTTCCTTACTAAACTAGGTTCACTCCCAATTACAGTCTTTATTATATCATGAGATATCCATCTATAACCAATTAATAAGAGGAATATATAACTCTAGTACCACCTATCACATAATTAAAATCATATATATGTGTGTTTTATAAGATCATAAAACATTCATCATATCATAACTTTTAGAAAAGAAAGGGGTTTCATAAACATTTCAACATTTCATCATAGAATAAATTGTTGAAAATCACCTAGATTCATAATAATATTATCATAGTAATAATAAACCACACAGATAATGAATATTTATTGTATCATTAGATCATATCTTCATTAAAGATCATGTAACATCAAAATATGTCCTCTTAGAAGAAAAATTTCTTTAAAAGGTCTTTAGAATATTTCTTGAGGAAAATAGGCTTTTAATCTTTAAATAACATCTCTAAATTTATTTTTTTTCTAATATATTTTGGAATTGTTTTGAAAATATCCATGGAAACTTTTATAGGAATACTCGACACATTCAGTGTTATGATGGTGGTAATTTTTATTCATTTCATGTATGTTAAAATAAAGATTCTTTTTACTTTTTACATAAAAAGTCAGAAATACCTAATTATAAAAGGAAAAGAATATTCTTTTTAAACCATTTAAAAAAAATAAAATCAGTGTTAAAAAAATTAAATAATAATATGATTATATTAAAAATAATATTGAATAATTTTTAGAAAACTTGTAGATGGATGAAAAATTATTTTCGACCAAAGAAAGAAATAAATTTAGTTTCCATAAAAATATTATTTCTATATCTTGTGTACATGATGAGAGGAGAATTGATGTAAAAAAATTAATATCAATAAATAACCGGATGAGAATAAAATTCATGGGAATATTTAGTGATATGAGATACAATTTCATCATCAGAAACTTACTCATAAACACTCTTGATAAACAATGAGATTGTAACATAAATCCCTTTCCTCAAGTCCCACTTTCATAGAATGATCTATAACATCTAGTATAATAAATTTAAATTTATTATAACTCTATAAAATAATATTTTACATACTTATAATAGCATACATGATCCCCTTAAAAAAATTTCAACACCCATTTATTAATAATTCCTTACTAAAACCATAGTTTCTGGGTGTTAACTATTTTTTGTTTCACGAAAGTTTCAGTTATACAGTTCTAGTCCTTTTAATTTGATCATGGATCCATCATCTCGAAAATTTTATTTATTAAATAAGTATCATAAATATTCTTTATATATATAGAGTTATCTATAAAATTTAAAGATAAAAAAAATAATTACACCGTTCATGGAGATGGTAGGGCATATGTATCCATGGACGTTATTTCCATTTTTCAATGTATATAAAGAAAGAAATAAAATTAAAATTAACATTTTTACTGTAATAATAATATAATAAATAACATATATATTTATTAAATTAATCATTATAACCATCCGAGTAATGTGGTATTGGAAAAGTAATTACACTGGTACGTGGAGATGGCAAGCAATACGCACACATGAGAAATGTTTTTTCTTTTCAAAGGGAGTAAATAAGGTAGATAATAGTTTTTATATCTTTATAATTACAATTCAGTATATTTCAGATACTAAATCAATTATTTTATAATGTATTCCTTGAATATAAAAGATGGAGAAGTTGAATTAAAATCAAAAACGATTTATTAAGTTTTATACCTATCCATTGAGAAACAGATTTTGGATTACAACTTAAGCCTTGAAGGGATGGTATTTTGGTAAGGAAATAGGATATATGATGTGGTTAAGTAATATAAGAAGGTATTATGGTTGGGAATAGAAAATATAGAAATCTAGGATGGTGTAAGGAAGATAAAAGATGATGTGTCCTATTATAAGTGAGGGGAAGGGAAATTTATGAATTACATAAAGTATTAAATTAATATAAATTAATATAAATTAATTTTTATTATAATGTGACCCCAAATTGAATTTTTTATAACATAATATTATTATATTTATTAATAATCTAATACAATTAAATTTGGAAAAGTTTGGGTGGTATTTTCACTCTAATCTCGTTGTTTTAACCCCCTTTAACACTTTGGAAGATTACCACAATATTAAATTTTTCTAAATTTTAAGGGCCAAGAGTATTACCATAAAAGGAAAATTGACCCATAAATGGACCATGGTTGATATTTTAAACTGTACCCCATTAACTTTGATGAAGATACTATTTTTAGGAATTTTAAATAATTTAATAAAATATTTTATATTAAAAATTACCTTTAATGATAGTTTTGGACATATTCATTTACCTTGAATTTATATTCATCAAGAAAATTGTGGTATTTTAATATAAACCATTATAAATTACTAATATGTTATGTTTATCTTTTTTTTGGAATAAAATAATTCAACCAAATTTTATTACTTGTAATATTTTCAAAATAATTTACTATATTATTCTATTAATTAAATAAATAATGTGTTGACATTTCATAAAAATTTAAGCTAATTATTCAATCACAAAAAAATAATTATGAAAAATAAAATTTATTAATATTTTAAATAAACATCTATAACATAACTTATCATATTTTTATCATTATGTAAATTTTTTCGATCAAATAAATTCAAGAGAGTGACATTTTGTATTTATTCATTTATTAAAATAATATAAAGTTCCTAATAGAAGACAAATGGCACTAAGTGACCATTTATTTGAAACATGGATGTGGATGATTGAAATAAAATAATACAAAAGGATATATTCATATTTTATAGAATTGTAAATCCTATCCTAATGTTTTAACCCTATTTTACCTATACCATCACTACCTGGCCCTCCGAGGTTCGACCCATGAATACCCTAATCCCACCTCCAATAGGCCGGAGGCTGGCAATGTAATGTCCTAGATCTGTATGTCACTCAACTGGTTCCCCACACTCGGTTGTCCACATGGCCTCAAGTGCATTTCCCCAAATGATAGAGGATGCTTACTAGAAGCGAGGGTCTAGGGTGTGATAGTGGGGAAACTATTCCCTCATTGGCAGAGTGCAACATAGTTGAATAAAAATAAAAAAAATACCAGAAGTAGTGAACAATATATAACTAAAATATAATACGGAATATTGATAATATATATAACCAAGAATCATTCAATACCAAAGATGATGCAGCATGTCACATGTTCTAGAAATTCATCCAGACATATACACTACAGTAATACACAATATAATTCTAAAAATCACAAGAGAACAAAAGGTACTACGAAGCATCGCAAGCCTCGGCTCGGTCCCATGCCCTTCGACTTCTAAGAAGCACATCAATTACCTATAGTAGGGTGCTTTCCCTGATCAATACCTTCAATAATATAATCTGTTCGGGCCCAAAACATGACCCAAATAGGGTATGAGACTAAATCCCAGTAGGCAAACACCATAGGTCTGTGCCAATCTGTCAGTGAATATATATAATAGGCAGTGTACAATAGTAAAATCAGTAAATAATAGGTACTCAAAAGTAAGAAAAATAGATGTCTCAAAAGACAGTGTAATCTAGTATGGGTGAAGACCGAATCCAAGCTTCTGCTTTGTCTTGGAAGACATGCCAATAGTCATTTCATTTCATTATTTAATTTTCAATTGAGTCCGGTCCTGACATCCTAATGTGGAAACCAATTATCACCCCTGATGAGTTTAACCAAAACCATATAACCATGGTATAACATAACACCAAATTGGATCAAAACCAACTATATAATCATTTTAGCAGTCAGTCAGGGTCATAACCCGGTGTATAAGAACTTAAGAAAGTTCTAGGGTCAAAACCTGATGTATAAGAATTTCAGCATGTATCAGGGCCAAGCCCAGTGTATAAGAATATTATCATTTAAAACATCACATGAAACTTTCACTATTACATGGCAAACAACAATATAACTCATGTGGGGAAATCATTCAATCAAATAATTCCATTCTAAATAACCCATAAAAGAAATTCAATGGCATTCCCATAGGCATCCTAGTCCAAACGGTTAATATTGTTCTTCCAAGGGAGAACGCACCCACGGGGTGGCCCCTAAACAAGTCAAACAATCTCAAACATTATTTAGATTAATTAATAAATTAAAAAATCAACATTAGGAAATACATGAGTCAATTCTATTAAATGCGACACCCTATCCATGGGTGCGAGGAACTCTAGCACCAATAAGCAACATGAAAATTCACTAGTCACAACACCACCGACCTCGTACTTAAAGTCAGGCTCTAATTTTCCCTATAATGGAGTGATCTACAAAATGGGTATAAATTCTCAATCTTAAAAAACTTGATAGAGAGAATAAATTAGGAAAAAAGGATCATTAATAATTGAGAGCTCACTAAGGGAAATCCAATGGATCCGATGGTGTTCGAATCGGACATCAGATGACGATTCGAGAGCCAAAATCATGTTCAGATCTCTTGGGCGTGCTGCTTGTTGAAGGGGAGGTCAATTTCTATCCTCTGGGAGAAATGACATACTACCCAAATTATTAATCCATTAAAAAAAGTACATGGTTTTACTTAAGATTACATGCCATGTCCATATAGTTTTCTATCCCGAACTATATGTGCCTGTGTACTTGAATTACATGGCGTGTAGCCTTATATACATGGTGTGTAGCCTTATATACATGGAATGTACCTAAAAATAAATAGCATATAGTTCCTAGTCACATCGTATAACAGGCTTGTAGCCATCACCTTTACCTATTTCCCCCCATTTTCTTGAGTACAAACTGAAAAAGGAAAGATCCATACATCAAAGGAAGAACCAGGTTCTTACAAAACTCCCCCCTTAAAGAAATGCATCCCCAAATATCCCTTACAAGTGTGGTGATGAAATATCTGAGAACAAATCATGACACTGTGATCGTATGTTGGTCTCCCTCTCCTAAGTTTTGTCCCACACTCATCCGTGCTTCCATATAACCCATACCAAAGGAACAGACCATCTATGGAGAAAATTCATGCTACGATCCACAATAAGAATGAAATGCCTCTTAAAGGATGAATCTTCCTAAAAATCAACTTCCTTAGGCTGAAAGGTGTGAGACAGGTCCTAAAAGTAACGTCACAACTAAGAAATGTGTAAGACCTAGTTTATATCCTCGTACCTCTGAGGTAACTACAATTGATAGGTAACTGGCTCTAACCTCTCCAAAATATCAAATGGACTAATGTATCTTAGTGAAAACTTACCCTGTCTCTTAATTTTATTGTCTCCCAACCTTAGTGCAACATTAAAGAAAACATGATCCTCAACCTCAAACTCTATAGGTTGTCTTCGGTGATAAATATATGATTTCTAAAGAGACTGTTTAGTATCCATCTACTTTTGAATCAACTATAACTGCTCAGAATTCTCCTACACAAGTCATGGTCTCAGTAAAGTTACCTCACCTACCTCCAGCCATCACAGGGGTGATCATCATGGCCTATCGTACAAAGCCTCATAAGGTTCCATCTCTATAGTTTCCTAAATTTTTTTATTTTAGGTGAATTCAACCAAGGTAATATGTTTCTATCAATATCCCTAAAATTCTAGGATGCATGATTATATAATGTTCTCCAACCCCTGTATCGTATGCTCTGACTAACCATCAGTCTGAGGGTGGTATGATCTACTTAGAAGCAACTGTGTACCCAACGCCCTCTGAAAACTCTTCCAGAAACAAGATGTAAAGTGAGTGTCCCTATCTGAAATGGTAGAAGGAGGGACCCCATGAAGTCATACCACCTCACGAATATACAACTTTCTAATCTCATCAACACCGAAGGTATACTTAATCAGTAAGAAGTGAGTGACCTTTGTAAGTTTGTCAAGCACCACCCCCATTTCATTATTACTTCAGGGAAACCTTGGTAAACCCATCATGAAATCAATCGCAACATCATCCCATTTCCACTATGGAATAGGTAATTACTATAAAATCCCAGCTAGCCGTTGATGTTCCACCTTCACCTACTAATAGGTGGAATGCCTTGTAACAAAACCAGCCACCTCTCTCTTCATACCCAACCACCATTATGGACAGCGCAAGTCACAATACATATTGGAAACTCTGGGATGCACTTCCCAAGATGAAGCATGAAACTACCATATAAACTCCTCACGTATGTCCACTAAAACCAAAACACATCCATGGATCTTCAAGACCCCATAATCACCTACATTCCAACCAGTAGGTGGATCCTCACTAGACACACTCTATCGAAGGACTAGGACTTCAGAATATGATAGTTGTATCATCCTCACTCTATTCCGGAGGGTATAAGTCACAGCTAAATAATAAAGGAAGGTTTGTCCCAGACTGTCGTGCACCTCCAAGTGAATCTGAAAGAACAACACCATAAGCTTCCACTCGCTACTGGCCTCCTACACTGCCTACATATGAGTCATCCTGGTCAGTGCATCAGCCACTGCATTGCCTTTTCCATGTGTGGAGGCAAGATCGAAGTCAAAATACTGAAGGTATTCTACCCACCTTCATTACATCAGATTTAGATCTTGATGAGTAAAGATGTACTTAAGAATTGTGTGGTCTGTTTACACCACAAAATGCTCCCACAATAAGTAATGTCTCAACAACATAAAGAATTAACAATAACGACTAACTTGAGATCATGCATCAGATAGTTCCTCTCATGTGGCCTCAATTTCAGAGACCTTTAAGAAAAGAATCGAACCCCCTACATAAGAACTGCTCCCAGCCTGATACCTGATGCATCGTAGTACACAATTAAACTCTTTCCTAGATATAGAAAAATAAGTATCTGTGCTAATGTTAATCTCATTCTCAAATCCTAAAAGGCCATATTTATAGAATCTGATCATACGTACTTCACACACTTCTTTGTTAGTACCTTTATTGAAGTTTCTAAGTGTGAGAAGTCCTGTTTGAAACACTTATAGTAACTGGATATCCCTATAAAACTTCTCACCTCAAAGATGTCCTTGGGTTTCTCCCCGGTAACTACTTCTATCACCTTCTCTGGGTTCATTGACACCCCTCTCTCCTAGATGAAATGACGCAATAAATTAATTTGATCCATCCAGAAGCATCACTTTGAGAGCCTAACTTATAACTGATGCTTACTCAGTGTACTCAAAAAAAATCTCAAGATGTGTGGCATGGTCATGTCGATTATGAGAATATACCAAGATATCATCTACGAAAACCCAAAAAAAATATATAATCAAGATAGAGATGGAACAATCAATTTATATATTCCATGAAGACCACTGGAGTGTTTGTGAGACTGAACGATATAACCACATACTCGTACAGAACATATCTTCTTCATAAAGTTTTGTGAGGTAAGTCTGATGATATAACACAAACTTGATGATAACCAGATCTCATATCAATCTTAGATAATACATGAGCTCCTAAAATCTGATCAAACATGTCATATATCTGTGGAAAGGGATATCGATTTTTAATCATTATCTGGTTCAATTTCGGATATTCTATGCATTGCCTGATGGTACCATCCTCCTTTTCAAAAAGTACCAGAGAATCCCATAGACAAGTGCTGGTTCAAATAACCCCCTTTGCATATAAATCATCTAGATTCCTCTTAAGATCATTCATATCTATTGTATCCATCTTTTAATGAGTAATGTATATCGGTGTTGCTCTTGGCACTAGCTCTATAGAGACTCTACCTCTCTTACTGGAGGTAAACCTGCAAATTCATCTCAGAAAAAATCCCTGAAATGATCAACCACTGGAGGGAAATATATATGAATTTTTCCCTAGTCATCTAGATATAAACTGGAAATATATATTTTCATACCACTAAACCCATGATGCTTGGGTACAGCTCGGCTTTACTGGGCATCCCACTCTCCCATGTGTAAAAATGATCTGCCTTATGGTGATGTAAAACTCACCCTGCGTTAATAGCAATTAACAAAGTCTTGAAAAGAAATTAGCCAATCCATTCCAATGATGAAATCAAATACTATCATATCTAACACATAGAGATCCCAAACGAAGTGACACCCACCAAACTCATGGGGGAACTCCTTCAAATGTTGCAAACATGCTGTTCTAATCCCTAATGGAGTGTTTAGTTTCATAAAATCATCATTAGTAAAAACAAGGAGCCCTAGGCCCTCCACAATAGGCATGAATATGAAAATATGTGAATACCTTGTATAAAAAGTGTAGAAGCTAAAACTGAGGTGAAATAATAGTAAATTTGACAATAGAAGGTTTGGGATCCTACTCTTATTGGGTCTGATGCACTGCAAAAGTCTGGCCTATACAGCAGCCCTATTACACAACATAGATACACTGAGATGACACACTTTGATGTCTCTAAAAACCAGGGGTCTTCATACCATGACCACAACCACTCCCTTGGCCTAAATGGCATGACGTATTCTAGTTCCTCGATTGGTGAGATGATGTTGGCCCTGCTCTATAATTTGGAGTGTGTAGATCCTCTATCACTAGCCGCCGATGGAAACATCCCGCAGAAGCACTATAGATGACCCAACTTTCTGTATGTTTGGAATTTGACTGGGTCCATAGGGAAATAAGGTTTTGGGTGCCCAACTTTTCCACACTGGTATCACCTCACTTGGATACCTAAAGAAACTTTCTGAATACTTGGTTCTCTATGAGTAAGCTCCAGACGATGCTTTATGATACCCTTTGAGATAGTACCATATGTCTCTGAGGAACCTCCTTAGCTTACACTACCAAATTCCCTTCTGATTCTGATCAGTAATCAATGCTTGGTTCACTATTTTAGATATAGTAGTCAGAAGAAAGATATTCACCTATGATCACATTTCATACCTGAGACCATCCTCGAATCGCCTAGCCTGTGAAAGATCATCACCCATCAGAAAAGGTGCATGGCACTGGAGCTCAGTAAAACAAGCTTAGTAATCCAAAAATGATAGAGCACCCTTCTCTAGAAGCATGAACTCCTGGGATTTGTCAGAACTCAACGTCTCAGGATAGAAATAGTCATATAGGAATCTTTGGTAGTCTTCCCAAGGCATATCTCGACGATTCCCCATCTGAGTAACCAAATCCCACCACCTCTTAGAGGAATCATGTAGTATATAATTGGATAGATTGACCCTCCACTCAGGAGGCATCTCGAGATGCTCAATGATATATAAAATAGACTCTATCGATGATTCTAAAGCCTATGGTCCCCCATCCTTAGAAAATGTTGGAGGATATTGCTTCTGGAACACTCTAGTCACCTTAGCCACAGAAGTGGCAGGATGAGGTACTCCCTGGAGAGTTTGCATAAAATGTGTCAAGTTGTTGTGGAACTATGCATCAAAAATTGCATCCGGTATAACAACTAGTGCCACAACTAGCATGAATGGAGGGTACACTAGTAGCCCATGGCCTACCACCTCTAGGGTATGATCATCGCCTCCCACCTTATGTACTACTGGGGGTCATCGTGGTGGAATTACTCCAGTAAATTATAGCACATACACCTCAATATTAGCTTATTTATCAAGGTACATAGTTCAAGAGTTCAAGAACTAAATAAGAGAAGAAAATCCTCAAAATTTTAAAAAGGTAAAGTATATTGCATATAGAAACCACACATGGAATGTACCCTCAAGGTCTTAAAAAGGCATGTAATCCCACCGCCCTAGGCGTGTAAGCATCCTAGATACATGGTGTGTCATCCAAAAACACGGCGTGTACTCATGTTCTCCCTTCTGGCTGGGTACTACCACATGGACAAACTCACATGGTTTTTGCCTAGGTAAAACTACACAGGGTGTAATTACGGTACACGATGTGTTCTGATCAAAACATAACAACTCAGGTTTCTCTCACACAGCCAGTGACACAGTCAAAATCTACATGGTGTCTACTCAGAGTACATGGAGTGTACTTGGAAAAGTTATTTCTTCCCAAATAGAAGAAAACATGGCATGTTTTCATAGGACCTATAATGACCCGAACTTTTTAATAATATTTGTTTCCTAATTTTGTGTGTGATTTTATTATATACTCAACAAAACTATATCCTTTAATTAATAAAGTGAGTATAATTAAATGAGACAATTGGTTTTTGACTATTATATGATCATTGGTCAATTTGACCATTGGAAAATAAACTCTTAACGTTACAATTATTGTTTATAAATTCAAATGATCTTGGTTAATTAATATTGAAAGAAGAGTCGATGGCATCATCCAGTAGACTCTATCTATATGAAGCCCATCTGTTGGAGCTTGGGAAGGAGGTAGTATTACCAGGCTTTGCTCTAGAAGCCCAAGCCAAACTTCAACATGTTAATCTTTAACAGAATCACCTAAGGGAGAAGTTCAAGCTGATAGAAATCACCACTCATGCAATGTTGTCCGATCCACACCAAGATTCTATCACCATAGCACACCTTACACTTAAGTACTATGTAGGTGTTATAAGGGGCTATGTAACTAATCCTTAGTTACTTTCTGTAATCCATTTGTGTAAATAAAATTTTTACTTTTTATTATGGTAAAATTTGTGAATTTCAAATGTCAAGATAAATATAGGATGAATTTATAAAAGTTCCAAATTCTTGATGAATTTTGGAAAAAGGGGTATTTTAAAATATTTTTGTATTCTTTAAATAATTAATAATGTGAATTGATTTTCAAAAAATGGTCTTCTACAGTTGTGTTCAGTAAGAAATTTAGAGTCTAATAAGATCAACTTAATTTTTAGTGAATAGAAAAGTATGAATAGTAACATACCCATATGAATAGTAATGAATTGTAAATTGACCAAAAAAATAGAAACTTCACCCATGAATGTATAAATACATTTTAGACATCTTAAAAGTGAAAAAATGATCATAGTATAAGTTTTGGTATTTTTGTATGCCATAAATATTTTATTTACAAATTATTAATTAATTTGATAATTTAAAATGGAAATGTATTTTTATAAAATGTAATCATATATTTTTACTTTATTGTCTTATGGTTATATGATAATTTTATGGGACCTTTATTACTTTCTTAAGGTGTTACAAAAGGAGTTATAGTTTTAAAGTTGTATTTTTGGAATAAATACCGATTTTATTTAAAAATTAAATTAAAAATATTTAAAAAATTATTTTCATAAAATTGAGTTAATTTTTGAATTCAGATCATCGATATTAGGTTAAAATAAATTTTTGGGATTTTTCTGAAATAGTTGATTTTTCGGTGAATAGTAAAAATACAGTTTTGAGTTTCGAGTGTTTAATGACATCATTGATGATGTAATCACGATGTAATCATTCTGGTCAACTTTTGAATATTAATATATTCTATGAGGTTTCAAAAGTGGCTAATACCATGGGAAAATACCATGGGCAATCCCATGGTTTTTCAAATACCACTGATGAGGTGTCCCTTGGAAATTAATTAAATATTCCCTCAATTTTCCTATAAATATAAAGCCATTCCCTCATTAATTTCATTAAAAAATAACTTTTAACAATGTTCTAGTCTTTTTACCTCCCAAGGAGTTCCCCCAATGTGCCCTCAAGTCCCCCAAGGTCCCAACCTTCAAGCTTTCGAAGTTACTCACCATGTTAAGGGAACCTTCCACCCTCCGTTTTTAGTCATGATTGCCTTTAAGTTATGTCTTCTAGTTTCCATCTTTTTATGTGGGGGTTTGTTTCTATATATTATTATTACTTTCCATTTAATGTCCAAATTATTATATACCCTTTCTTCTCTCATCAATTTAATTTCTGAATTTTTAAGTGACATCGTTAGGCTGCCGAATTTTCGTAAAAGAAATCACATCTTCTCTTTTCTTTCAAGTTCCACTTTCATATGGTATTTCCTTAAAATATACCTACAATAATCTTATTTATTTTTATTCTATACACCTACTTTATAATGATTTATTTATGATTGGGAGACTATTTTCCCCTCTCTTTTCGATATTTTCTAAAACCATGTTATATAGTCGTTATGTTGCAGAAATTTCATCTCAAAATTTCTCTCTCTTTCTCTCAAGAAATTATCTTGTTTTATTTATGTGAATGACAAGACCTATTTCTTTTATATGGATCTTAATAAAGACATAAAAATGATATATTTTATTCTGGAATTGTCATACATTAACCCACACCCCCTTTCTGTGAGTTATAAATAACTTAACGATCAAGTTTTTTAAGCACTTTTAAAATGTCACGATTTTTAAATGAAACCCATTTCTTTTATTCTCGATTGGTTATTTATGAAATGTTTGATTATGATCTATGTGGATAACATGAAATTAAATACATATTAAGGGTGTTCCTTGATACTACTCTAATGCATTGGGTAAATAATTTAATCTCTAGATATGATAAGTTTTACGATACCTTGGTGAATAACCTTGGTAATTTTTTATGACTCCTTGGGATGAACCTTGGTGATATGTTCATGAATGTCTAAATGAAATGTTGTAGCCACATATTCAATTTGTGATTAGTGTTTGTTTTATTATGATATGCCTCTTTTTCCATTGGTCGTGTCTTATGGTTTTCATCAAGTTCTTATTGATATCACAAGTAAACCGATTCTCTTGCTTTCCTTACTAAGCCTTTTGCTCACCCTTTCCTTTGATGTATGTCTCCAGGTTATGAGATGCAACAGTTTTACATAAGATAAAATTATAAAGAAGATTTTCAAGGGTATTTAAAAGTGTGTTTTAAGTTTTCATGTTTTATTGTTCTTGATTTCCAAGACACTAGACTTTAAAGACCCCCTGTTTGTAAAATGTAATGAAAAGTTATGTAATAAAAAGGTAGGAAGTCATAGGACCACATGCCGTGTTGTCTAGGTTTATGGACATTAAGACTCAAAAACATCCCCGTGAGCCTTGTTTTTTCAAAATAAATCAACAGTGTGTCGAATTCCGATCTGTGGGGGCCTATACTCCCAATGAATCAAATATTGGAATCCACATTTATTGCGTAACAATACAATTTATATCCCATGGATGAAACATGATCCACCAAATTACGATCCAAGAGGTCCCATACTCCTCCGGGATCAAATTTTGGCATCCATATAATTCAACCATAACATGTACCAATACTCCTATAACAACAACATGCATATCTATCATATTATCTATCAAAACAACATGCATATCTGCATGGAATCTATCACAATTGCATTAAATTGGTAATGCTCTATAAATTTCATGGTAAGAATGTATGGCATGCGATTCTAGAAAGTAAATATATGATATATGAGATGGCATACACACATCTCATTGGGTTACAACAAAATAAAACCAGAATGATATCAATAATAACAACACAAAACAAGTGAGTTACCCAATGATGAAATTGAATCAAATATAATAGCTAAAAATCCAAAAAATTTCAACTTCATTCGAGGTAATTTGGATTTCCCCTGTACACGTGGTAGCTACTCCCAGGCACAAATAATTACCGAATTCCATTTCCTTTATATCTTCACTAAATAGAAAAGAGAACTAGGAAATAAATCCTCTGATAAGACTTTTTAACATCCTGGATCTAGAGCCACTCAACTGGTGCCCCGTACCTGGTTGGCCACATGGCCTCAAGCACATTTCTCAAAATTACAGAGGCTTCCGACTAGCAGTGAGGGCCTTGGATGTGATAGTGGTGAAACTATTCCCTCATTGGCAGAGTGTCAAATAGCGAAATAAAAATAAACAGTAGCATAAGTAGTGAACAACATATAACTGAAAGAAAATTTGGAAAACTGATAAGATAAATAACCAAGTATCATTCAATACCAAAGATGATGGAGCATGTCACATGTCCTATAAAAGAATCCAAAACACATACACAATAGTAATACACAATATAAGTCTCAAAAGAACAAGAGAACCAAAGAGACTAGGAAGCATAGAAATCCTCGGCTTGGTCTTATTCCCTATGACTCCTAAGCATCACATCACGTACCTGTAGTAGGGTGCTTTCCCTAATCAATACCTACAATCATATAATCTATTTGTCCCCAATCATGACCCAAAGAGGATTTGAGACCAAATCCCAATAGGAAACCACCAAACTTCTGTGCCAATATATCAATGAATAAATAAATAAATAAATAAATAAATAAATATATATATCATGTAGTGCACAATAGTGAAATCAGTAAATAGTAGGTACTCAAAAGTAAGCACAACAGATATCTCAGAAGACAATGCAATCAAGTATGGGTGAAGACCAAATCCAAGATTGTTCTTTCACTTAGAAGACACGTCAATAGTCATTTCATTTCATTATTCAATTTTCAATAGAGTTCGATCCTGGCATCCTAATGTAGAAACCAAGTATCACTCCTGATGCATTTAACCCAAACCATATAACCATGGTATAACATAACACCAAAATGGATCAAAACCATCTATATAAGTATTTAAGCATTCAATCAGGGTTGAAACCCAGTGTATAATCATTTTAGCATGTTACAAGGTCAAAACCCAATGTATAATCATTTTAGTATGTATCGGGGCCAAGCCTGGTGTATAAGCATTTCAGCATTTAAAAAACCACATGTAACTTTCCCTATTACATGGATAAAAACAAAATAAATCACATATAAAAATCATTCAATCAAACAATTCCATTCTAAAATAACCCATAAAATAAATTCAAAGGCAATCCCATAGGCATCCTTGGCCAAACTACTAAATGTCAGTCATTTAAGGGAGAACACACACATGGGGTATCCCTCAAACAAGTCAAACAATCTCAAACATGATTTGGTTCAATTTATCAATTGACGAATCAACATTAGGCTATACACTAGTCAATTCCATTCAAGGTGAAACCCTATCCATGGGTGTGTGGAACACAAACACCAATAAAAAACTTCAAAATTCACGAAAGGCACAAGACCACCTACCTAATACTCATACGACTCTCCTCGTCTAGCGTCAGGCTCAAATTTTCCCTAGAATGGAGGAGAATTAAAAAATAGGTATAAATTCTAGACCATAAATAAATATATCTAAAGAAGAAATCAGGAAGAAATAATCAAGAGGAATTGATATCTCACCGAAGGGAATCAAATAGATCTGACGATGTTAGAAATAGAGATCAGACAATGAATTTGGAGCCAAAATCCCATTCAGATCTCATGGGCATGTTACTCGTTGAAGGGGAGGTCCATTTCCATCTTCTTTGAGAAATGACGTACCGCCCGACTTATTAATCAATTAAAAAAAGTACATAGTGTGTACTTAAGATTCCACGCTATGTCCGTACAGTTTTCTGGCTTGACTTTTACATGGTCGTGTACTAGAATTACATGGTGTGTAGCCTTATATACACAATGTGTACCTATAAGTACATGATGTTTAGTTCCTAGTCATGTTGTGTAACATGCCTAAAACCATCCCCTTGACCTCTTTCACCCCATTTCCTTAAGTAAAAACTGGAAAGAAAGATCCATACCTCAATGGAAGAACCAGATTCTTGTTGGTGACTAGTGCTGAGTAAGAATATCCAAAAAATGGGAGGAATTAGCCTAAGGCACCTAGACACACACACACACACACACACCTCCAAGACCACAAACTGTTGAAATGAAAAACAACTAAAACAATGCTTGCATACATTTAAGATCCCACAATAGAGTATGACAGTAAAAGTGTTGAAAGTAGAAAAAGGGGGCCAAATACAAGCCCAAAAAAAATTACAAAGGTTGAACCTACTCCAAGGGTAAGGAATAAGACAAATTAAATATATTGGTAAAAAATAATCTATCAAGCACCAACTATTCTCCAATCACTCCCTATCCTCCCAGGACACCATCAAAAGGGTCATCATCTTTATAAGATATGACATGTGTTGGAGAATCCATTATAGGGGTGAGTAAAAAAATACTCACTAGGACACCTCATTAACACTAAACATGAATCACCATGTACAATTAGTTAAATACAAGATATAATAATCAATGTGTAACAAAAACACCTAGATATGATCAGGGAAGACACCACACCTCTAATCGATCATAACCAACTGTTAGCCACAATATTAATCTTGAAGCAATACTCATACTAGGAGAATCCACTCCACAAGCCATGATATCATCAGAGATTCTTGATGAAGAGATAAAGATTATTGGGTCCTACCTAATGAAATATCACTGGTCTAATAATACCCTAATACATAGACATGTGGTCACACCTAGAACCACTTAGGGACACCACAAGCCCAATTTGGACGAACCCTCTACATAGAGGATCATATCTCAATGATTCCACAAACCCTATTGATATTGTTGAGTCAATAAGGTTTTTCTTATAACTCTTCCATTCCTTCATGTAAGGGAAATATTGATGAGTCATTAAGGTTTCCTTATGACTTTACCATTCCTCTTGTTTTGAAAATCACAAACACCTTATTTCCAGGAAAATCTTATTTTACCCCTGTTTTACTTCCATAAGGAAAATTTACTTCATCATGGAAATTTACCCTTGCCTAGATTTCATTGTTCATATCATAAATTGTCTAATTATAAAACTTAGATTGAAACCAAAAACCTCAGAATCATATAATACTTAGATATGAGGTATTCTGTTTAAGAATCCGAATTATGGATTCGAACTCTCATGAAGTTCAACTCCGAGTTATCGATACAAAATCTCATGAAGTTCAACTCCGAATTCTGGATACGAACTCTAATGAAGTTCAACTCAAAATTCTGGATACGAACTCTCATGAAGTTCAACTCAGAATTCTGGATACGAACTCTCATGAAGTTCAACTCTGAATTTTGGATACGAAATCTCATGAAGTTCAACTATGAATTTGGATTACAAAATTATGTAAAATTAGACTATGAATTATGATTACGAATTCTAGTTACAAAATTCTCTAAGTTCTGACTCTGAGTTCTCTGAATTTAAGACTCCAAACTCCTATGAGTTCTGACTCCGAATTCTCATGAACTCTTACTCCAAAATTCGTAATTTTAGGTTCCGAATTCTTGTGAATACAGAATCTGAATTTCCTTGAAATTCAGACACCATATTTCTACAGAATTCAGGTTCCGAATTCCCACAAAATAGAATCCGAATATCTTTACATTATAGACTCCAAATTCAATTATTATTTAGACTCCGAACTTTAACTTTCTCCACTCCAAACTTTCATTTACCTTCATTCCAAATATCTGTTTTGGTTATGCTTACATATTTTTAGTTATAAAACGATGTCTTGCTTTCAATTATCAACTAACCGTTTTTTGAGTTACACGTGTGCAGGTCCCTCTGAAATTCAAGGAAGAATATGACCATTGGATGAGGGAGCCGACCATTGGAGCTGTGCCTATAAATATAAGTTCATTTGAAAAGAGCTAAACACTGAACTTTGACAACTGGGACCACATGCTGTTGAAGTGATTTTTAGAGAGAGAGGATCTTATAAACTCTCAGGCTTCCTGCAGAAAGTTTGAACGACTTGTTCAAACTTTGCTTCATGAAAATTTGCTTCATGCATAGGTTTTATTTCCTTAAAATCAGAGACTTCGGGTTGTGAAGTCAGAGGTGACAATTTCCTTACAATTCGAGGGCTTGCGGGGATAGTAAGACAGATACTGATCTTCGGATTGAGGGCTTACCTGGGTTAGGGTAAGAAAAACTTTCTTGAAAGTATAAATCAAGGGACCTCTTATCCAGGGTTGTTGGATACCCTCATATTTGGGATAAAAGAGTTTATACTTGTTACCAGTAGTTTTGATACTTTTTTTCCACTGCATTTGTATTGTTGAGGAAAGTATAACTTTCTTATACAATCTCATATTTGTACTCTGATTTAGTTAGATTATATAATCTTTAAGGTAAAATCTTATCTATTGTAAACTTTTGTTAAGTTTCATTTCCGGAATCATTTTTCTGAAATCAAGAATGTTATTAGAACTTAGAGGTGTTGTGAATTTTGATTACGCAAAATTCTCTTATAAAATTTTGAAGAATACAATTCACCCCCTCTTGTATTTGTACCTCTTTTTAAATATTCGATCCTATATTTAGTATTATAGAGTATATCATACTCATACATACCATCCTAACAATTGGTATCATAGGATTGATTCAATATGAATTAATCTCACAATTAGATTCAGAATAGAATACTCGGAATTGATTTCTCGGAATCATATTTTTCGGATTCATATTTTTCGGAATCTGTTTTTCAGACTCACATAGTTCGTATTCAGTTTTTCTTAGAGATTCTCTTGATCTATATTTTCCTTTATTAGGATTATTTTCCTTGTTTACAAACTCTTATTACTTAAAAATTTTTGTGCCAAATATTTTCTTAAGAATGGTAGGTTTAAATGTTGGTTCTATAGATAATCTAAATCCTACCAGACCTCCTGTTTTTTGATGGAAATGATTATGAGTACTGGATAGATAGGATGGGGACTTTTGTTATCTATATTGGAGTTGATAAATATCTAATGCTGACTGGAGATTATAATATTCCGGATAAGGATTTCAGAACCTTTACGAGTCAGGGAGAAATTATTGGTAGAGGGAACATCGTTCTTCTTGGAAAAACTTTGATTTCAAATGTTTTATTTGTTAAGGGTCTTAATCACAACCTTGTTAGCATAAGTCAGTTATGTGATGAAGGTTACCTTGTGAATTTTAGGAATGAAAAGGGCTTAGTACAAAATTCCAAGGAAGAGTTTATTCTTTCTGCCAATATGCAATAAAATGATTACACACACTCACAGACTATGGATTGAGATTTACCAAAAAACAAATTTTGTGTGATAATAAAAGTGCCATTGCTCTTAGTAAAAACCATGCACTTCACTCTCGTGAAAAGAACATATATATTAGGCATCAATTTCTTAGGGATCACACACTAAAAGAAGATATCATTCCTCAATTTATCAGAATGCAAGAGCAACTTGCTGGAATTTTCACAAAATCATTACCTTCCGATAGATTTGAATACATTAAACAGAAGTTAGGAATGATAACCATGAGGTAATCCTCCTTGATTAATTTTTTGTTCAACCAATCTCCTTATAGCAATAAACTCATTTTCATAGGGGGAGTACATTTGTTATTGAAAGTTCTTCAAACTTTTTTTAATGAAAATTTCGTAGTTAGTTTTCAAAAATTTTCGTAATGAAGTTTTCAATAAAGTTCGTAATGAATTTTTCAAAAATTTTCGTAATGAAGTTTTCAACAAAAAAAATTCATTATTGGTTTTTCAAAATTTTTGTAATGAAAATTTTCATAGTCTCTTTTTTTTCAAAGTTTCTGAAATGAATATCTTGGGACCTGAATTTTTTGTAATGAAAATCTTCAGAACTTAAGTTTTTGTAATGAATATCTTAGGAGCTAAAGTTTTCGTAATGAAATTCTTCAGACCTGAATTTTTCGTAATGAAAATTTTAGAACTGAGGTTTTTGTAATGAGAATCATTGTACCTTGAATTTTTGTAATGGAAATTTTTGTAATGGAAATTTTCTTAATGGAAATTTTCAGGACTGAGATTTTTGTAATTTTTCATACTCGGAATTTTCATGATGAATGTTTTCATACTAAAAATTTTTGTAGTGGATTTTTCGTAATAAGGTTTTTGCAGTCAAATTTGTTTGTTTGAGGAGAATATCACCTATTACTAATAACCTTCCTAGAAATCCAAAAGGTATGATCTCCTTCTTAAACTTTTTGTAGTCATTATATCATTGCTGCTAGTTACTTTTGATTTTAAAATTTTTCAGATTCTAGTTTTCTTAAATCCAAATTTTTTTAAAACCTCAAAAGATTGGATTCAACCAAATTTTTCCCTTATTGCTATCATATCAACCATTAGATCAAATCAGAAGGTTTACCAACTATTAGATTGGAATTGGAAGTTGAAAGGTCACTTCCATCGCTTATATAATGGACCCCCAAATGTTTGTCCCACATCGGTTATCAAGATTTTTCATCTCTAAGCTCTGCCCCTCTACAAAAGTTCATTCCAAACTTTTCAGAAGTACTCCTGCCCGAATGTCAGCAAAATCCCTTTCTTAGGATATGTCTATTGTTAATCCAATTCCGGAATGGAAAATATACAGGGAGAGGTTAGTTCATCCTAACTTCTTCAATAAGTATGACTCTATAATTTCCAAGAGCATTAAGCCCAATGGATGTGAAAGTATAGCTATCTCGAAGACAGAAGCTCATAATATAGCCTATCTAGATCTTCTCATAGAGTTTTATTATTCAGTATCATTCTTTAAGGAAGATGGCAGAGAAAAGTTCTCGTTTAAGAGTTATGGAAAGACATATAAACTTTCTTACACCAAGTATGCAAGATTGGTGGGGATGGAATATGAAGGTGAAGCCGAAGTTTTCTTTCAAAAACTGCCAGAGGTTCAAGGATTTTTTGTCAAGGCCAAGGATATAGAATGCCTTGGGATCAAAGATTTCAAGATAGCCAAAATTGCCCATCTATCTACCAACAATCAGATTGTACAACTTTGGGTGCAAGGGTTTATCGTACTGAGGAAGGGTGACAAGGATAACCTTAATAAGAGTGATATGTATATTTTGGATTTTTTGGTAATCCTAAGGAAGGTGGACCTCATTAAACACTTCCTCATTATGATTCAGAACATCAAGAATGGAAATATGAGAGCTCATATTATTATGTATCTGGAATTTCTTTCTAAGTTGATTGTTCAGTGTCTAGAATCCTTCAAGATCCCATGTAGTTCCAAGAATAGAAATTTCAAGGTTATTCTAAATAGTGATGATACATTAAAGAGGATGAATGTCATTTTTTCTAAAGAGACAAGAGAATTTTATAATCATCCAGAGGAGGAGGCAGAACCCAGTCCAGAAAATGTAGAAAAAGCTGAACCTTCAAAGAAGGTTGGGAATAAAAGGAAGTTGAAAGAATTGGAAGCTGAAGATAAAAGTCTTAAATCTAAGGAAGCCCAATCCACACCTCCTAAACCCAAAAAGCAAAAAGCCTACACTGATGAAGTCATAGAAAAATGGAGGCAGGATAAGAAAAATAGAAAAGCAAGGAAGCCACAGTTCGGTTTGGATCCTGCTGAGGCTAAGGCCTTAAAAGAAAAAGTTGCTCATGATATAGAGAAGCAGGACAAGGAGAAGAAGCTCAAGAAGAAAATGAAAGAGGCTGAAAATTTTCAATCCCTTCTGAGGGATGCTGAAATTGATTTCGAGAATATTCTTGTTCCGAAGTCCTTTCTGGAGAACAATTTCTTGAGACTCCGGGAAAGAAGTTTATGTCTCCAAAAAAATTCAAAGTGAAGGAAGTCGAGAAGGAATCTATGGAAGAAGTCCAGGAAGCTCAAATCCCTGAAAAGACAACCGACTTATTAAAGAGAGTAGAAGCATTTCAGGATAAGGAAAGTGATTTCGAGAAATTTTCACTCCGAACTTCTCAAGCTGGAACTTTAAAACTTGTTACACCTAGAGATGATGAGAAGGGTGAAGAGGAAGTCAACAAGACATCTAAGGAAGAGAGTCACAATCACAACTATATTCTTCCTGAGGATATTGAAGCTAGAGAAGAGAAGGAGAAAATTGATGAAGACAAGATTATACAATTATCCGGAAGTGAGCAGGAATCTCTTGATGAAGAAGCAGTACCGAAAAATGACAAGGGGAAACAAATAGTTGCTAAACCCCCAACCAAAGACATTATGAGGAAGAAATAAGCGGGAGGAACCTCAAAGAGGAAGTTGGTAGAGTTATAGGAAGAACCATCTCCTAGTAAATTGTCTGATTCCGAGTCATCTGCCTTAGGGAATTATTTTGTTGTCCAGTCCCTGAAGAAGCTGGTGGATACCATTCCGATCTTTCCAGCAATTGAGTCTATATTCTAGATGCTTCAACACGCCATGAATCTGAAATTAGAATCTGTATCTATGGTGATAGAAAGATGTGTTAAGATTGAGGCAGAGCACAAAAATTTCCTTATCAATTATGAGGCTCATAAAAATCCTGCAGAAAAATGACTCTTTGGTCGAAGAAAATAAATGAATTTTTGGGAGAGCTTGATCAGTTTCAAGAAGATGTCAAATAGGCCTTTGACACCGAAGACTCCAAGATCAAGGATATTACAAATAGTTTTCAGGAAAAGATAAGTCTAGAACAAAGTTCTCGGATTAAGGATGTAAAAGATCTGAATGGGAAGATGATATATCCTATTCAAAGCTTGAAAACAGAGAAGGATCTCTGGAGTGAGATGCAAGAAAAGATTTTGAAGCAAGATGAATTGCTAAAGGCTCAGGAAGAGGCCATGAAGGCTTAGGTAGAGGTCCTAAAGGATTAAAAAGATAGGATCAAGGCATTAGAAAAGAAAGCTGACGAAGTTCACAAAGAGATGAAGAAGTTGAAGACCATTGTCAAGATTCTTATGCCCAAGGAAAAAGAAACAAAATAGACCACTCTGATCTTTTGTTGTATTTTCTTTTCCATGGACTAATTCTTTCAATCATAAGGAAATTGGTGGTTTCTTGTTTTTGTGTGGTTGTCTATACTAATATTTCAGGTACTATATTGATTTTCCATTCCCTTAAACTCCTTTTGAAAATCAAAAATGGGGAGAAGGAAAAAGAATTCTAAAGGGGAGAAGAAAAAAATATCTAAGTTAAGAAGAAATATCCCTAAGTAAGGAGAGTTTTTCTAAGGGGGAGTGCTCATTACGAAGACTTCAAAATTCAAATAAAATTTCTCATTCTAGAAATCTAGAGTAAGATCCTTAGAGTTCCAAAGCCTAAGAGGGAGTTAGTCATATTCACCATTGTCCATAAACAAAGGGAGATAAGATATAATTTCAAAGTCTAGAAATTTATTCCAAGTCCTTATATTCTTTTTTGTATGGATGTTTGTGCTTTCCAAAAAGGGGGAGATTTTTGAGTCAATAAGGTTTTCCTTATGATTTTTACATTCCTTCATGTAAGGGGAAGATTTTTGAGTCATTAAGGTTTCTTTATGACTTTACCATTCCTTTTATTTTGAAAATCACAAACACCTTATTTCATGAAAAATATTATTTTACCCCTATTTTACTTCCATAAGGAAAATTTCCTTCCCCAAGGAAATTTACCCTTGCCTAGATTTCATTGTTCATATCATAAATTTTCTAAGTATAAAACTCGGATTGAAACAAAAAACCTCGGAATCATATAATACTTAGATATGAGGTATTTTTTTTGGACTCCGAATTCCAGATATGAACTCTCATGAAGTTCAACTCCGAATTATGGATACAAACTCTCATGAAATTCAACTCCGAATTCTGGATATGAACTCTCATGAAGTTCAACTCTAAATTATGGATACGAACTCTCATGAAGTTCAACTCGAAATTTTGGATTCGAACTCTCCTGAAGTTCAACTCTGAATTCTGGATACAAACTCTCATGAAGTTCGACTCCGAATTATGATTAAAAACTTATGTAATGTTCGACTATGAATTCTGATTACAAATTCTAGTTATGAACTTCTCTATGTTCTGACTCCGAGTTCTCTGAATTTAAAACTCCGAACTCCTATGAGTTCTAACTCCGAATTCTCATGAACTCTGGATCTGAACTTCGTAAGTTCAGGTTCCGAATTCTTGTGAATACAGAATCTGAATTTCCTTGAAATTCAGACTCTGGATTTCTATAGAATTTAGGTTCCGAATTCCTACAAAACAGAATCTGAATATCTTTACATTATAGACTTCGAATTCAATTTTTGGTTAGAA
Organism: Viscum album; assembly: GCA_963277665.1. Taxonomy (NCBI): domain Eukaryota; kingdom Viridiplantae; phylum Streptophyta; class Magnoliopsida; order Santalales; family Viscaceae; genus Viscum; species Viscum album. The sequence goes on from CAUJRU010000069.1 coordinate 2,121,170, forward strand.
TCCGAACATTAACTTTCTCCACTCCAAACTTTCATTTACCTTCATTATGAATATCAGTTTTGGTTATGCTTACATCTTTTTAGTTATAAAACAATTTCTTTCTTTCAGTTATCAACTAACTGTTGTTTGAGTAACACGTGTACAGGTCACTCCAAAATTCAAGGAATAATATGATCATTGGAGGAGGGATCTGACCATTAGAGCTGTGCTTATAAATATGAGCTCATTTGAAATGAGCTCAACACTGAACTTTGACAACTGTTCCCACATGCTGTTGATGTGATTTCTAGAGAGAGAGGCTCTTATAAACTCTCAGGCTTCGTGCAGAAAGTTTGAACGAATTGTTCAAAATTTTCTTCATTCAGATTTTCTTCGTGCAGAGGTTCGATTTCCTTAAAATCAGAGACTTTGGGTTGTGAAGTCAGAGGTGCCAATTTCTTTACAAATCGAGGGCCTGTGGGGATAGCAAGACAGATACCGATATTCGGATTGAGGGCTTAGCTGGGTTTGTGTAAGAGAAACTTTCTTGAAAGTATAAATCAAGGGACCTCTTATCCAAGGTTGTTGGATACCCTCCTCTTTGGGATAAAAGAGTTTATACTTGTTACCAGTAGTTTTTCTACTTTGTTTTTCCGCTGCATTTGTATTGTTGAGGAATGTTTAACTTTCTTATACTTCCTCATATTTTTACTTTGATTTAGTTAGATTCTATAAGATTTATGGTATAATGTTATATGTTGTAAATTTTTGTTAAGTTTCACTTCCGGAATCATTTTTACAGAATCAAGAAAGTTATTAGAACATAGAGGTGTTGTGAATTTTGATTACGCAAGATTGCCTTAAGAATTTTTAAAGAATACAATTCACACCCCCTCTTGTATTTGTATCTCTTTTTACATATATGATCCTACATTTGGAATTATAGAGTATATCATACTCAGACATACTATCCTAACAGATATGGCCTTCTAGATAGAGGATCAACAACCTACTCATAATTTTCATGATGATTCCATAAAATCCACTTAGGGAACAAATGACAATATAGGATCACACTCCAGTCTCAAAAAGGGACACCACAACTCTATCTAAGACTCAACCTCTACAGGGGATTAAAATCTAGTGATATGAATGTAATTACGCACTCTACCCTCAAGGAAAATGACCAAGGGAACATTCTCAACCTATACTAGTCCAAACTAGGAAAATGAAGATCCATAAGCACTCTTGAAGGGGGTACATAGCATGTACTAAGGGGTACAAGACGTGTCCAGCTATCCTCATGTCAGACCATGTGGAAAATCCTCACATGTCATGTAGTCTAACAATACATGATATGTAGAAGGAGTACAAGGTGTGTAGAGATACATGGTATCTTTCCCATTTCACATAGTTGTTTCCCTGTACCAACCTGTGTACACCAACCCATATCTATGTGTTGTACCTCTCGTACCCCTCGTGGTTTAATTTTCATGATCACAATCACTCTCTTATTTATCTAATCTTGTTTTAAGTGTTTTTGGATGATAGGCATGATTTCAGGTTGCCAAGGAATTGGGCCAAGAAAGACAGAAGGAAAAAGTGGACTGAAAATCAGTCCACCGGCCAACCGGTGGATGACCACCGGCCAGCCGATGGAGCCTGGACAGAAGGCATCCCTCTGTCCAGACCACCGGCCAACCGGTGTCCCACCACCGGCTAGCCGGTGGAACCCAGACAAGTAGAGACAGCTAATGTCTCACCACCGGCCAACCGGTGGACTCCTCATCGGCCAGCCGGTGGAGCCTGGGCAGAAGTCCTTACCCTTTTTCAAAGCACCGGCCAACCGGTGGCCAAGCACCGGTCAGCCGGTGGAGCCAGTCAAACTAGCCGTTGGGCTTTGACCAGCCTGCTCCCAACGGCTCCGAAGCCTTTTCCAACGGCTCCGAAGACCCCGAACAGCCATATGAGGGTTCCCCCTCTATAAATAAAGGACTAGGAAGCCCCAGAACAACAATGGAACAATAGTGGAACCATATCCAAGCCAAGAAATCCCACAGACACATTTCTCCATCATTTGGCGAACCTCCGGCGCATTCCTTCAAGGAACCTCTATTGCTCCAACCCACTTCCACATCCAAGGAGCAACACCATAGAAGCTTGGGAGCGCTCTTCATCAACTTCATCAATCCTTTGGCGCCCAAGGCTTCTCCTATTATGGTTTTTATTATCTTGTTTTATTATTTTGAGCATCAATTTGAGTTTGTGCCTACAAACCCCCATTTCTTTTATCCTCTCTTTGTTTGGGTTTTCACACCACCTTCAAGGTGTGAAGAGGATAGTCAAGCCTTCCCTTTTAAAAGGCTTGAGTCATAGGTGAGCTAGCCTTCACCTGTAAGAAGGCTAGTGGGTTCTTTCTCAACCATTAAAAGAAAGTGGGTTCTTGCTCAACCATTAAAAGCAAGCTGTAATAGGTTCTAGACTACCTTAAAGTCTACTGGGTTTCTTGCTAAAACCATTAAAAATCAAGCGGTAGTAAATCTCTCAACGGTTGAGTTGGGAGCGGAGACGTAGGCTTGGTATTTAAGCTGAACTCCATTATCAATTTTGTGTCTTGCCTCTTTTATTTCCGCTGCACGTTTTACTTTGTTTTTAAATTGTTAATTATTTTACAATGGCAATTCACCCCCCCTCTTGCCATCACTTTTCTCCGCCTAACACTATGTGCATGTACACGGAGTTCCCTCTATCCATGTACTTTTACCTATGTCCATGTACTCTCTAAAGTACATGTCGAGTCACATGGAAGGGGTCACACACTATGTGATCCTTAACTCTAGCCAGACCCCTAGTGCCATATCCAGGGGGGCCATGCATTGGGTAATCCCAAATTACATGCCGTGTGGATTAGGAATTTACAGATCCATCAAGATCTCTTTCACATCATCCTACGCATCTCTGACCTCAATAGAACATGTAGATTAGGGATGATCCGATCCTTTCCAACTATGATCTATGGAAAACCATACTTGAATCTACTTAGAAAATGGATCTACATTCCATTCTTCATTAGATGCCTAATAATGCGAAATCGAGTATTCAAAATTGTTTGATTCACCACCTCTTCCATGATCGTACCACCATCATGTTGTGTAGATCTGAGATCTACGATTTCATATCATTTCTCTAAGAAACAGGTTCAGAATGATCGATTGAACATGATATGTCGAACCCTAGCCCAAATGAAGAACTCCCATGGTGAATTAATAAATGGGAAAGAAAAGAACTTGAAAAATAGAGAAACAAACCTCGATCGATGTTTATTTAGATCTCAATTCATTTCCATGAGAATAAAAATAATTAAATCAATAATTATAAATTAATTCTAAAAAACATGATTAAATATCAACCATCACTCAAGACAATTTAACTGCAGATTAATCTGTTCATTGATTGATTCACATTAATCATAGAAATTAAGAATGGGGAATAAATCTAATAAAAACAATGTCCTCCCTTGAGTTTGGATCAACCATTAATGAATATTGGTGGTGTTTCCATCATTGTACATGTCCTCCAACTCTTTTGGTGAATCGATCCATGATCCGATCCTAATCTATCATTATTAACCAAGAAAGATCTCCCCCAATGGATAATAGGTCTCTAGGGTTTAGCATCCAAACCTAAGAAAAAAGGTCCAGTCACACTCTTATAGGATAAAAATAGTTTCTATGGAAAAATAAAAAAATTGATTATTTTAATTAATTTATTTAATTCATCCCCATGATAAATTTTTAACAAATAACCCATGCCGAAAAAGTTTATGTCGCACCTAGGGTAAAACCCACATTATGATCTCAATAATGCCCTCATATTTTTCATCTGATACCCTGTTAAAGAGTTATTATAGTTTTTTTAGTAAAACTATGCATGTATCTTATTAAATATATTTAATATATTTTAAAAATTTATTCGGGGAACACCGAGGCTCAAAATCACATTCTCAATTTGTGCCTAATCTTGAAAAATAATCCATATAATATCCAAAAAATAATACTTTAAAAAATAAGATATGATACATTCTACCAACCTAGGGCTTTATGTCTCGAAAATCCAATACAAGGGCTACAAAATGAGATGTTGGTAATAAGTATGAATCTAATCCTCCCACTCCCACATGCTATCCTGAAGATCCACGTGTTTCCACCAAACATGAATAAGGGGAATCAATAACCAATAAATGATCATCTCTTGATGATCCTCGATCTCCATCAAGTACTCTACAAAGGTAGCTCCATACTCGATTTCCAGCTCACCCCAATTGATAACGTGCAGTGGGTTGTGAACGAACTTCCTCAGTTGTGACACATGGAAGACATCGTGTACCCATTTCAACTACCATGGTGGGGCTAAGTGGTACACCACCTCACCAACTCTACACAGTATCTGGAGGGGACCAATGAATCTCAGATATAACTTTCCACTGCGGCCAAATCTCCTCAATGCACATCGAGGTGAGACTCTCAATAACACATGTCCTCCTTCCTTAAACTCCATAGGTCTCCATAGTTTGTTAAACATAGACTTATAATGGCTCTTTTTATTCCTCATATGGTCTTGGTTGATCTACACCTTCTCTTTTTTATCTCTCACAAACCCAGGGCCGAAAATTGCTAATTCACCTAGATCAGTCCAATAAAGTGGTAACCTATAGGGTCACCCGTACAAAACCTAAAATGGTGCCATACCAATGGTGTAATTGTAGTTGTTGTTTTATGTAAAATTAAACAAGGGTAGGTGATACTCCAAAAAATTTCCCAAGTCCATAATGAAATCTCACAACATACCTTATAAGACCTGAATGGTCGGCTTTGTATGGGGGTGAAACACTGTGCGCAAACACAACTGAGTCCCGAAACACTCCTGTAACCCCCTATATAACTGGGATGTGAATAAAGTATCATGGTTAGATAAAATCATGGAGGGAACTCCATAGAGTTTATCTATATTCTGTGTGTAGAGGCATCCAAATATCTCTACTAAACTCTGCTCTCAAATAACTGGGAAGTTGATCGACTTGGTGAGTGAGTCTATGACCACCCAAATGGAATAATATACTCTTGACATATGTGGTAAGCCCATCAAGAAGTCCCTAGAAACCCCATATAAATTCCACTATATCACTTCATGGGGTTGATCTAAACCCACCAAAACATGGTTCTCAACCTTCACTTGCTGATAAGTAAGGCATCAAGAGACAAACCCTATGACTACTTTCTTCATACTTGGCCACCAAAACTGATGTCAGAGGACCTGGTACATCTTTTACACACCAAGATATACCACCAAATGAGATGTATGAAACTACAATAATACCTCCACCCACAACTTCATAGTTACCATCATCTATCCTCTAAAAATGATAACGTGTTATCCATTAGGATAATGTCTAGTGGATATCTAAGTATGAAAGGTCCCACAGTCGGTATTTCTATGATGAGAATACCTAAAATAATGTAAAAATGGTGGGGTAACAACCATTAATTGATGATATGAAGAAATATCCCTATCCATAAAGGAAAACTGAAATGAGGCTAACTGCTCTGACACATTGGCCAATAATTGGGAATAAGATCTCCTGCTGAGAGAATATGCCACCACATTCTCGTTCCTAGGATTATAAAAAAACTCAAAGTCATTGTCTTGGAGGAAATATATCCATAAAATCTGTCTCAAGTTAATATCCTTTGGATGGATGATATAATTGAGACTCTTGTGGTCAGAGTAAATTATAAATCATTCACCCATCAGGCAATGCCACTATATCTTCAAAGTGAAGACTACTGCTATTAACTCAAGATCATGGGTCACATAGTTCTACTCTTGTGGAATCAAATGACGTGAACCATAGTCAATAACGGAATGCCTCAACATAATCTCACAACTAATTCTAGTACCTGATGCATCAAAAAATACTACATTCTCGACACCCTCCTATGGAAATCTCCATATGAGAGCACTTTTTAACATTTATCTCAGCTCTTGAAGGCACTATTTTCTCCTTTATTCCCACACAAAAGGCTTCCCTTTACATGTCAAAAACATAAAGGGTTCTATAACCCTATATAAGTTTGGTACAAATCTCCTATAGTACACTTAAAACCTAAATGAACTTTTCATCTTGGGAACAATCTTGGGTGACTCCCAAGAAAGCATTGACTCAGCCTTCGCTGGATCCACTGCTACTCCATCCTATGAGATGGAATGTCCCAAAAATTGGACTTCTCAAATCCAAAATTGACCCTTTGAGATCTTCCTATAATGTTTGTGATCTTAGAGTGTGTTGAGGACCATCCTCAAGTGTCTTGCATGCTTCTCCTCAGACACTAAATACACTAGGATTTCATCGATGAAGACTATCATGAACTGATCTAATAAAGGTTGAAGGATACAACTCATGAGTCCCATGAACACTAAAAAGCCATTATTTATGCTGAATGAAATCACCAAATACTCATAGTGGTCTTAAAGACATCAAAATATGGTCTTTGGTATATCCTCATCTTGTACTCGCAGCTGGTGATAGTTGGATCTGAGGTCAATCTTCGAGAACCATCACTCCCCACTCAACTGATCAAAGTGGTCATTTACCCTCAATAGTGGATTCTGATTCTTCAAAGTCACCAGATTCAAGAACCGATAATCCACACATAACCTCAAGCTTCTCTCTTACTTCTTGGAAACTAACACCGGGGATGCCCAAGGGGAAACAATGGGTCTCACAAAGCCATTCTCTTGCAATCCATCCAACCATATCATCATCTCTAAAAGCTCTATAGGATCCATCTAATATATTGGTAAAGATATCGATGTCATACTTAGATTCTAGTCGATGCAGAAGTATATCTCTCGATGGGGAGATAAACTCAGAATGTCCTTAGGGAAGATGTCCTTATACTCCACCACCACTATAGGGAACTGATATACCAAGGCATCCACTACTCCAAGAGTCATCCTAGATATTTTTTGAGTAATAGGATGTGATATCCTATTCCTAAAATCATCCTTCTCTTCCAAGGTCTCCTTTTCACTCAAAAAATAAAACCTCATTATGTCACTGCAGACACAACACTTCCTCCACCTAAAATAGTCAATCTGATCATAACCTATAGAAAGATAGTCCATATCTAAGATGACATTTTAAGGCCTCATTGCTAAAATGAAGAGATACCATAAAAAAATCTCTCCTCCAAGCATCAGATCACACTATCATCATAAGTGTGCAATCACTAAGCCACTATCTATCAGAGTCTCCAACCGCATGGGTCGATCACATTTCTCAACTGGAATCTATATGTCTTGAACTAGAGAAGTGGAAAGAAAGGAATGGATATAACCTGCATCTATCAATATAGTATCTAAATTAGAAAAGACAGAGATCACACCTTTTATCATCATTGGATCCTTGAGTACGTAGGCCTCCATAGCCTATATTTGGACTTGTCCCTATCCACCAACTCCCTTAGCCTGGAGTGGACCACCTAGGGGTGGTGGTGGTAAAAAGTTGAAACTATGAAAAAATCCTACTCCCTTGACAACCCCTCTTCCAAATTCAATTCCCTTCAGACCACCCTACTCCTTCCTCTCTATTTTTATCGATGGTCCATCAAATATTTCATGATTAACTGCATGATGGTTCAGACAATCTTGATCCAGATGTCCCCAACCATCGCAGGAGAAACACCGCATGTCCCTCAGCTGATTTGAGCCACCCTGAGAGCCCTAAAATTCTAGAACTAAGTCCCATAATCACCTGTCGAAGCATCTGACACACTTATATCCCTATGAATATTGTTGGGTACCTGTTTCCAAGGTCTGAAATATTGGGTTGCCACTACTAGCTCCCACATCCTATGTTTTATCTACTAGAAAGATACCCACTAACAAGGCTCACTCAAGCACCCCAACATCGGTGGGAATGAAATGTGATACTAATAAATCCTTGATGTCCCATTGTAATCCCTACTAAAAGGTCTAAGGTATGAAGAATTAGTCTCACAACATATCCAAGGAGTAATGATAAATATCAATAAACCTCATTGAATGATCTACCACGGTCGTACTGTCCTACTATAGAGGCAAAAGCTCATGTATGAATACTGATTGTAATGTTTCTAGATAAAACTCCTCTCTAAAGAGACACTCAATGTCTGTATTGGATAGATCTATCTCATCATGTGACTAAGTAACCAAATTCTACCATCAACTAGCTGATCCCTAAAGAAGACTCACCACAAGGACCACCATATGATATTTTGTCATCCTCACAAGGTGGAAAACGTGAGTGACTGCATCTAGCTAGTCCTCATCCACCTGGGGGTCAAGCTCATCCTAAAACTTGGGAGGTCGCTGCCTTTGAAACTCATGAAATGCACTCAATCTAGGTATATCATCATCTGGTACTACTAGCTATAATTGTTGATCAATGAGTGGTGGTATAACTGATAAACCACCTAGAGGTGCTATCTATGGTACATGCCCATGTAATAATGCCTCATCATTAGGTGGATCATCCTTGTGATCATGCAGTGGAATCCTGGGTGGTTGTCTACACAGAGGCATCTTGAAATAAGATAAGATGTACAATAAAAAAGAGTATATTTGGAGGATCTGAATCAAGAAGGACATGGAAACACAACCATTACTATATGATGAATCTACCAAAAATTTCCCCTACAACCAATTTTTACATGTACCATGTCAAATGTAAGGTAATAAGAGTCTTGGTGTCTGGATATGTTGGTCGTTGTATCAAAACTGGATTCCCTTGCCTAAAATATACATTCAAAACACTAAACACTATTTCCTCAAACCAATCTCACTAACTCTGTTCCTATGGTAGAACTAACTCCTCTGATACCCCTCTATCACAACCCAACCTACCAAGGCCCAACCCGTGCCTTCCCTAAGCCCGAATCCAATAGGCTAGGGGATGAATTGAAGTGTTGAGTAGGCATATCCCACAAATGAGATGAATTATACTAAAGTAACTATACACAAGAAGATATCTACAAGATCATAGAATACTAAAATGTAAAACAACTAAAACAATGAGTGCATACATCTAAGATCCCAAAATAGAGTATGATAGTAAAAGTACTAAAAGTAGAAAAAGGGATCCAAATTCCAGCCCAAAAAAACTACAAATGTCAAACTTTCTCCAAGGGAAAGGACTAAGTCAAGTGAAAGATCCTAGTAAAAACCTAATTCTTTAAATATCCACCTATTCTCCACTCACTCCTTATCCTCCCAAGAAACTATAAAAGGGCCATCATTTACATAATACAGGACACATGCAACAAAAGACCATGCAGGGGTGAGCATAAGAATACTTAGTAGGAACACCCAAAAACACTAAACACAAAGCATCAAGAAAATTCATCTTAATATAATATATAACAATCAATGTATAAAAAACACATCATGATATACTCAGGAAAGACACCATGCCACCAAGAGGTCAAAACTAATTGCCAGCCACAAGATTCTTCTTGAAGCAACTCTAGTTCTAGTAGAATCCACTCCACAATCCATTATATCATCAAAGATGCATGATGGAAATGTATAGATTATTGGTCCCTACCAAATGAAAGCTCATTAGTCTAAGAAGACCCTGATATATAGACATGGGGTTACACCCAAAACCATTGGGGGACACCACAGACCCAATATTGATCAATCAGCTATATTGGGGATTATATACCAATGATTCCACAAATGCTAACAATAAGACCTACAAGATAGAGGATCAATACATTACTCAGGGAGGTCACTTGACTTGAGAAACTCCACCTAAGGAAGAAAGGATGATAAAGGATCACACTCCAGTATCACGGAGGGGAACCACAACTCTATCTGAGAGCTGACCTCTTGAGGGGATCACAATCATCTTATATGGATGTAATTCCACACAATACCCTCAAGAAAAAGAAACAAGGGAATTTACTCAACCTATACTGGTCCAAAATAAGAAAAGAAAGAGCCACAAACACTCTTGAAGGAGGTATAGGACATATAATAGGGGTACATGATATTTCCAAATATACCCATGCCTGCCCATGTAGAAAAGCATCACATGACATGTAGTCTCAAAGTAAACAGTATATAGAAGGATTACATAGTGTGTAAAGACACATAGTATCCTACCCATGTCACCTAGCCTTGTCTATGTATTGTGGTTGTGTCTGTGTACTAGCCTATGTACACCAAGCCATGTCTTTGTAAAAGTACATGAAATTACCTCTAGCCTGGTACTTTTACCGGTTTCTGTGTACTCTCCTAAGTACATTCCGAGTCACATGGAAGCCAAAACATGTTGTGTGATAGGGGTTACATGATGTTTGATCCTTAACTCTATCTGAAACCCTAGAGTCGTAGCCAGGGTCCCACACAGTGTGTAATCCCGAAGTACATGTAGTGTGGCTCAAGATTGTTTAGATCCATCGAGATCTCTTCCACGTCATCCTGCGCATCCCTGGAGCTGATTCCATCACCAAACCTTGTATATTAGTGTTCATCCGATCTTTTCTAATTCAGATCTATGGAAAAAACAGACTCAAATCTTCTCATAAAAAGGATCTACACATTGTTCTTCATTATGCACTAAAGAACGCTATAAAACATGAAATCCGGTATCCAAAACCATTTGATTCACCACTGCTTCCATCATCACACCACTATCATGTCCTTCCAATCCTAGATCTAAGATATTAGATCGTTGCACCAAGAAATGGGTGTGCAATAATTGATTTATTGGGATATGTTGAACCTAGGGACAAACAAAGAACCCCCATGGTGAATGAAGAACCAGGGGTGAAAATCACAAGAAAAATAGAGGAAAAAACCTTGATCGATGTTCATGTTGATCTCGATTCATTTCTATGAGAATAATAATGAAGAAATCAATAATTAGAAACTAATTCTCCCAATATCAATTAAATATATTCTATCATGCAAGATAATCAAACCACAGATCAATCTATCCATTGATTGATTTGAATTCATCGTAGAAATCAAGAACAAGGACTAAATCCAATAAAAACAACATCCTACCTGGAGTTGGGCTCGATCATTAATGAATATTGGTTTTTTTCCATCATTGATGAGTTCCTCTAACTCCATCGGTGCAATGATCCATGATCTTATCTCAATCTATCACCATTCACCAATAAAGCTCTCTTCCAAGGTATCCTAGGACTACAGGGTTTAGCGAAAAATACTGGGAAAAAAGGCATAACTGTAATCTTATAGGAAACAAATAGTCGCTATGTCAAAATAAAAAAATGAATGAATTATTTTAATTTATTTCAATAATTAACACCCAGGATAACATTTTAAAAAATAACCCACGAAGTGAATGGTTTTGTCACACCTATAGTAAAAACTACACCCTGAACTCAATAGTGCCCTTATATTTATGATCCTAACCTTGTTTGGGATTTATTCCACCTTTTTAGGAAAACTTTGCGCACATGCTATACAATATATTTAATATATTTCAAACATTTATTTTGGGCACACTAGGCCTCATAATCACATGTTTCCTTAGTGTTTGGTCTCAAAAATAGTCTATATAATATATTAAAATAATACATGGAAATATACGAGATGTCACACTTATCAATGTGATAGATATTTACAAATGTTACTATTCATAATGACTAAAAATAAAAGGAAACTATTTACCAAATTGGATTCTAATAATTTCAAGTATGGAATAAATTTTTTAATATTTAATTCCTAAAAGTAGTTGAAGATAATTTAAAATTAAACTTGAAAAACATGTTTAAAAGTAGTTTTAATTTTTTCCCCAAAGTATAGATGTTTTTATACCAAAACCAAACATAAAATTAATTATGATGACCTTGATTTGATTATTCATAATAAAATGATTTATTATTAAATTTTAAATCATTATAAGATAAAATGGAACTTTTTAATGCTTAAAAAAGGGAGTTTTCAATAAAAATTAGTATTTTTACTATTCATCAAAAACTCAATCTTTTAAGAAAATTATCAAAAATTCACCATATTATAATTATGACATGATGATTTAATAAAGGAAATTTATTTTTAAAAAATTAAATGTAATAAATGATCTAGAAAAAAATTTTATTTTTTTCTCACAAAAATGAAGATCTTTTTATGGTAAAATTTATTTTTAATGAATATAACGACTTTACTAAAAATTGAGTACTAAATTATCAATACAATCTCTTTATCTAAAACCTTTAAAATTATTTTCAAAATGTGGTTATTCTTATCCACTTTGATTGTTTAACAAATATATTATAATTATATACTATATAATGGTTCATTTAGAATTGGGGTAGCATGTATCATAAGCTATATAAGAAATAAAATTCATTTCGGTAGAAATATATCATAAAATATTTGGGTGTTATAGATTCCATAAAAATTAAGGATTTAAAATCATTCAATTTCTTTGATTAAACATTCTTCATCAAAGGTATAACTATTTTAATTTCATATAAAATAGAATTTAATATTGTTTTTCAATGTAGATGTTACAAAAATCATAATATCCTAATGCATACAACTATAAATTAATCATTTCATGAATAATCCACTTCTATTTCTTCATAACAGATGAATGTTCATAATTTTATCCATAAACAAGAATTGTGCTAATAATAATATTTATCCAAGTATTTTTTTCATGAATTATTCCTAATATATTTGAATATAATTAAATTGACAATTATATGATTTAAAGTGATACTCATTCACCTTTTTTCATCTTTATCAAAACCATGATTTTTATTCCATGTATCTTGGTATGTTTTATAATCCAATAATTTAGCCAATTTTTTATCTGAGAGATATGATGACAATACATTGTGAGCACTTCCATTAGCTTCAATATTCTTCTAATCAATAAATATATAAGTTTAAATGGTTTTAGGTGGAGTGAATAATATCAAAGTAATATAAAGTATTGTTAATTACATTGAAATAAAATTTGGAATCACCCTATCATTATAGAAGTAAAATCCATTTCTATTGAACATTATTACATCCTTGTTGATAAAATAATTAATCTGATTGATATAAAATAAAAAACATATCTATGATAAAAATGTTAATGAAATAAATATCCTTAATAGTGAATTGAGGTTCTAATTACAAATGAAGTTCATAAAATTGAAAAGATGAGCACTCAGAGGGGAATGAATCATCAAATTATAATATTTTCACTATTTCAAACCAAATCTGCCCTTATTTTTAATAAGATTGAATGATTTTCTCTCAATATATTTAATCAATGTCAATGAAAATTAGATAAACACAAAAACCCACTATGTATATTTTAAGATTCATTGGTTCTTACATGTGGCTTTTCCTGGATAATAAATGGATGGTACTCCAAATATCGATGGCTTTATCCTTTAATCAACAATAAGCGAAAATGATAAAAGGATAAACTTGGAACTTTTACAATCATTTTCTCCTAAAAATCAATATAAACCATTTATATAGTTTATATTACTATAAGTACAATATATTATCAGGGTGTTCAAAATTAGGAATTGATCACAAAAAGAATTTGTTTCTTCCCCTTGTACAGGTTCTTTTAATAACCTAGTGATGTTTACAACTATAATAAATTAATGATACCATTATTTTTATTATAATACAAATATTTAATTTATTTTGGTGGCACCCACTTTGCATTACACATACCAATCATGTCATGTAACATTTTATCTAAAATTATCATAATTGTATTTAATACTCTGACAATAGTTAGTGGTTCCTTAAAAATATATTTGAAAAATTTTATTAAATATTTTATTTCATCATTTATATTTCTAATAGGAGTGAAACTATCATTGAATACTCTAATAGATTCAATTTCTCAAAACATATTATCTAGAATTCCAAATATGAATGAGAAGCATCCATATGATCATATTCTAGGTCTTTTTTAATATTTTTAACAACCATATGTATATCATTTATTAAAGTACCTAATTATCTAATTTTATTATTAATCATTATCTTATTATCAAAAGATATAAAATATAAAGAAATAATAAAAGTTATAAAAATTTTATCCAACTCCACCTTCTAAAAATTATATATTTTAATAAATTTATACTCTATACAAAATTAATATTATATAAAACTACTCCAAAAAATATTTTAGTGTTTGGGGTTATATTTAACCATATATTTTAGGTTATCCACCTATCTTTAAAAGAAATATTTAACTATCCTTCTAAAATAATAAACATTATAACTCTTTTTCCAAGGCTATATTATTGTATAAATATAATAATATATATTCTCAAGCATATTTTATCCCAATTGAATAATATATAAAGTAAATAAATATCTTGAAATGATAATTTTTATAACTCTCTATTACAATGAGATATTATTGCATAATTATTACATCCAATCCCTCATTCTAGTGGATTTATCATCCTCCACATGCTTGAGGGTTTCTTTAGAAGCTGACATAGGTGTTGCATTTAGCTTATCCTAATCCTTTGGCATAATACGTCACCAAAATCTCACTATATTTATAAATCTAGGTACTTTGACTGTTAAGTATGAAATATATAGTGATTATTAGTGATTGTGGTGATTTTTTGTTTTCTGGATGTCTGATTTTTGGAATATAATACATAAATCACATTAAAAATGCATGACAATTTCCTAACCCGATTTAAAGATGCCTTAGCTGTTAAAATAGGATAGTAAAAATTTCTCACATCATTATTAAATGAAATTTTGATTACTAATTAATTATTTATCATTTATAATGTATATAAATGATTTTTTAGTCATTTTAGTTTAGTTTTTTATTTTTTAGTGTCCTTCAAAAATTATGTAATGTCATATGAATTAAAATTGTATATATAAATGATTTCTTGGAATACATTTTTCAGAAATACATATACATGTTTCATGGTTACAAAAACATGATTCATGGTTATTCATAACTATATTCATTGTTATGAATACTTGTTTCATGCTTACAAAGTACTAGATTTGTGGTAGGAAGACATGTTTTATGATTACATAGAAATATAAAGATATTTACAATGATATAAAATGATGGTTACACATATATAGAATGATGTTTACACTAACATAGAATAATTGTTACAAAAAATATAAAATGATATTTACAAAAGAAAAAAAAAATTATGCATCTTAAAAATTAACTTTGTCATTTATAAATAATTTCGATACTCTATTTTAATGATATTTTAACATTTTGATTTATTTTAATTTTATACAATCCATTTTGAACATTTTATTAATTTTAAAAATACATATAATTACTAATGATTATATTAAAATTCTTTTTGAAAGTTTTAATGAAGTTTTAATCATGGGTTATTTCCATAAAAGGTAAAAAATATTGTTTTATATTTTATTTTCTATAATCATGGATTATTGTGATTTGATATTAAGAAACACATACATGATCATAAGATATTGTAGTCAGTGAAATAGGATTAGATACTTTAAGTTTACCATGATAAATTTATTGAAATGTTCAACACATATCATTCAAGTTTGATACATAGAACATGACATTTATATGAGAATGGTACATTGTTATGATTCTACTACTATGACTATTGTGATATTGTGTGATCTAAAAGGAACTTCAATGTTGGATACATTTATACTAAAGTGATCAATCCTATATCTATATTCATTTTTTTTAAAATTATGCCTTTCATTTCTTCAGAGAATTCAATATTTCAATATTTTATAAATTTTTATTTGTTCTTAAGAGTTGGTTTATGATTTTCATAATCAAAAGTCTGTATAGTTATATATGTTATATCTTTTAACCAGAAGGTACATTTATCAAGTTATGAATCTCATCAAAATTTAGTGTTTATTTGGTTTTACCCTGGTCCATATAAAGGAAAGTTTTTTCTCCATTGTACCACCAGGTGATAAAAGGGAAGGTATTTTTAAAGGTTATCAATCCTTTTAAAAGTGGATCTTGTCCATTTTGATTATAATTTTTCTAACTTATTTAGAGGGTGGGGGATGTGAATATTACATATTGGATAAAGGTAATCAAAACTACTATAAAAAATCCCATGTTTATATTTTATTATTTATGATAAATTTTATTTTTGAACAATACTTCATCACACTATTATAGGATGTGAAAATACACTCTGATTTAATAATAATTTTGAATTATTTTATAGTTTTTAAAAGGACTATTCACCAACCACTATAGACAACATTTTCTATCTCAACCAAGCCAAAAATTAGTATTAAATCTTA
The DNA here is from genome assembly GCA_963277665.1 of Viscum album. Classification (NCBI taxonomy): domain Eukaryota; kingdom Viridiplantae; phylum Streptophyta; class Magnoliopsida; order Santalales; family Viscaceae; genus Viscum; species Viscum album. Next base: position 2,137,499 of record CAUJRU010000069.1, read on the forward strand.
TTCCTCTTGAATATAGGTTTTTTTATTAATCTTTATTTTTCTGACCTGCATATCATTGACCTAGAAGTCCAAGGAATATTATATTTTAATGATAAGTGGAATGAATGAAAATGATGTTTTCATACCTCAAAAACTTATTTATTTTTATGGTAATTATAATGTTTGTTGGAATTATTGAATAGACGAATAGATGATGAAATTATGTATAGATCATTGGATGATCCTGGAGAAACCATATAAGATTCTGGATTTTGATCGAGATTCACTTATAGGTAATGATGTGCATAAGTATGGTTTAAATTAGATTCTTGATTTTGATCTTGATTCAATTTTATTTAATGATGTGGGAAAGTATATTTTGAATTATAACATAATGAGTATGTTGTACTGTTCTATAATTCGAAGTGTGTATGGCCATGTTTAAGAATGTATGAAAACTCAATCCATATGAAGAATACTTTAAGTAACTCACTATGGATCAAAGAAGAATAAATGAACAAAAATGAGGATTATACATTCATAATACTATGAAATTAAGATGGGAATATAATAATTTATTATCTAGATTATTCATTGATTTAAAATCAATATAAATGGTATGAATACTATTATAGAGGCTTTTCATATCACTTATATAGCTAAAAGTGTGTTATGATCCCTATTAAAGAAGTGTAATGTGAAGAAAGAGGCAATAAATGTGAGTAATAAATTTAAGTATTACACTTTGTATGAACTTATCAATTAGATTTTGTAATAATATTTTAATCTAATATAATTATTGATGAAGAATATAGATAACCAATTCTTGTACACCTATTATTACTAGATTTTTAACATAAACATCCATTAATTATAATCCAAATATTGCGAGGTATAGTTTCTTTGGAAGATAAGGATCATAATACATAAAAGTGAGACTAAAATAAATATTCATAATTTTATTTCACATAATGAAATCATAAATACATTATATCTCTTAAACTATATCTGATAACCTAGGGAATACATGGACTAAAAGGGGTGTTCTAAAAATGATAGTAAAAGAATAAACTTGACAAGGAAATATGATGTGTGAGTCAAAGTTATAACAAGATATCATAAAATATATGGACCATGCGTAATAAAATTGGAGGAACACATAAATAACATGGTACCATAAGATAATGGAATCATAGTAAATGTGACAAAAACATATAACATGACATAAACATGAGTTAAGTCTAACTTCCTAGACAATAAAAAAAGGTGGAAAAAGTCCCATAATGGATTAGGTTTACTCACTAATCCCATAAATGACATCTCATGAGACTAAATCTTTACAACATGATTTGGATTACTATATAGGTTTATCCATTATAACATTTTCATGATTATGTGTGCCACAAAATAAAGTAAATCATAATTGATAAACATAAAATTACCCCAAGAAAGAAATGGGTAGACAATCTTGTATCATATCATAAAAAATAAATCTTATAATGAAGGCACTTAATATATTAACATAACAAATATATTATACAGTCAAATTAAGAGATATTAATATAGTTATATATTTTAGAGACATAAATATTTAATTTTTAAAAAATCTATAACATCAAAGGGCACATCATTGATGTAAATGTATTTAAAATATAACATGATATATTTCTTGAGGAAAATACCCTATTCACATTGAAATAACTTCTTAAAATTATATTATTTTTCATAAATAAGATATAAAAATTTTCTTTAAAAATATGTTTTGATGATTATAAAGTAATCTTTAATTAAATGAGTGTTCATGATGGTAGGTAATTCTGTTCATGCCTTATAAGATAGAAAACTTTTCTCTCACATTGTTATAGAATTGTTAAAAGTACATCATTCATAAAATAAAACTATTACTTTAAAATTTCATGAATAACTAGATGAGAATAACATAATTTTATTATTATAAAATGATCAAATTATTTCCAACAATGTAAATTCAAGCATAAATAATCCCGATTAAAATTAGATTGAAAGATAAATCCTTTTGAGTTTGGTAACTTTTAAATCATAACTCACATGAAGGTAGTAAATTAATTTTAACTTAAAATATCATGATTTATGAAGGATTCATTAAATAATATTTAAAGGGTAAGTGTGTACACCACTTAAAATAAATTAGGTTCATAAAAGAACATTTGTTTCAAAGAAGTATGTTTTGAGGAGAATCCTTTACCTTAAGTCCAGACATTTTCATATTATTATTTTATCAACTATATTATAAAATTATATCAGTTATTTTTTTATTAAGAACATTTTTCAGTTTTAACCAATTGTACATAAACCATTTACTTATTTTATTTTAATGACTCATTTAATTACTTAATCACTTATATCCACACCGAGTGTTTTAAGGATTCTTAGTTTATAATTAAAAATGACATCGACATGTTGATTATGGAAAACAGGGTTTATTTAAAAAATCTATAGAATATTAATCCTAAAATATTTATCATTTATATAAAAAATTATAATTTTAAATATAACCATGAATTATCTTTATGAAAAATTAACTACATTACGATCATGTAGATGGTACGTCGTACGTATGCATGCGTAATTTTTCCATTTTTCATCAATCATAATTGATATAAGATAGGGTTTATTTTGTATTTTTTGAATTATAATTATATAATAAATATAATATTATATAATTTAACACACTTACATATACCATCCATGTGATGCGGTAAAAAAAATTAATCACATCACTTTGTGAGGTGGTAGTCCTCCATACACACAAATGATGTTATCATTTTTCAATGGATGGTACGATAATAAGGTGCATGATATGTTACTTTTACTAAATGATAAATATGTCATGATTAATATATATAAAAATTAATTCATAATCATAAAATACATGAGAGGTGATGATGGAAAACAAATTACCTTCATTCGCGAGATAGTAGTCCACCGTACACAAGAACGATGGTTTTGTTTCCCTTATAATGGAAGATGATATGGATAAATATTATTACATAAAAATAATAAAGTATAATTATATAGGATATAATTTTTTTATTTTATTTTAATTTTTATGATATAATTAATTGTGGGAAAAATAATATGTAAAGAGAAGGAGCTTGGTGAAAACGATTACCTTCACTTAGAGGAACCTCTTTTGATCACTTGTTAAGGACACTAAGGTTGGTAATTTTGGAAGATATTAAGATATATAATGTGGATACGTATTTTTTAGGGATATATTTTAGGGTTTTATCATGATAAATGTATTTAGGGGTTTGAATAACTGAGGGGAGGGGGTGGAATTTTATAATTAAGGAGGAGTGACATTTTTTTAAATACCCAAAACTATTCAATAGTGGGAAGTTACTCTCAAGAAAAGTGCATAAATAATGATAAATAATGCATTCTAGGGGTGATATGATCGATAAACACCTCCAATATTAAAAAATAAACATGTTTTAAATGAGTTTTTCTCTTTACTTCTAAGGTATCTTACTTTTACTGTTTTAATTTTTCACTACAATAACTTGTTTTTTTACTCAATTTATTATTCATTAAGAGAAACATTATATTGAACCTATTACCTAATATTATTTTTTATATTTAAAAATATTTAATCCATTTTATCAAATTTATAACAAAAATTGAAAAAATTCAATTTAAAAATAAACCCCCAAAATGTGTCAAAAGATGGGTTTTCATGAAATTCATTTTTCAAGTAATAAATGATATTTTATTAAAAAAATGAAACAAAAATATAATTAAATTATTTTAAAATACAATTTTTAGATATATAATATCTAAATTTTATTTAAATAATTCCTAATTAAGGGTTATTTGAATTAATAAAAATGTATAAACATTATACACTTTAAAAAAATCAGAAAACGTGTTATTATGAAACAAAATAAACTTATACTAAAATCCAATATGAAGATGATTTAAATGTAATTAATTGGATTAAATAATATTAAAAAAATACATAGATAAACTTTAAATAAAATTAAAAGAATAATTTGACTTTAAAATTACTTAATTTATGAAAAAGAAATTATAGTTTTATAAAAAGCGGTATTTTTCACTACTCACTGAAAAATAAATATATTTTGAAACTATCCCAAAATATCACCCTAAGTCAATTTTGATTTAATTATTTCAAAAATAATTTTATTTTTATAAAATAACATTCCTAAAAGTTTTAAAAATTAATTATAATATTTTCTCACAAAAAAAAAAATTATTTTAGAAGAAAACATATTTTTGAAGCATAAAATGACATTACTAAAATTTGGGTAATTATTATTTTGCATTAATAAATACATTTTTATAATATAAAAACATTATATATATTTTTCATAGTATGGTTATTCCTACTCATCAATCCAATTTTAATGGATAGGTTATAATAGTTATGTTTAAATAATAATATTTTAATAATAAATCATGGTTCATTTAATATAAATGTTTCAGGTTGTTTACGCTATCAAACAAAATGATATTTCAAAATATCAAGGTGTAATATAGAAAATTCAAATAGTATAGTTATATAACATAAGGATAATATATAGTTTTTAATAACAGTTCTGATTTTGAGTTACAACAAAGTAGTAAAAATGAGGGACACATCAAATCAGATTTTCTAAAATTGAAAAAAAAAACATGAAAAACAAGAAATTTAAGAATAAAGATAAAAGAGAATTTTTGAATTGATGTAATTGAACCATGGAGTCAAAATTGCGTATTTATAATTATAAATTATAGATAGATGCATATAACCTATTATTAATGGAAAAAATAAATAAAAAAAGTTTTTGTTGATTCTGATTCTACTCAAGGTTATGAATCTAATACCAAAATTGATATTGAAGAGTTAACAGGAAAAAATTAAAATATTGAAAAGGACATTTCAAGAATGGATGATTTATATAAATATATAAAAAAATATAATAAACTTGTTAAGGGAAATCATAAATTTAACATGGAAAATTAAAAACCAAAAGTTTCTTCATTAAATAATTAAGAAGAGAAAATGAAAGTTGATTATGAGGTGTTAAAAATTATATTACAAAATTGGAAACATAAAGATGAGTATTGTTCAACTAATAAATTTGTTTCTAAAAAAAATTAAAGTGGTTAAATTTTATTTAGTATGTAGTTAAATGAAATGAATAAAATTGAAAAGAAATTTTAGAAGATCAAGATTGAAAATAAAAGTCTAAGAAATAAAACATCATGTTTAAATGAAAATTGGTGTGATGATTTATAATTTATTAAAAAATTGAATGTAAAATATAAAATAGAGATTATTAGTGTGAATAAAACTTTTCAATTTTTTTAAGGTAAAGGAAAATATTATAAAATGATATAATGGATGAAACCTAAAAAATGATACTAGTTTTGGATATAAAATTATAATACTGATGAAGAATAAGTCTTTGTATATTAAAACATCAAATAAATGTGTTTCAAGTGTGAGATGTTTAATGTGTAGAATCTAATCTCATTGAGATAATAAATACTTGTTAATATTCACTCAATCTTTTGGTCACACAAAATCTTATATTCTTTAATTTTTTTCTAAAGTAATCATAAATGGAATTCTATAGTCAGTTAGGGTTCCAAGGAGATCTAATATTAATTTAGTGTGACCTAATAATTCATGGGTGATAAAAAAAATTCCTTAATCCATTTTTAGAAAATATATCTTAAAATATATAAGGATTCCAGGTATATAGATAGTGATAGTTGAAGACATCCGACTAATAATTTTTCAAAATTTTCTTATTTGAATTCATGTAATATATACTCTATTACATTTAGAGTCAAATATAAAGGAATGAAAAAAGGATATGGAAGACATAGTTTTTCTCAAAACATTATAATTTCAAAGGTCCTTTAGGTTAAAGGTTTACAAAAAAATTAATTAGTATAACATAGATTTGTGATGATGGAATTAAATTCAAATTTTATAATGAAAAAATCATAGTTTTTTAGAATAAATATACTATATTATAGAAAAATATAAAATAAAGTATATACTCTAATTATTTTTTTGAACTAAAAAATCATAATTTAAAGGGTGTAAATATACTATAAACATATGAATTTTAATGGAATAGATAGTGGGAATATGTAAGTTTTCAGAAAATGTATATACTAACCTATCATGGATATGTTTTTTATTTACCCAAACTCAACGAATGATGGTATTTGGTTTATAGTTCTTGTTTAAGAGTCAAGATACATAAAGAAACATTTATATTTGTTAAAAATGTTAATATAGTTTGATGTTTAGAATTAGAACATATTTATTTATTTGGTCCAAGTAAAAATGATAGTTTATGAGGAAAGAAATATTTTTTTTTGTAAATTTTAATGATTTTGGTTGGTGAGCTTAGACTAATTTCCTAACTCATAAAAGTAAAATTTAACCAAAATTATTATTTTTTATATAATTTTTCTAAATAAAAAATTTTATTCAATAATTTCTGTTAGATAAAATGAAGTATGTGAGTTTTCAAATTTATAAATTGAGTTTTTTTACAATAATGGATATTTTAAGAAATTTTTACCTAAAACAACACATTAAAATGGTATTATTGAATATAAAAATAGACCTATTCATAAAATGGATAAATCCATGCTTAGTGAATTTAATCAAAAATATATTTTTATGAAGAATTTATTAATACTAGTTGTTATATTTTAAAAAGAGTTGTTATAATACTATTTCTAATGAAGACTCTTTAAGTACTATTTAAAGAAAAGAAACCCATTATTTGTCATTTTAGTGTATTTTGGAATTATGCTTTCATTTTAAATAATAATTATTGGATAAAATTGATGTTAAAATCGAAAAAGATACTTTATAGGATAATATGATAATATTAATGCTTATAGAGTATATAATAACAGATCTATGAAAAAAATATAGGCATGAAAAATCTATTGAAAATAATTACAAACAGATTCCATATTTAGATAATCTTTAGGATGAGTTTAAATAGTTTACCTTTAGTATAGATGAATATCAAAATGAAAATATATCCCTTGAGATGGAGAAAATTATTTCTCAATATTATCTAAAAAGATATAAAAAACATAATGATCTCCAACTTGAGAAAGATATTGTAATTATTAAAAATGGAATTAAAACAATAAAATATGTTTAAAAATTTTATGATAATTCTTATTATAATTCTGACTTATTCATAATGATAATTATGAGGATTTTATTTATTCAAATTATATTCTTTCTCTAAATTAATATCTTAATAAATTAATTATAAATAATGTTTGTAATTTAATTTACTTCCCTAAAGGAAAACTAGTTATAAGAACTCAATGGATATTTAGATACAAATTGGATGAATCTTGAAATATTTATATAAACAAATGTAGCGTTGTCTATCAATGATTTTCCTAAAAATAATTATTTTTATGAAGATTCATTTTCTCCAGTTTTTAGAATAGAATAACTTTAGATTTTATTTGACATTTCTTATTTTCATGGTTTTAAATTGTTTCAAATAGATGTTAAAAGTACAATTTTAATCCATTTAATTTTATAATTGTTTTTTATTAATCAAAAACATATATTTTAACAAGAAATATTTTAAAATCATGTTTTTAAACTATCAAAAGCATTAAACTATCCTTTGAAAGATCATATAGCATAATATTATATACTATCATTTTTTCATTGAAAATTGGATTTAATAATGAAAACGTTCATCCAAAATTATTTATAAAGTAGTTATATAATAATATTTTAATTGAGAATATATATATAAAATATTTTTCCTAGTTCATAATGTTTCTTTTTGTGTAATGAATCTTATATTTTTATGAAAAGTGAATTTGAAGTGATCTTAATGGGTGAGTTTTAAAAATTTCTTGGATTAAAAAATTTCAAAAAAAGGTATATTCTTGAATCAATATCATTATGCTTGAGATAAAGTTAAAATTTTTTATATCAACTCATTAAGGGATATATAAAACCTAATGAGTACTAATTATAAATTAGTTCGAGATGAATCAAGAAAATTAGTATATAATAAATTGTTTAGAGGAATGATTGGAAAAACACATTAGTTGATTTAAACTAGTCATTATATAATGTGTTTTGGTTTTATGTGTTCTAGGTTTAAATATAATCTTATATAAAGTTATTTAAAGGTTGTTAGTATAATAATCAGGTGTTTTTAAATATGTAAAAATACTTTTTTATTCTATTATAATTATAAATATAAGGATTTGATATCATTTTAGGTTTTTTCTAATGTTGTAGGCTTTAGAGAAAGGGAAAATCAGGTATGTATCATTTACTTGGTAAAATTTTCAGGGTGTTCTAAAAAGAAATTATCAATATATTTTTCCTTAACAAAGTATGAGTATACTTTTATTGCTATTTTTTGTGCTTGATGTCTTTGGATAGAACAAAATTTAATTAGTTTTAATGTCTATTTGGATAAAATTACTGTATATTATGATAATAAACTAAAATTTTCAACATATAAAAAACCATTATATCTTTAAATAACAAAACACATAGATGGTAGATTTCATTTTTAATGAAATAATATAAATGAAGGTTATATTTATTTCAGATTTTTTTAACATAAGATCAAATTTCACTCATGTTTACTAAACCAATATATTCTATAAACTTTGAGAAAATAAAATTTAAACATGAAATGATGTAGATTTAGCTTTAATTGATAGAATTTATAAATTTTTGTTAATGTTTTAATGTTCAACAAATCAACTGTACATATTTTGTTAATTCTTTATTTATTAATTGACCGGTAATATTTATGTTCACTATATTTTTTTTCAAATTATTACGTAATATTGTACAATAATTACCCAATATTTATGTGGATTTCGTTTATAGTTTAATTTATTTTTTTATTTCTCACAGTACTATATATATATTTAATCAATATATAAGAATATATTAAAAATATTTAGTAGTTTTCAAATAATTTTGTTAATTTATTTTCTATATATTAAAGTTATCTATGTATTTATTTTGGGGGATCTTAATTTTTTTTCTTACTTAATTTAGAATGGGATGATTTTTAAATTGTTTTAGATTATTAACTATTTACTTATTTGAGAATGCTAAATTGTGTTGCTATATTTTGGATAAATTTCAAAATGAATGATAATTTATGTAATTTTAGTAAAATATTGTTTAGTCTTGTGATTTTAAAAATGGGTATTCTAATAATATTATGGTTTATAGATATTATTAGTGATTGGATATAATATTTTTTAACTTGATATATGGAGTTAATAATTTTGAAAATATCTCACATTACTAATTCTGTACACTTTCTCAAAATATATTGAAATTCGACACATGTTTAAACTTGAAAATTATAATTTCTCAGATCTTTATTAAATTAAATTAAGATTATTATATATATGTTTAGTGTTTATAATATTTTATAATGGATTATAGAGTAACTATATTTTAGTATTATTATTTTAGTGTTTTTTTAAAATTCTACAATGTCGAATGATTTTTTATTATCTTTACAAGTGATGTCAATGAAATTATTTTTAATGCTAACATAGAAATATTATATAGTTAAATAGAAATTTTTCAAGATTACATAGATCTAGAATCATTGATACATTGAATTGTGTCATGCTCATAAAGAAAATAATTAATTGATATGCAGACATGTTTCATCATAATGATGAAATAGAATTATGGTTATTGAGAGATAGTATTTTCATTACCAAGACATCGAATGCTGGTTATAGAGAACATAAAATAATTTTTCCATAGAAAAATAATATTATTCTTACCTATAATTTACTTTTTAATTTTCATAGAATTTTGATACTCTGTTTTAATGTATTTTAAAATTTCAAAATGCTGAAATTTTATATTAGTTGTTTTAAATATTATGTTAATTTTAAAAATACATATAATTTCAAAATATGACATTTAAAATGTTTTTGAAATATTTATTGAAGGTTTAGGTGTGAGATATTTTCATAATAAGTAAATGATATTGTACCAAAATTTATTATCTCTAATTAGGACTACCTACGGTTTTCTATCAAAAAATACTCATGTGATCAGTAGATCATTGAGTGAATTATAATGGATTATAATATGGAATGTGATCAGAAGAACTTTATTACAAAGATAAATAAAGATTAATTGAGTATAAAACATAGAACACAATATTTATATGAAAATTGAAATATGTTGAAATTATTCTAATATGATTTCTGTGCCACTATGTGATAACAGATGAAATTATACATTTGATCAATTTCTACTGAAGTGATGGAAACTAATACAAGCTACATAATCATTGAACATCTATTATTTATTTCATTCTATTTTTAAACCATTATAATTTTTTTATATTTTATGTTTTTTCATTAATAGTTATTATACATTTTTTCCAATTCAAAAGAATGTAATGACCCTGACCCCAGTAACCCAGATCTGGTGTCTAATTTAGTACATTCTAATAAGATACAATGAATATCATCATTAAAAAATGAATAGTTTATTAGTCCTGATAAAATAGATAAATAAACGATTTCTAAAATAAGTTTTAATAGAAAAATTACAACATATTTTTGTTGAGAATATAATTATTCCCTATAGAATATCCTTTCTTACAATTCATAGTACAATTGTAAGATTTTTTGGAAATGAAAAAAATAAGGGTGAACTCTAATTATCAGTAAGAGTTACATAAAATGGAATATAATATAGGTAAATGAAGAATAATAAATTAGACATAATCTATATGGTAATGTAAATATTTGAAGACACATACCATTTTATCAATAACTTTAATATCATGATTAGATAAATAATAATTAATATGGAAAGTTAAATAACTAAACACACATTCCATTTACATAGCTTCACTATCATGAATAGATAAGGCACAATCAATATGGAAAGTTATAATACTGAAATCACATGCCATTTAATATATAAACTAAGAATTAAAATGACAAAAATGACACCTCACTCGCCTAGCGTTATCGAGATCTCAGCTCACCTTTCGTCTTCTAGGGTTTCGTCCTCCCCGGCGGCGATGAATCCTTCGCCTTGCTCCACTCAGGTTCTCTTTTCTCTTCATCATTCGTTCTGGCCTGTGGTTTCCCCTATTTCCTTCTTCTCTATCTATCATTCTTCTTTGGGTTTCCCATCTTCGTTTCGCTTCCCTACTCCATGAGGCACTTAGGTTTCCTCCCGGCCGCATCTACCGTGCTCTGACCTCTCATTCCTTCCCCCCTCTCCAAGTTGGATTTGGATCAAGGGATACTTAGAGGTTTTGGGCAAGCGATTTGGCGGACGTCGGATTCCCAGGCACTACTGGAGTCGGCTCTAATTGCTTGGGTTTCATCCCAGTTTCTTCCTTTTATTGATGGGATTTCTTCATAGGGTTTCTTCTTGGGGCTTCTTCATAGGGCTTCTTCCTCGGCCGTCTCACCGTGCTCTGACCTAGAGTTCCACCACTCCTCTCTAGTTCTGATTTGGAGCAATTGATACACAGGGGTTTTGTGCCGTGAGGTTAGGTGGTCGCGGAGTTCCCCAGGTCGGCCTTCGTTTGTTTTCCTTTGTTCGGGTTTCATTCCCAGTTGTCTGTTGATTTGGATTCATTTAGGGCTACTACCTTAGTTTGGTTTATCTTTTTGTGTTCTCCCTCGATGGTGTTTCATGATCTATGGTGGTGGTTTCATTCTCTGGTGTTGATCGTTGGTGGCGTGAAGATGAGACGGTGGCGGAATCTGTTCGACGATGGTTTCTGTTAATGTCTTGATGTGGTGCTGAGTTCATTTGGTGTTGAAGATGGTGGGGCGACAATATATGGGTTTTACTTCTTGGTTGATTTGCTGGTGTTTTTTGTTCTCATGGTACTGATATAGGCCGGTGGTTCCTCTGGCCAACGACTGGTGGAGTTCATGATGACAGTGCTTGGAGAGGGGTTGATGGTGAAGGTATGATTCATTAGGTGATGTGATGATGGTGGTGGCTATGTGGATGCGACTTGACAGGCATGTCCTCGGTCCATGAAATTGATCTCGCGACCTTCGAGGTGATGATTTGGTTGGATTTGTGGACCACTTTATTTTGAATTTCTGGATCTGTTTGGATTAAATTTTGAATTTTGAATCCGAAAATTTGAATTTTGTAATCCTGATGTATGGTTACCACTACCATAAAGTGGATTTTAGAAAATTCAAAAAAGAGATTGGGGGGGGGGGGGGGTATGTTAACTAAGAATTAAAGATCATCTAGAGATGACATCATTGCGAAAATATCATGGATAATAATTAACTACTTCTTATTGAATTAAATTCCTAATTATTAGACATCATGAACTCAAGTATCACGATACCTTTTGTATCAAGACCTTTCATAAGAAAGTTTAAAACTAATGGGTAGGTAACACTAGAAACCCACTTAACTAAGGCTATCCACCTGATTCATCTCATGAGGCTACTGATTCATCGAGGGGATATCCATAACTAAGACCCACCCAAATCTATATGTCCAATTTATTCCTCATATATTTAATGATATAGTTAATTCATGAATAATATACCTTATCAACAAATTTCCACATCAATTAGGGAATATAGATTAATAATAATTTCCCTAGTAAATCATATAACTTTTAAAGTAAAATACAATATGTATAAATGAAATATTTTTTAAGTAATAGGTATATCCAAAATAGATGATATGGATATTTAGTGGATGTGTAATTCTCAATGATAAAAAGAAATTGAATAATTTTTTAAAAAATTAATGATTTCAAAAATTAATCAAGACAGATAATGTCAATACTTTCCATGTTAAAACTGATTATAAACTATATACAGAAATAATAAAGATTGTATCAATAAAACATACCCTAATGTATCATAATAATAATAAAGGGTTATCATTTTTATTGAATAAAAATACCATAAATATGTCATTAAAGCATTCTTGAGTAAAATAACCTTTTCAATTTGAAAATATTTTTCAAAACAAAAATTTTAAAATTTATTTTGAAATTTATTTTCTTTGAAAATAAATTTTAAACTTATAAAGGAAGCATTAAAACATTTAGTGGTCAGGATGATGAGAAATTCCATACATGTCATAAAATTTAAAAAATATTTTATTTTAAATTTTTTGAAAAAATTCAATAGGGCCATGTTTAGAAATTTTCATGAATATTCCTTTCAAAACATTTTGTAAAAATAATATAATTGGTAAAAATTCATTTAGTATTTTATTTGGATAATTTTATAATTGTTTTTGAAAACATTTTTAGAAAACACAGTTTTTGAAGAAAAATGATTTTTGGCCGAAGAAAGAAACAATGTTGTATTTTTATAAAAACATTTTTTCAATAATTTTTTTTACCAAAGAGAGTAATATGGTAATATTACCTAAAAATCATGAATAAAAATTGGATAAGAAAAATTAAATGGGCTTATTCGACAATTTTTAAATAATTTCCTTCAATGGAAACTCATGTATAAAAAATCTCCATTAAAATGAGATATAAAAATGAACTCTTACAAAGATAACAATATTAAAGTGAGAATTAACCAATGATGTGATTATGTATGTCAAATATAAATACATATAAAAAAAGTTAAAATACAATATAACATAATAAATGGTCATTAAACATAATATTATAATATCAAATACACTTAATATGTAATATAACCCAATGAAAATAATTATAGTTATGAAATTCTTTACCACTTGGAAAATTTCAATTCAAATATACTTGTATGAATAAAATTAAAATTAAAACTTAAAATATCATTAATTATGAAGGATTATAGGAATTAATGTGAAATAAATAGTATATATACCATATTAAATAAATTAGGTTCTTGACATTACAATATTTCTTAAGGAAATGAAATTGAGACGAATCCCTTACCTCGTGTTTCTTTTTGGTTGAACATGATTTAATCTCATGTACAATGGTTTTAATAATTTCATTAATTAATAATATATCCATATTCATATTTAAAATATAAATATGATCCTTTTATAATATCTTATCAAATGTTCATTAATAATCTTTCATTTATTGTTTCAAGTGATAACTACCTTTTTTTTCTCTTGCATGTTTTAACATGAAAGTTATGGTTCATAAGAATATTATATAGTTCCATCATCTTCGTAAGGATATTAATGTTATAAATAATTTTTTTCATTAGATACAATTTTGGAATCATTATTGAAATTCGAAATGGAGAATGGATCACATCACATCATAGAGATGGTTGGTCGTATATATACACGATCGACATTATCATTTCCCTAATAGGTGAATGGGTAAAATATTATGTGATATATTAATTTTATAGAATCAATATAATTCCAAGAATATCATATATATTAGTTAAATTTATCCTTATTACATTCCATTTTAATTATAAGAAAAAAAATAATCATATCCCTTTGTGAGGCGGTATTATATCGTACACATGAGCGACATTATCATAATTTAAAACAAAATATAAAGTAAGTAGGTATATGTGATATTATAAATAATAAATTATAAAAATATAATATATATATTAAAAATATATATTAAATACCATATTATATATAATCATGATATGTATTGATAGAGAATGAGTTAGATCGTTTCATGAGGGGGTAGTCCACCATACGCATGATCAATGATTTCCTTTTCCATTTGATAGAGGAGGATATGGATAAATGTTATTACATTAACATAATAACATATCAGTATATGGGAGATAATGTTGTTATTATACTACTATTATTTAATAATATTTGAAAGAGGTTGAAGAAGAAATAAAATAAAAATGATCATCTAAGAACATTACCTATTCCTCAAACAAATTCTTTAAGCTTTAATCAAAATCATTCCTAGGTTGAATCTATGATTGAAAAGTGGATTTGGTATATTGGAAGGGGATTAAGGATTTTATTTTTTAAGATAATTTCTGAACCTAATAGATTTTTAGGTATGAGTATTGGAGTAGAGGGAATGGCCTTTTATATGTGGGAGAGAAGACACACATGAATGTTTTTAAAAGAATAAATTATAATCATGTATCAATCAAGAAAAAGCCTTAAAAAATGGGTCAATATCAAACCTTAGAGGTTCAAAGGTTAAAAAAATTCCAATTTTTTTACAAGTTTTTAGGTTATTTTAATTCTAATCATTTTAGTCTAACCCCTAATAAATATGTTTTTAACTTAACCATGATAATTAATTTTTTTTGCATTTTTAATTCATAATGGTAAAAAATTAAGTTAAACTTATTATATAATTTAAATTATCATTATTGAAAATATAGAATCTATTTTTCTAAATTCAATTAAAAAAATTGGCATAATCCAATCTAAATTTATACCTGAAGACATGATGAAAAAGGGAGTTTCCAAAAAAAAATTCTCAAAAGTGAAGAAGGTTTTAATATCAAAATTTAGCATAGAATATATTAAAATAACCTAAATTGTATTTATTATAACATAATAAATCAAATTTTACATTAAAAAAAATTAAAATATAATTTTTCTTTGAAAAAAATTTCATCAAAATGGTAGTCTTTGAAAAAATATAATTGTTCACTATTGTTCCAAAAAATGAATGTTTTTAGAAAAATCCAAAAAATTTACCCTGTGATAATTTTAATATGTTTATTTAAAAAATATAAATAAATTTTTCAATTAAATTTTCTAAAATTGGTAAAAATTATTTTTAAATTATGAGCACAAAGTTTGACTAAATTCCATTATAATTTAATAGTTAGGTTATAGTAATATACTATATCATGGTTCATTTAGACTCGGGGTTGTGTGTTACATAAGCTATTTAAGAGATAAAATTTATTTAAAAATAAATATATCATAATGTCTTAGGGTGTTACATTATCATATAAGCATAGTGTTGAGTTTCAAATATTATATCAAACCTAATTTTCTTTTTTTAATACCTATGGATGTTATATTCTCCCCACATTAAATAAATTTTATCCTCATAATTTGAAATTCCTCTAATATATCAAGGGTTTAAAATTGGAAAATTATATTATTGAAAACCCACACCATAAAAGGGTTAATAAAACTTCCACTTAAAAGTGTGAAAGATAAATATGAAAGGTCATTTGGAATAACAAATAACTAGGTTTCCAAGTAGGATGGAATAGGTGGGAAGTGAAGATATGGGAATAGAGGAAAAGCGTAATGCCTAAATAATAATGGAGGGTGGTACAAGTCATTTATTACTAGAATGTGAATGTTCAAGAGAATGTCAACAACCACAAAAACATAAATCTATGATGAGTCAAAAGTCCATTGATTCATAAAATATAAAGGTAATAGGATTAACTATTTGTTTCAATATCCTTTTGAAAAATATTAGTAATTATTTTATGGTCTTTGAATATAATAAAATATTTTTACTTGATATATTTCTAATGAATGAGAAAAATTTTATCCTTTGGTTTTAGTTCGATCAATTAACACATCATAACTTAATTGAAGAAATGAATATCCGAAAATAATTTTTTATGCCTAAAGTACTAAAATTAATTTTTAAAGGATCATAATGCCCATAAATGAGTGGATAGCCTATTGACCTATTTATAAATATTTTCCAAACCAATATAGTTATAACAAGTTATCAGTCTCTAAACCTCAATAGTAACATCATCGGTTCATCATTAATATTTATTTAAAAAATCGTTTATGTAAAAACAGTGACATATAAACTATAACATCACATAGGACAATCGTATTGAAGGTACCAGACTCGTAGCAGAAGCCCGAAAATGTGTAATTTTAAAATAATTCATTGATGAATGACATGATCTTGTCGAAGATGGAAAATCGCTACCCAGTTTATGCCAAGGATCTCACATAAAGAAGATTAAGCACAAAATTAAAACCACAAAATACCTGGTTTAGATCTAAAGCTATTTATGATGTTTTCTCATTGTTGGAGATCATTGATAAAATAATCCAAATAAGAATTCTTCTAGATCTTCCACACACACTTCAAAAATCTACAAGAGTGTCGATCATCGAAATCTAGGTGCTAGTACAGAGTTCTGAAGATACCATCAACGTTATGATGATCACCACATCACCGTGACTTCGATGCCTGGGAGAGAGATCAATGCAAGATCCTAGATCCATAGACACTCTTTATAGAACATTTGAAATAGAATAAGAGAGAGAGAGATACCATGAATAGTCTTTGGTGAATTCATATCCTCCACTATATATACTCTGTAATTAAATTGCTTGGAATTGCCTGTCAAATCCCTGAATAATTAATACACAATAAACAACATGTTATTAATACTAAATCGAGTCATAAAAAATATTATCACTTTCTTGTAATACATTAAATATATTATATGATAATAAATAAGTCATTAACTCAACCCTTCATTCCCACAAATATTAAATGAACCTTGAATATTTTAAAATAATATTCATTCAAATAATATTTTTTTATATTTACTTTAAAACTTGTAAATACATTTAATAAATAAATTCGATGCTCAATATTCTTAACTTTAATAATAAGAATTTATGCATTGCATTGGTGATCGTATATCCATGGAAGAATCCCAAACCCCAGTGGAGGGTCTCACCATACACAATAAACCTATTCAAATGAATAGGGAAGATTCTTGAATACACTATTATGTGTGACCCTCTAGGCCCTTATCTCTATAGCAATTAATATTATTCACAGACCAAGAGCAGGATCTAGTAACCCAACATGGCCCCTAAAGAGATAAGTATTGATACAACAGCGACAAATAATCTATTAAAACTCATTGTGTAATATAATCTCTTTATATTTAAATATCTCACAAAGCAGGATGCACACCCCTGTCATTGACCTTTTCTTTCTTTATATTTTTTTGATTTAACTGGATGGATTTACCATCGACAGTCATGGCCATGTTCTTATGAAGGCACTACCATCCGGATTTGTCATGAATTGAACCTAGTCGCAACTAATACCGAAACCAAACCCGGCCCATGTAAAGTCCAGAAGGGTGTTCCCTATCCTGATGGGCTGGCACAAGTGCCTGGGTATTATTAATTTAGGTTTGGGAATGATTTAACAAAGTATGAAAGCATAAAACATTAAAAACAATCCAGAATATAAATCTGAAATTTTCGAGCCAAACAAGTCTTAAGAAAAAACCAGAACTAAATAAATTGGTTTAAAGACAATACAAGTTGTCCAAATGGAAATAAATACAATATAAAGACATCCCCAAGGACTCCACATGACAAGGGGTTATCACCCACAAGCTGTCTCCACAACTCTGCACTAAGGATGGGAACTAACACCCTGAACCGCCATCACCCATAGCCTTACCTTTACCTGAGTCAAGCATAATAAAGTCTACATACACCCAAGGGTTGTAAGTAGGGTATGAGACTAAACCCAATAGGATACCACCCAATTATTCCAAATAGCATGCAATACAATGTGAAAAAGAAAGCGGTTTTAATACACAAAGAAAAGTAGTGATAAAATCCATGAAACACAACTTTCAATTGAAAACAGTTTTCATGCTAAATTTTTTAGAATATTCACAAATTTAAATAGAAATGTTAGCTACTGTAAATTACTCCAAAAAAAACCCCAATACAAGGGAAAATACCATGAACAGAATGAGAAACAAAATCCAGAACACCCCTAGGCACTAGATAGTCTCGGGCCCCATGTACCTCATACCTCGGTGTAATATAACCATAGTAAAATACGTTCTCATGCACGAGACAGTAGTAGAGAACATACCCATAACATAGTGATCCACAATCATCATCCACATATTTTAGTTAGAGTTTTTAGCCAAATTATATCTTAAATAGGGAGAAAACCCATCCGACCCACTAGCCGTACTTGTACGCATCTGCCCCACCTTGGTAAACATATCCATTTTCATGTAAAACACCAATACTGGTCACAAACACCCAGTACAGTATCTACACACATTTTGTACCATTTATAACACACAAAAAAACACTTTGAGTTTCAATAAAAACAACTTCTCCAAATCTTTCCATGTTTTGCAACCAAAACTCTTTGAAAGCCCCACTTTAACACCATGTGCATAATAAAATTAACCAAAAAATAATTCATAAAACCATAATCATTTCTCTAAACCCATTACATGAGTTATAAAACAACCCCCAATAAGCATCACATAGAATATCTATGTAAAGAACCTAATTCAACACCAAATTGCTACTCATAAATCATTTTCTTAACAAAGGTCACCGAAAACCAATTTCGCAACAATAACCAAAGGATAAGAACATTTAAAACACTATTTTCATCCTTAATACAGTTCAATAAAACCTTCTAAATAATTATATGTCAGCCCTTAATGAACCAATAACAGATTTGTATGAAAACCACCAAATTTCACATGAAATTGGCATTAAAATTTCACTTGAAATAAAAACACCACTAAAACACATTTTTTCATCATTAATCAAATGATATAAGAAATAAAATATCATAAATACATCATGATAATCATAGAGATTGCATAAACATTGTAATCACCAACCAAAGTAATGAAAACCCTTGAATCATCGTGTGAAAATCAAGTCGCACCACCGCCGCACCAAGAGGGACTTAGAACAAACCTAAAACCATAATAATTGACCAATAACCCCCATAGTTAAACCCTAGGTTCGAAAACCTACCCTCGAATCATTTGTTACTTCAATAAAAATGGAATAATCCATAATCAAATTGAATGAAACCCTAATCAATTTGAAAGAGGAAAGAAATGGACTAACTTACTTGAGGGATCTTGAAGAAATCTCCCCAAATAAACCATAATATGAAATTAAAAAATAGACACAATTAAGGGTTGATTCTAACAATGATTAGGAGATCATTTAGGAACTGGAATGGAGAAAAAAGAGTAAGAATTGAGGGAGTTATGAAGGAAAGAACTTACCTCCTCAAATCTGGCCGATTTTATAAACCCTAAGTTATTATACACCCAATCGCGATGTATATGAGCTTAAAAATGGGTGAGAGGATACTGGACGCGTGGGTGGGTTCAATGGGCGTGGGTGAGGCTTGGAATCACCAAAAAATCCTTAAAATTGAATATGTTATTAATTAAACACATTTGATTTTTAAAACTGGATTTGGGCTTCCGAAAAGGCCCAATACTTTAAATAAAAACTCATATACACCTTGGTTATGAATTTATAAAGGCTAAAAATTACAATGGTAGTGTTAATATGTCAGGGGAGGCCATTTAGGAATTGTAATGAGTGCAAAATATTAAAAAATGAAACAGTTATAAAAGAAACAAAATTTATTTTTAAATCTAGAATTGGGCTCACGGTTTGGCCCAATTCACGAAAACTCACCCATTCCACCATAAAAGCTTGGGAAACCCCCAAAAAAGTATTAATGGGAAATAAATGAAAAAAAAACTCTAAAATAGGTCTTTTATTTGACAATTCTCTCCACCATGAAAACTTTCCATCCCAGAAAGTCAACATAAATCTTGATCGAAAAACAAGAGCGAATACTCTTCCTCAACCCATGACTTCTACTCCCATGTCTCATGTGTATCATTACCATGCTGCCAACGAACTCGGACCAGCAGAATATACTTCCCTCAAAGAAACTTCTCTTGGGAGTCCACTATTTTCACTAGCCGCTAAAAAAAAACAAGTCTGGCTCTATCTCTAGTTCTTCCCAACTCGTCACATGAGACAAATCTAGGTTGTATTTCTTCAACTGGGAGACATGGAAGACATCATGGATGTACGTCAACTGAGAAGGTAAGGCCAACCAATATTCCACCTTTCCAATATGCTCTGTGATCTCAAAATAGCCAACAAATCAAGGAATCATCTTCCCTTGCTTCCCCAATCGATGATGGCCCAAACGAGGGGCCACCTTCAAGAATACCCTGTCACCCACGAAAAACTTTAGGTCTCGACACCTCCGGTCAGCATAAGATTTATGAAAACTTTGAGTTGTCAACATGCATTTCCTGATCAATTTGACCTTCTCAAAAGTCTCCTGCACAAGGCTCGACCCCAATAGTGATGTCTCAACTACCTCATCCCAACACAGGGGGACCAACATGGCCGACCATAGAGAGCCTCAAAACGATCCATTTTAATCGTGGATTTGTAACTGTTATAATAAGAAAACTCAGCCAGCCCCAAATGGCTATCCATGGAACCTCCAAAGTCCAGGACACAAGCACGGAGCATGTCCTCAAAATTCTGATTTGCCCGCTCTATTTGACCATATTTCTGAGGATGGTATGTCGTGCTCATCTTAATTTGAGACCCCAAGGACTTCTGAAGGCCTTCCCAGAACCGAGAAGTGAAACAAGGGTCTCTATCTGAGAAAACTACTGATGGAATTCCATGGAGTCTCACCACCTCCTAAAGAAAAAAATGGCCCAAACCATCCACTTAAGATGTATCTCTGATCAGAATGAAGTGGGATGATTTGGTCAGACAATAAATCACCACCCAGATGGCATTCTTACCCCGAGGTGTAAGAGGTAAGACAACAATGAAGTCCATGGAAACCTTGTCCCACTTTCAGGTAGGAATGGGTAATGGCTGGAGAAAACCGGAGGGCCTTTGATGCTCTACTTTCACCTGTTGGCATGTGTAGAATCTCGATAAAAAAGTTCTCTATGTCTTGTCTCAAACCAGGCCACCAGAACTACCGACGGACATCATAATACTTCTTGGTGGCACCTAGATGGAAAACCCACTCAGAAAGGTGGTTGTCCTCCATCACCACCTTCCGCAGAGATAATGACAATATTGAATTTCCCTTGAAGCACAAGATTACCTCAGGAGATGATGACCAATCAGAAGATGTCTCCCCACCATGAAGAAACTGCTTTGACCGTTAACAAATATCATCACTGGGCTATTCCTGCTAAATCAACTACAATAGAGAAGGAGTCAACTGGACACTCACCAAGATTTCCCCTCCACTGTGTTCCCTGGTCTCCACATGCATATGAGAAAAGAGCCCCATGAAAGTCCACTCATCACTGGACTTCATCAAAGCCTGCACTAGAACTCTTCTGCTCAAAGCATCAGCCACCACATTACCCTTTCCTGGGGTATAGACAATATCAATGTCAAACCCCTGCAAGTAATCGATCCAACGATGCTGCCTCAAGTTGAGGTCCTTCTATGAGAATATATAGACCAAGATTTTGTGATTATAGTAGACCACAGACTTATCCCTAAAGAGGTAGTGATGCTAAGTCTTCAAATAATGCATCAACACTGCCAACTCCAAGTCATGGGTTGGGTAGTTCTTTTCGTGTGGTCGGAGTTGGCAAGAGCCATGTGCCACCACGTGATCATCCTGCATAAGTACCCACCCAAGGCTCATACCTGAAGCATCACAATAGACCACATATCCCTTTCCAGCCTCTATAAAAATCAGCACAGGGGTGGTAGTCAAATTCTTCTTCATCACCTAGAATGATGCCTGACATTCTGGAACCCATACAAACTTTACCCCTTTCCGGGTGAGCGCGGTCATTGGTGAAGCAAGCCGAGAGAAATCCCAAACGAATCGCCTATAATAACCAGCCATGCCAAGGAAAATCCTAATCTCAAACACATTCTTCAGCTGCTACCATGACATAACCGCACAAATGTTCTCGGGGTCCACTGAAACCCCCTGCTCAGAGATCAGATTCCCCAGAAACCTCCCTTCCCTATTCCAGAAAGTTCACTTTGACAACTTTTCATAGAGGTGGTGATCCTGCAAAGTGCTCAAGATGATCCTCAAGTGATGTCTGTGTTCCTCCTTAGAGCCAAGGTAGACTAGAATGTCATCCAAGAACACCACAACAAAGGAATCAAGATACTGATGGAACACCCTATTCATGAGTTTCATAAAGACTGCTGGAGCATTGGTCAATCCGAAGGGCATGAAAAAATACTCAAAATGGTCATACTTGCTTTGAAAGTCTATCTTTGGGATATCTGACTCCTTCACCCTGAGCTAATGATAGCTCGAATGCAAGTCTATTTTGAAGAACTTCTTTTTCCCCTTCAACTAATCGAATAAGTCATCTATTCTTGGAAAATGGTATTTGTTCTTAATTGTTACCTTATTCAGCTTCTGGCAGTCAATGCACAATCAGAGGGATCCATCAGCCTTTTTTGTGAACAACAGAGGAGCAACCCAAAGAGAGACACTTGGGAAAATTAATCCTTTTGATTCCAAGTCATCCAAATATATCTTTAATTCCCTCATCTCGGTGGGGGTCATGCAATAAGAGGTAAGAGATATCAGTTGTGTTCTCGGTGCCAGATCAATCAAAAACTCCACATCCCGCTTCGAGGGAAAACCTGATAAATCATCCGGGAATACCTCCAGAAATGCATTCACAACATGAGGTAGTGAACCTCCATGGAAAATACCATCATCCTCTAGCATGATCAATGATAACTAGAAGGTAAGACTTCCCAACTCTGTAAGTGGAGGTCCTGCGCGACCCAATCGAGGATCCCATTCTCCCTGAAAAACCTAACGACTCCCATCAGGTGTTGTGAAACTCACTCGCCACCTATAGCAATAAATGTGTGCCTAGAAGTGTACTAGACAATCCATGACAAGTATTATGTCAAACAGTTCCATATCTAGAACCATGAGGTCCTACTCTATCTCAACTGCTAACATGAGGGGCACCTGAGGACCATCTCCTTCTTCTTTCCCAGTGATGTCACCAACTCCCTTTCAAAAGACATCAAATCTGTTGGAAAATTCAGCATGTCCACAAAATGGGAAGAAATAAATGAAACAGAGGTTCCAGAATCAAAAAGAGAAGTAGCTATAGAAGATTAGATTAGAATGGTACCTCAAACTATCGATGGTCCAGCCTCTGATACTGCTGGTGCCTGATCCACTACATGGAGATATCTGGTCTCTTCCTGAAGAGGACCACTAGTTGTGGTTATACCCAAAATTGGCTCTTCCCAAAAGATGACCCAGCCCTACCACCACAGTTACAAAATTGAGATCCCCCAGTCCTCGACGGTTTGGACTGTGCTGGCACTCCTCTTGAAACCACTGACCCTGCCCCACTCGGGAGTGGACGTGCCATACCGCATAAGCGCTAAAAATGCCCCATACCTCCACATTGTTAACAAGTCTTTGGAGGAAGTGGACATGCGGGTCAGATGTTCCCAAGCATCCCACACTGGTGGCACACAACTGATCTCACATCAGAAGCCACATATGAAAATTTCCTGGAAAAGTGGCGTGGACTACCACCTCCTTTCTTCACATGATCCTCCCGCTTCCTTTTCTTCTATGAGGAGCTCCCACTACCCACTACTGATACTAAACCTAAGAAACTAGCTCTACCTTTCCTATCAATCTCCACTATTCATGCTCGATCAACGACCTTAACATAGGTCCTCAACTTAAACAATAACACCTGGGAGTATATCTCTGGTCGTAAACCTTTCTCAAACCTCTATGCCTTCGCCTGCTCATTGGAGACGATTTCTGAAGCATACCGAAAAAATCATCAAAATGGTTGGCATACCCCATCATATATAGATTCCCCTGAACAAGGTCCATGAACTCTATGGACCCAGCATAAGCCAACACCTCAGGGCCGTACTATTCTTAAAGACGACCTTGAAATCTCCCCAGTGCATCTGGTCATTCTTCCCAGTTTGAAGCACCGACTTCCACCACTTACAGATAGGAACCTCCAATATAAAGGAGGCACACTTCACCTTGAGCTCCTCAGGTTTTTCCTATAACTCAAACATACGCTCGATCTTCTCAAGCCATTCTTCTGCTTCCTGGGGTTTTGAGCTGCCTCAGAAGGTAGGAGGCTTGTTTTTTAGAAACTCCTAATCTTTATCTTTTCAAAGACCCGTCTCTTCTGTCCTAGAAGGAATAGGAGCAGGAGTCAGTCCTCTCCCCAGAGCTTGGATAGCCTAGAACACAACCTCAACTAGCCTCTGATCAATCAGTGTGGGAGAACTCTCTCTGGCTTCCTCCCATGGGTGCATGGGAGCTTTTCAGGGAGGGATGTTTCTAGAAAATGAAACAGTCACAAAACAATAATCAATACCAGAATTCAGAAAATTTTAATCATATAAATCAAATATAAATAAACTAAACACATTCCAGTAATAAAATAAATAACTACTCCACATCCTCTTGATGTCCACGTGTGGTCTGCGGCCCACACGTCTCACCTGGAAGTGAAGTCAATACATAAATTCCAACATCCCATGGTGACTCAAGGTCTTCTATGAGAGGTATGGGCCAGGCACCCTACTCACAACCAAAACCCCAATCCCCAATAGTCATAGTTCCTGTTTATCCTGGCTCATCCCAAAATAGCAATATAACCCAAAAACATTAACCTCCTCTGATACCATTTTGTCATGAACCGAATCTGGTCGCAACCAATACTGGCACCAAACCCAGCCCGTGGAAAATCCCAAAAGAAATTACCTATCCCCTTGGTCTGGTAAAAGTTCTTGGGTATCATTAATTTAGGTTTGGGAATGTTTTACCCGAGTATAAAAGCATAAAAAATTAAAAAGAATCCAGAATATAAATCTAAATTTTTTGAGCCAATCAAGTATTAAGAAAAAAAACAAAACCGAATACATTGGTTTAAAGACAGTACAATTTTTACAAATACAAATAAATACAATAGTAAGACATACCCAAGGACTCCACATGATAAGGGGTCATCACCCACAAGCCGTCTCCACAACTCCACACCAAGGATGGGAACTAACACCCTGAACTGCCATCATCCATAGCCTTCCCATTACCTGAGTCAAGAATAATAATGTCTACTTACACCCAAGGGGTGTAAGTAGGGTGTGTGCCTAATCCCAATAGTATACAACCCAATGATTTCAAATAGCATGCAATATAATGTGAAAAAGCAAGCAATTTTAATACGCACAGAAAAGCAGTGATAAAATCCAAGAAATGCAACTTTCAATTGAAAATAGTTTTCATGATAAAATTTTCAGAATGTTGAAACATTTAAATAGACATGTTATCTACTATAAATTAATTCCAAAAATACTTCAATACAAGGGAAAATACTATGAACAAAACGAGCAACAAAATTGGGAACATCCCTAGGCACTAGATAGTCTCGGGCCCCATGTACCTCATACCTCGGTGTAATGTAACCATAATAAAATCCATTCTCATGCACGAGACACTACTAATGAACATACCTATAACCTAGTGGTCCCAAATCATCATCCAAATATTTTAGTTAGAGTTTTTGTTCGAATTCTAGGTAAAATAGGGACAAAACCCATCCGGTCCACTAGCCGTACTAGTACACATCCGCCCCACCTAGGTACCAGGGCTTCCCCCTTTCTGCTCAAACAATTTCAGCATTCAAAACATATCCATTTTCATGTAAAACACCACTATTGGTCACACATACCTATTAAAATATCTACACACATTTTATACCATTTATAACACACAATAAAACACTTTGAGTTTCAATAAAAACAACTTCTCCAAATCTTTCCTTGTTTTGCACCCAAAAATCTTTGAAAACCCCACTTTAACACCAAGTACATACTCAAATTAACCAAATAAAAAATTCACAGCACCATAAAAATTTCTTTAAACCCATTACAAGAGTTATAAAACAACCCCAAATAAGAATCACATAGAATATCCATGTAAATAACCTAATTCAACACCAAATTACTACTCAAAAGTCATTTTCTTAACAAACATCACCCAAAACAAATTTCGCAGAAACAACCAAAAGATAAGAAAATTGAGAACATTATTTTCAGCCCTAATAATGTTCAATAAAATCTTCTAAATAATTATATGGTATCCCTTAATGAAACAACAAAATATTTATATGAAAATCCCCAAATTTCACATGAAATTGGAATTAAAATATCACTTGCAAAAAAAACACCACTAAAAATCATTTTTGAAGAATTAATCAAATGAAATAGACATATAAATATAATAAATAAATCATTCTAATCATAGATATTTCATAAAAATTGGAATCACCTACCAATGTAATGAAAATCCTTGAATCACCATGCGAAAATCACGTCGCACCACCACCGCACCAAGAGGAACTTAGAACAAACCTAAAACCACACGAATTGACCAATAACTCCCATGGTTAAACCCTAGGTTCGAAACCCAGCCCTCTGATCATTTGGTATTCAAGAAAAATGTAAGAATTACTAATCAAATTGAATGAAACCCTAAGCAATTTGAAAGAGGAACGAAATGGACTAACTTACTTGAGGGATCTTGAAGGAATCTCCCCAAATACACCAGAATCTAAAATTTAAAATAGTCAAAATCCATAGGTGGTTATATGAAAGATTAGTAGGCCATTTAGGAACTGTAATGAAGGAAAAATAGAAAAAATTGAGGGAGTTATGAAAGAAATAACTTACCTCCTCAAATCTGGCCGATTTTAGAAACCCTAAGATTTTATGCACTCAATCGCAATGTATATGAGCACCAAAGTCGGTGGGTTGATACTTGACGCGCGGATGGGTTCAATGGGAATAGTTGAGGATTGGAATCACTGAAAAATCCTTAAAATTGAAAAATTTATTAATTAAACAAATTTTACTTTAAAAATTGGAATTGGGATTCTGGGCAGGCCCAATCCCTTAAATAAAAACCCTTATAAACCTTGGTTATGAATTTATAAAGGCTCAAAATTACAATTTTGGTGTTAATATGTCAGGGGTGGAAATTATGGAATTGGAATTAGTGAAAAATATTAAAAAATGAAAAAGTTATAAGAGAAAAAAAATTTATTTTTAAATCTGGAATTGGCCTCACGGTTTGGCCCAATTCACGAAAACTCACACATTCCACCATAAAAGCTTGGGAAATCCCCAATACAAATAATTAATGGAAAATAAATGAAAAATACCTCTAAAATATGTCATTTATCTGACATGATTAATGCATCTTGAGATAAATTAATCTTATAACCAGTAGGAAACAAATACTTTCTTAACCATTCAATCAATGACATGTCACCTATGACACACCCAACACAAGCTACCTCAGCACAATTTCATTTTCATGGTTTTAGTCCTACATCAAAGTACACAATCAAATTACATACATTTATAATGATATCAAGTCAGGAGACCATTACCCATGTCCATATATAGTAACATCCAATGAAACTCAAAACAAATGGTGCTCTTATTGGTGAGTTTGTCCTCATGATCTCACTACTAGAGATCACCAAGTGTGAAATTCATGAGAAAAAATATCAATGATTATGATCCCCCATCACCTGATAGTCAGATATATACTGTGTCCTATCAGTAATATTTATCTACACCATAGGACCTTAGTGTAAAGATTTATTTCATAGGATATTAAGGTTCTCATTATAGCATGGGATTTGCTATAACCTTTTGATATGAAAATTAATATATGGACATTACTATTAAATAGTGGATGTAGAAATATATTCACTATAATGGTAATAAAAAATCATGTATAACTAATTATATACACAATAGGGTAATCAATAACACTAAATAGTTGGGTATAAGGAACCCAGTATTTCAACACTCTCACTTTCACTAGATCCAACTTGCTAACCAAACATTTTAGCTACTCACATGATAAATACCATGTTTTTTATGAGTAATGATTTTAGCTACTTGGCCTTCCATGATTCAACCGTGTGGCTATTATTCTATTTGCGACCCCATTTCCTAGAGTAAAACTTCTCAAGAGATGGTATCCCTAAGTATATCCCTTTTGTACAATGTCATAACTTTATATCTTAGCTAGTAAGAATATCATAATTTATATTATTAAAATGCATTACATACTAGTTTTTATTCTAAGAACTAGAAAAAATCACATATAACTTCTTTTTAGATACCTTAGAAGCTGCAACATACCTAGTATTTGTAGGTATGGCTACCACTAGCTTATATGAGTTTGTTTCACTCATCAACTTAGCCTAACTACAATACTAGATCACCTGGATCTAAGGAAGACAGGTTTGTCTCCCCTTAAAACTAATATCCTTCTCTAATTTCCAGGTACATATCCTTTGTACCTACTAAAGTACAATTATATAGCTCTGAAAACATCAATTACAATGATCCCAAATATAATTGATATTTTACTACTTTCATGGAAAAATAAATTCTTTTATGTATCATGGCATGCATGATTAATCCATCACTAAAGGGTACGGTATAAAGCTTACCACGTTACTCTCCTGCCATGTCCCGAAAATGTCAAACTAGAGAGATTAGTCCACGTGACATTGGTAACAATTCTATTTTGAATTGTTTCAACTTGTATTTTTCAATACCATGTGATTATATGTATGATTGACTAGGTCAAGCAACCATTTGATCTACCTCAATATATCCTATTCCCTATAACTTAGGTTGTTACATTAAGTAAAAAATTAGAGAATAAATTGCATTATCATCTTATCTAACTTTAATACCAATCTATGTTTTCTATATGTTGGCAAACATATTTTACATAAAAAATATGGGCCCTCCCACTAACATATGGTAGACACATGGAAAAGATTAATTCTCAATGAATTCTCTATGATCTTGTTTCTTACATTAATCTTGAATTAGATTTCAGTAACTTGTATCCCTTATTAGAATTTTGTGATGTGACCATCCCTTTCTAGTTTCATCGTATATACACCTTCCACAATTGGTGGTCATGACATCTAATTCTCAATATAATGATTATAAATATTAGCTGTGACAAGTAAAAATTCTAATAGATTTAGGTATAAAAACTTGTTATTACCAATCAAAACTTATTGGTACTCTTCTTGTACCATCCATGTATAACATCACTTGAATACCCACCAAAATATTCCCAGTAATAATCCTTTTTTTCACTTTTATATGTGGAACCAATTTATTGAATTTTAATTAGTCTTGTTATTCTTAGATAATTTTCATATACTGCTTACTTGTAGTAAATATTATTCAAAATGAATAATATATCATCGGGCATGGTGAATACAAAAACCATCACCATGGTTTTATCCTTCCTACATAGTATATTCCTCTAGAACAATCTTGTTCCACATGCCCTTGTGGAAATAGTTCCTATTCCAACTACATGTGCATCTCTAGAATTGACTAAAACCAAGTTAATCTAGCCACCAAAATCTCTAACAGAGAAGTTAACCCTTTTATATAGCTATAGTCTATCAATTGAATAAAACTTTTTTATCATTGGGATTTATTTAATATCCTAGGTAACTGTTTGAATAATTACAATGGATGCACAATGTCTTTTTCTTAATGCATGTTTGTTTATATCCTAACAAAATTTTTTCATCCAAACCCATGTCCTTTGACATAATTAATTTCCATCATACTATTACTCGTATGATATCCATTTGTCATTATAGTTTACATAAGGTTATAGGATATCATCGTTATTTGTAAAGAACATCATAAAATATAATGGAAGTTTCTAAAAATTACTACATCGATACTACTAAAATCATAACTCTAATGTATAAAATGTGAATTTGATAATTACTCCACACTAAATTTTTTAATCAATGTTAACTTGTAAGACTTTATCACTGATCCTACTCATTAAAATAAATACCCTGATGTAGATATGGTACTATACGTTTAGGAATCACTCCACACTACATTATTATGATCGATGATTGCATAGTCAAGATATTATTCAGCATTCCAGATCGAAGCAACTCATATCCTCTGACCATGCATATACTTCACATATTATGAAGTATATATACCTCTAGATTATTCTTAGAATAGTTCACACTAACTTTTTTAACTAATTCTAAAATCCTTATGGCATACATTTATTTTTAAATGTTTCGTTGTCCAAACAAAAAAAGTCGCTAACACCAAAGGTGTTTAGATTTACCAAGCCTAAATACTAAACTGAGTATATCATTTATATAAACTTTTTGTTTTACTTGGAAAATAATTATCATTCCAAAAATAGGTATAAAAGGCTTACATTTTATATTCATCAGGTATTTCCTAAAATTCAAGTATTAATGAACTATTAATTGATTATTAAATACCAAAACAACATTAATTCCTAAACCTAGAATAATGACTCCTTGTGTCCAAGGACACATGAGATTAATGTTTTGGTTATGCTCAATAATAGTTCTACATGAATCTTTCACTTGACAATAAAGAGGTCGTGTTCTTATCACCATTGACCTAGGTATCACCCTTTCTCAACCACTTGGAGAATACACCTGAATTCTAGTAATATTTGTATACAAACCTGGTTACTATATTAGAATACACATATATAATTGGCATATTGTATTTAATACCCAAGCAACAGGATTGATGCATTAATTTTTTATTAATTAATATACCTGAAGAATAAGTGGGTACTTTCTTATTCAATTATTTTTATTTCCTTTAAACTTCCATTGGTTAATTTCATGAAATGAAATGAAAATAACCTCCTGTTAATACCTCTTTCAATAAAGGATGTTATTAATGTTCCCTTGGTGTAACTTACCATTTTCTTTTTCAATTTTCCTTTCAATTTATTGAACATAATAATTAAGATTAATCTATATTTTATATTCTTATTTACTTGGAGATTCATACCTAAATAGGTAATGAAACTTTTACTCTATACAATAAATTTTGTAACCTAAAATGGAACTTGATTAAATTAGTGAAAATTATATGATAAATATATCCATTGAAATATCATGATACATCTTTCAATTTACACTTGCCGGTGTAATAACCACTCATTCATTTCTTAATTCACTTTCTCCTCACAGACTTCTCAGAGACACGACTACTTGTTATATCATACATGTATTGATGTAGTGACCAAAACTAGAATTATGCATTGCTGATATAATAATGACATTAACATAATATGCTCTATACATGAGTATCCTATAAGAAATTTCTCACCCTCACTTCTCGAGGTGACTTAACAGGTGTTGGGGACACTAAAACCTTGAGTTTCCTATATCATATCACTATGCAAAAACACCAGTACTATTCTTTGATACTCATATCGGTGTAGAAATTTACTTTTTATATTATTTATCATAGTATTTATTGTGGTATAAATATCCATTTTATTAAAAATAATATTTTTAAGATTAGTAGTTTTTATATGATTACCATTTTAGACATTTTAATTCAGTACTTAAATGTGTCCCACTATTTTATCAAATTTTAGGAACCCTCTGTGCTAGAATCAGAATACTTTATCACTTGAGTATTATAGTGGCAATGATTCTTAAACCTCCCCTCATAGTCTACAATCTATGGCTATTCTACAACTTGTAGGGTTCAAGGTAGGCTTTTGACTATCCAATCACATTAACTAATGGTTCCTTGATCTATTGAGTGATGTCCTAGCTTCTAAAATAATTACTTGATTAACTAAATTCCTTCCCCTAAAATGATAGAAATTTAGCTATGGATAATCCTTACTAGAACTTTAGTTTGGTCAACCCACCACATTCATAAGAACCCCCTAATTGTAAGAGGCACCCTCAGCTATGGCATGACCGACACCCCAAACACTCGATTTTGTCCAAATTCTAATGATGGAAGGTGGTTTAGACTTAATAATTGTTTGATGGGTTTTTGTGTTATTAATGTGATGAAAGATATAATTTTCTATTTCTTAAGAATGTACTGTATTATCACACTCACAACCGATCATGCGAGTAATATAAATATTCATCACATCACATGTTCATTTTATCTTTGCATGCTTGTTTATTATTTCTATGTGATCACGCGTAAACTACATATTCACAAAATAATAAACCATGAAAAATAAAATTATGACCTGATCATGAGACGATTCTAATGGTTGATCCATTGGGTGAATAATGGATCAACATAGACCCTAGGGGACATAACTTGAGTCATGTTCCATGTGACTCGAATTGCAGTGCCTGCCCTTCTATAACATCAAACTTCTATCTAGTGGATCACTATAACTTGGTGCGAAGTGTGTCACTGGTCTTATCGTCATTATAAAACAATACTCTCTCACAGGAGAGGGGAACTAGGGTGTATATAATACAATTATTAAGTGGATGCACATGCCCTTATACATATAATGACTTAAAAAACTTGTAGATCGCTATAAAATAATATTAATTATTACAGAAGCATTGTAATAAATTAAATAAATAAATTAAATTCCCCAAACATGCATTAGTCAGTCCACAGATCATGAACAGTCAATACGCTTTGACTCACATATTTAAAAATAAATGAAGAATTAAATTAAACTTGCATTAAATAATTTCGGAGTGAATTTTTATTGAATTAAAATTTCACTCTATTTTTAATTCAATAATTTTATTTTTCAGTCAGAGTAATTAATTTAATTTTTAAAACTAAAAATTAAATTAATTAATTATTTTAATTTTACACTAAATTAAATTAATTCAAGATGAAATTAATAAAATTAAAAATTAATATTTAATTAATTTAATTTTCATTCAAAATTGAATTAATTAATTTAACTAATATCTAATCATACTATAATTAACTAGGCCCCGAAAACCCTGGGTAGGGCGTGTGCGGGTTGGTCTAAACCTGCACAGGCCTATTCCAGGTCGTGCTGACCCCGTACAAGTGTGAAATAGGCCTGGATGGTCCACCCAAGCCCATTACAGGCTCGACAGATCTTCCCGGGCCTATTTCGGGGGAAAACATGCCCACCAGTCAGGTTACCAAAATGGCCGGTGGGATTATCTCTAGTTCTGGCTATTCCTCTAGTAGGTATCTTGGCACAGAGGTGTGCAGTAGTAGTAAGTGTGTCTCAGATGCTGACGTCTTGGGTTGGGAGGACAACTAGCAGAGCCGCAATTGAGCCAAAATCAAAGACCAGGTGCATAGGTTCATTGGTGCTGCAGTGGCAGATTCCTAGTAGAGCAGTGAGATCAGCGGCGAAGCAGGTGTCAATAGATCTGGTCGTAGTATCCTGTATGTATGGTCAGCATTGAGGAGAGGTGTTCGCTGTAGATCTATGTCGACTGATATCTAGCAATGGAGAGAGGAGTTCCGGCGAACTGTAAGAGGCACAGAGGGAGGGAGCTATCCATTGTGGGAGGGCCACCATGGTAGGCTGGGGACACCAGCGGTTGGCATCACCTGGGGCAGAGCTGTCCAGATCTGGGGTAGATGGATCTCTGTATGGTGGGGTAGGAGGCCATGACAACAACTGGAGGTAGTGGGGGCTAGACTGCCATACTAGAAGAGAGGGCCACATAGATTGATGCTATCATCCATCCTGGCACAACAGAGGTGATGTGCGGTGGGCAATAGATGCTTCTGGCGATGGCTACCAGCCTGGGTGGCAACTGCAAGGAGGAGGTAGCCCATGTAGGGCCGCCACAGGTGGACTAGGGGGAGGGGTGATTGGTCCCAACTTTTTTTTAAAGTCCACTGGGCAAAAAAAATTCTTCAACTTTTTTTAAATATTGGTTTAAAAAATAAACATCCTCTTTTCTGTTTTTGTCACATTATTATTTTTAAAGACTTTCCACAAAAACATGGTTTTGTGCTAACCCACCAACCCAAATTGAAGAAATTATTTTTTCTCAACCATATCGATTATGGTATGATGAAACTAATATTATTATACTAAACTTAATATAATAATTTTATCATGGACCATATTAGAAATCACTATTTTTTCCATCGGTAATCCAGTAGGTGATCTTATTTGCTGAAAACCCCTTCGGGTTAACATAACATATCTATATTAAAATACATATTATTAAAATTTAATCCATGAAAATAGAAGTTTTAAATCCTATTAAAAACTTTGGATGACCATAGACTGGCCATCCATTGTTGAATTAAAACACGGTCTAAGGATTTGGGATCAAAATGACACCCTCAAATAAATTTAAGGAAACTTTAATTTTTATTTGTCTTAAAATTTTCATGCATCCCTGTGATACCAATTGAAGGTACCAAGCATGAAGCGGAAGCCACAAAAGGTGGTATTTAAATAAAACCACCAAAAAATGACATGATCTCTTTTACTTCAGAAAATAACTACCTAGTTTATGCGAAGGATCTCACATGAAGAAGATTCATCAAAAATTAAAATCATAAAATAATTCATTTAGATCTGAATCAGTGCATGAAATTTTCTCATCATTGGTGATCACTACTAAAAAAATACAAATATTAATTCCTCTAGATTGTCCACACATGCTATAAATTTTTTTGGGAGTTCCGATCATCGAAATAGAGGTTCTAGCACAGAGTTCTGCCGACGCATTCGACACTCTGACGATCACCACATTTCCATACTTGTGATGCCTAAGAGAGATCATGATCCAAGATCCTTGATCTAAAGACTCTCTCTCTAGAATGTGGGAGAGATAAGAAGATGTTGAAAGTTTATGAATAATCATTAGAAGACTTCCCTCTTACTCTGTATATAGTGTGTAATTAAATTACCCTAAATTTCATCTCCGACCCCCAAATAATTAACCCACTATAAATGATATGTTATAACTATTGAACCTAGTCATAATTTTTTTATAAATTTATTGTAATAAATTAAATATATTAAATGATAATAAATGATTCACTAACTCAACTCATCGTTCCCACAAATATTAATTGAACCTTGAATATTTTAAACTAATATTCATTAAAATAATATTTTCATGTATTTACTTTAAAACTTGTAAATAAATTTAATAAATTAATTCAATTATCATTATTCTTATCATGAATAATATGAATTTATGTATTTAATTGGTGATCATATCACCTTGGACAAATCCCAAACCCTATTGGTAGGGACCACCATGTCCAATAAACCTATTCAGTTGAATAATATAGATTCTTGAATGCGCTATTGTATATAACCCTCTAGGACATTATCTCAATAGTATGGAATAATATTCATAGATCAAGAGTGGGATCAACAACCCATCATGGACCCTAAAGATACAATTATTTTCATAGAAATGACAACCAACCTATGAACACGCACTGTGTATTATAATCTAATTGTCTTTAAATATTGCATAAATTAGGACGCACACCCATTTCATTTCCCTTTTCCCGATTTATAATTTTTTGATCCAAATAGAATAATTTATGATCGAATTCCATAGACATGGTATTATTAAGGTACTACCATCATGAACAATGTGTCCTAAGATATATTACTTACATAACCTAGAGTGGAAAATCTTTTCTTTACCATTCAACCAATGCCATGTCACCAGTAATGCAACCAACACAAGCTACCTCTCCACGATTTCATTATCATGGTTTCTATATTGCATTAATATATGCGATCAAATGAAATACATTGATAATGATCTCAATTCAGGATACCATTACACATGTCTGTAGATAGAAACATCCAATGGCACTCAAAACATGTGGTGTTCCTATTGGAGGGTCTATTTTCATGATCCCACTACTAGAGATCTCCAAGTGTAAACTTTACGAGAATAAGTATCAATGCTTATGAGCCTCCAACACCAAATAGTCATATATCTACTATGTATAGTTAGTAATATGTATCTAGACCATATGAACTTAGTTTGAGATTAATGTAATTGTATCTCAAGGTTCTCATTAAAGCATAGGATCAGCTATAACCTTTTGATATGACAATTAATCTCTATAAATTACCATTAAATAGTGGATGAAAAAATATCTGCACTATAATGGTAAGAAAAAATCATGTATAACTAACTATATACATGATATAGTAATCCAAATCACTGAATAGTTGGGTCTAGGGAACCCACAATTTCAACATGTAGAAGCTAAACCCATGACCTTCACTAGAAACAATTTGTTGTCCCAGAATGTGTCGGTTCTCCTTTTTTTAAACTATATTAATTTAATACCTAAATTTTTCCAATTTTTTGATGGTTTATAATTAATACAACATCAAAGATAAGATGAACCTTAATGGTTACCAATACCATTAATATTAAGTCCAAAAATGTATATGAATTATTACTCAAATTAAATTTGATATACTAAACCAATGGTTTGTATTCACATAAATTATTTCCAAAAATATCCTTAATCATTTTTTATTTCCAACATTTGTTTTCAAAATGGGTGTTAAAGAAATTGAACTTATGATCAACCTTAAACTCAAAACCTATGCTCGTCTCCATAATTCATACGTTAATGAATACAAATATGATTCTAAAATTTAACATAATCCTTATATATTTCATTATTATTATAACTGAAATTCCATTGGTAAAAAAATACTTCTATAATTTAATTATTGAATCCCAAAACATAAATAATTCAGCAATTTTAATTAAATATAGATCCTTCCACATTCTTGTGGTCAACCATTAGAAGAAGTAATTGACACTGAAAATGATCTAGTTCCCCAAATTTAAGAAAATGAACTCTAAATGGATCCCTAGGATGAAATTAATTTCCTTCCTTCATACCCTTCAATTTACCTTGGTCATTTATTACTTTATTCCCTTATTTTCCACACATAAAAAAGTTTTTGATTCCTTTTAGGTACTTTAATGGGAATATCTTTACACATTTCTAAAATGAAGGAAATAAAGCCTCATATCCTATATTTTATCCCCCACTTGAGTTCTTAGAAAACTCCAACCTTCTCTTCTTTGGTGGGTTTGAGAGTTGGTTAAGGTATAAGTGGTTAATAATATTTTTGGATAACTGATTTGGCATAAACGTGAGATATTTCTCTCCTATAATCATCCAATTTGGTTGATTATAGTCACCAATTTTTCCTTCATATTCAATGTTAACATGATTTATTTATGTTATATCCATTTACTAAAATAAAAAAGTATTGTGTGAGTAAAATAAACATAGTGGAAAAATAATATAATCAATTATAGGTTGTCTAAATAAAGAAACCTTATTTTCAATCTAATATACCTTATGATTTTCCTTGGTAATTAATTTCATCATCTACTCAAATCCTTCATAATTGTTTTTAAATAAAATGTGAATTATCAAATGAACATATTCTAGGAGTCCTAAACCAGATGCATAGTAAGTACCATTTTCATGTCCCGAGTAACGATTGGGTCAAGACCGACACACCTTTTTCGGTGATATTACTAGTAGGTACATCTGTTCTTGAACCAATTCCAATTGTGGTATCTAGATAAGGATGTATTCCTAGAAATGTTACATAATATATAACTTAAAAAAAATATCAGGATGTTCTTCTATACATATCCTCAAACTCTATCATTGGTTTAGGTTCCCTAATATATTTTTCTTAAATAAAGTCCCGAAGATTCCTATAAAACTTTCTCCAATGAAAAATTTCATGACCCCAAACCTATTAACCTAGAGTTGGTGTATGATTTATGAAATTTTAATACGATACAAGTAATGACATCCCAATGGAATAAATAGTTTAGTTGTATTGGTAAACTAGGTACATATACAATCCCCATATTATATTAATAAATAAATTAAAACATTATTTTTTTAAAGAATATCATTATCTCTAGAATATTCTTGAATATCATTCATAGTAAACTTCTTTAATTCCTTGAAATTGAATCAGAACAATTTTGATCCCAAATTCCTAGTCGTATTTAAGTAAAGATTAATTAATTATGTGTAAATGAAGAATAATAAATAAGGTATAATCAATATGGAAATGTAAATATCTGAACATAGATGACATTTAATCAATAAATTGAATACCATTATTTGATAAGGAATAATCAACATGGAAAGTTAAATAAGATAAAATTCCTTCTATATTAATAACTTTGTTATCATGAATATATAATACATAATCAATATGGGAAGGTAAATGATTCAAAACACATGCTATTTATTAGTTAAACTGAGAATAAAAATGAATATAGAGATAATACCATCGTGAAAATATCATGAATATCAATAAATAAATTATTAATGAAGTAAATGATTGATTATTAGACATCATTATCTTATGAATCATGGTACCTCTACTATCACGGAATTTCAAATAACAATTTCTAATTTATGGGTAGGTATACACCAGAAACCCTCTTAGATAATCCTAACCAACAAATTCATCTCAAGAAATTATAGATACATCAAGGGGGTATTAATAACTAGACTCCACTTATATCTTCATGTCTAACACATTACTCAAATATCAAATAATCGATTTAATTCATGAATAATATTCCTTATGAAAATATTTCCTAATGCATAAGAAATACATATTAAAAATAATTTTCCCAATCAATCAAATAACAATCAAAATAAAATATTGTAAGTATAAATGATAAATGATTTATGAAATAATTATATCCATAATAAATAATATGGATGTTTAGGGGAAGTGTAATGTCCTATGATAACAATAAAGTGAATATTTCAAGCTAATGTTAATAATTACAATAATTAATCAATAAAGATAATTCAACACTTTTATTAATCAAATTGGTCATAAAAAATCTTGAAAATAGAAAGTATTGTATCAATACAACATATCCCTAATGTATCATAATTATAATAATGTGTTAATGTCATTGAGGAATTGAAGTACCGTGAAAATTTCATTAAGACGTTATTTAGGAAACTAAACTTTTCACCTTGAAAATCCATATTAAAACTAAATGTTCCCAAAATATTTTGAAAATAATTTCCTTAAAAATAAACATTTAAAAATATAATTTTTTCTTTAGAACATTGAGTGGTCATGGCAGTAGGAAATTCTATACTCATTGAAACAAATATTATTTTCACATTTTTCATAAAAGCCAAATGATACTTGTTTGGAAAACGACATGATGATTCCTTTTAATTTTTTTAAAAGTCAAACATGGGTAAAATTTTCTTTAATAAATCATTTATATAATGTTAAAAAAATTTAAAACATTTTTATAAAAAAATGGTTTTGGCAGAAAAAGGATTTTCGACCAAATATAGAAATGAAGTCATATTTTATTAAAACATTTTATTAATAATTTTATATACCAAAGAGAGAAATAGGGTATGATTACTTGAAAAAATAATAAATATATATAGTAGAATAAAATTAAATGTGTTTATCAGAAAATGTTTAAATAATTACCTTGATTAGAAATTCAAGTATAATCAACCCTGAATAAAATGTGATTATGAAATGAAACCTTACAAAGATCATAATGTTAAAGTGAGAATTTTCCATGAAGTGATAATATTTTTGAAATTTAAATCCAAATAACACAAGTGGAAATAGAATATAAAATAATCAATGGTAATAACACATATAATATTGTAATATCAAAGACATTGAATAAGTAATATTACTTAATGAAAATAAATTTAGTTATGAAATTAATTACCACTTGGAAATTTTCAAGTAAAATCTCCTTAGATGAAATAATTAAAATTTAAATATAAAATACCATGAAGTATGAATTATTAATTATATTACATGTAATAGGGGTATTATATACACCACATTAAAGAAATTAGGTGCATAATATTACAATATGACTCAATGAAATGAAATTGAGATGAAATCCATTAACTCAAGCTTAATTTTGGTTAAAATGATTTAAAATCATGTATAATGGTTTTAATAAAA
This sequence comes from Viscum album, assembly GCA_963277665.1. NCBI lineage: Eukaryota > Viridiplantae > Streptophyta > Magnoliopsida > Santalales > Viscaceae > Viscum > Viscum album. Next base: position 2,178,166 of record CAUJRU010000069.1, read on the forward strand.
CTATTAACTTATAACATAATGTTATTCATATTTATAATTTCATATATTTTCTTTTCATAACATCTTATTCCCTATTTGTTAATAATACTTCATTTTTTGTTTTGAGTGATTACTCCCTAGTTTTCTCATGCATGATTTAATGTGAAATTTTATGTTCTTGAGAATATTATATATTTCAATCATCTATATAATTATATAAATTCTATAAATATAATTTTTTTCATTAGATACAATTTTAGAATCATTATTTCCATTTGATCCTAGAGAATGGGTCACTTCGCTTCATAGAGGTGGTAGACCATACGTTCCTACGAGTTAAACACACACTAGAACATGATATATGAAGAATTGATTTGTTAGAAGCAGTAGATGATGAGTGCAAGTTAAATAATGAGGAACTTTTGGAAGATATTTATAACATTGAAAAACCAGAATATGTTAACAATCAAATTAATTCACTTACCTTTTTTCCACTTCCATCCTCAACTGAGTTGGGTGGAAAAGATCTTATAAATACTGATAGTTATTTAGAAGGGAAAGTTCACCTGAGTTCCAATGTCTTTAATTCTTTTCATCACACTATTATTGATCCTCTTGAACCTATTAGTCGGAACTCACTTTCAATAACCCTTGTCGTCTTTGATAATGTTAAATTTGAGGTTGAGAGAAAGTACTGTGAGGATAACATCACACCCTTTGAAGCACATACACTTTTTTGTCCCTTCTTAGAATTTTCAATTGTGTCAAATATGAACATAATTTAGAGGTGGATAACATTATTCCCACAACTATTATAGAGTGTTTCTTAGGGGTTATTTTAGTTTATGAGAGTTGTGTCTTGGTTTTCATATGTTTTTGTAACCACAAAATTTATTTCTTTGTTAAAAAAAATTGGTCCATGCACTTGTGGTGGTTCCTACTAAGGAAACCACATCCACTTAGTGACTAAGGTTAGTTATAGGTGAATCCGGCCGGGGAATATAAATCTAGCACTTCATGGGAGGCAACCAATTATTTTTGTTTGTTAATAAATAGAAAAAAATTACACTTATATAAAGTTTAACTAAAGACTATAAACTTAGTGCTTCATGGGATTCAACCCATGCTCTTTCTTGTTTTTAATTATTTTCTTGTTTTTTCATATAATAAAGTGCTTTTGGATGTCTTTTGTATGCTCTGTCTCTGTTGGATATTTGTTCCTAGTTTACATGCTACGTTTTTTTAGGATGTTTTTGTTGGTTTCATGGAGTAGTGGAATTCCAATGATGAAGGATTAATGATAAACTTTAATTAAGGGAAGTACTTATCTTTTAAATTTTAATTCATTTTATTGCTCTTGTTGACATTATAAATATTCATTGCTAAGTTACTATTACACTGCGATCGATGAGTTGTTGACTCACCGATGCACTTGAGCCACCGATACACTACTATCAGAGAATCATTGGTGGCAGTGTCAGTTAAACAATTTATGTTACTAAAAAAATTCTTCATGTACTGGAAACTGAAAATTTGAATTTCAAGAACTCTTCACCCAACTTTATTGAAATCATAAACACTAAACCTGAACTTGAAATTGGGTATAATCTGGAAGAGAATAATAAACCGGAAAACATGGAATATGATGTTTTTGAGCTTGAGTTGAAAACCACTCTTCCATATTTTGATACTGTAAACCCAATAATTTCTGATTTTTTTTGGATGAAGATGTTGAGGTAATGTGTTTTGAAGAGAAGTTGATTGATGAACGTTCACTACCTTGTTTACATTGTAATCACTTTTTTGAAACATTTCTCTTTGAAAAGGAAATTAGTGTTTTTATATATGGGAAAATATATTTAAATTTGAACACAATGGAAAATGAATTTCTTGAAGCTGAATTGAACATATTTCCCCATGAACTGAACTTTTAGGAACAATCAATAGACAATGTTGTAGAGAATGAAATTTTTGACAGTGGACTTGAAAAAGATATTGAACACACACTAGAACTTGATATTGGAAAAATTGTTTTATTAGAAGCATTAGATGATGAGTGTAAGTTAACTAATGATAAACTTTTGGAAGAGATTTATAACATTGTAAAACCAGAATCTCTAAATAATAAAATTAATTATCTTCCATATTTTTCAGTTCTATCCTTATCTGAGTTTGGTGAAAAATCTATTATAGATACTGATATTTGTTTAGAGTTTAAAATTAACTTGATTTATGTGTCTTTGATTCTTTTTAGCACACTATTTTTTCTCCTCTTGAACATATTAGGTATAACTCACTTTTAAGCACCCTTGTTATTCATAAGTTGAGGTTGAGAGAAAGAACTGTGAGGAAAATTTCATGCCCTTTGAAGCACCATATTTTTTGTTTACCCTTATTATAATTTTCAATTTTTTCATATATAAACATAATTTAGAAGTTGAAAACACTGTAACCATTACTATTAATGAGTTCTACTTAGAGGTTATTTCAGGTTATGAGAGTTGTGTCTTGGTTTCCATAAGTTTTGGTTCCCACAAAATTCATTTCTTTGTTAAAAACAATTGGTCCAAGCACCTATTGTGGTTCTTATTGAGGAAACCACATACAACTTGTGACTATGGTTAGTTCTAGTTGAGTCCAGCTGTGGACTATAAATCTTGCGCTGCATGGGAGGAAACCCATGGTTTTTTTGTGTGTTAATAAATTGAAAACAATTGTAATTAAATAAAGTCTAACTGAAGACTTTAAATTTAGTGCTTCATGGGAGTCAACCCATGCTCTTTCCTATTTTTAATTTTGTTCTTGTTTTTTCTTAGAATAAAGTGATTTTTGTTATCTTCTATATGCTCTATCTCTACTGGATATTTATTCCTAGTTTACATGCTCTGTGTTTTTAGGATGATGCTATTGGTTTTAGGGAGGAGTGGAATTATCATGCTGGAGGATTAATGATAAGCTTTATTTCCGGGAAGTAATCATATTTTAATTTTTCATTAATTTTCCTGCTCCTATTCACTTTATTAAAATTCATTTCTAAGTCACTGTTACACTGCTATCAAAGATTCATTGACTCACCGATGCACCGGACCCATCAATACACTACTGTCGGTGACTCATTAGTGGCAGTGTGTATGAGACATTTTATGTTACTAATTTTTTTTGCATGTAATGGAAACTAAAAATTTTAATGTCAAGAACTCTTCACCCAACATTACTGAAATCATGAACACTGAACGCGAATATGAAATTGGGTATAATCTAGAAGGGAATAATAAATTGAAAAATGTGGAATCTGAAGTTTTTTTTCCAGAGTTGAAAACCACTCTGCCATCTTTTGAAACTTTAAACCCAATAATTTTTGAAATATTTTTGGATGAAGAAGTTAAGGTAATGTGTTTTGAAGAGAAGTTGATTGAAAAAATTTCATTTCATTGTTTACATAGTAATCTCTTTTCTAAAACATTTCTATTTGAAATGGAAATTAGTGTTTCCATATCTAGAGAAAATAGTTTAAATTTGAACAATCTAGAAAATAAATTTCTTGAATCTGAATTGAACATATTTCCCCCTGAACTGAATTTCTTGGAACACGCAATAGACATTGTTTTAGAGAATGAAATTTTTGATAGTGAACTTGAAAAGGAAATTTAACACACACTAGAATTTGATATAGGAAGAATTGATTTGTTAGAAGCATTAGATGATGAGTATAAGTTAACTGATGAGGAAATTTTGGAAGAGATTTACAACATTGTAAAACCAAAATCTATTAATAATAAAAGTAATTCTCTTCCATGATTTTCACTTCCATCCTTAACCGAGTTAGATGAAAAATATCTTATAAATACTAATAGTTGTTTATAGGGGAAATTTCACTTGAGTTCCAGTGTCTCTGATTCTTTTCATCACACAATTGTTGCTCTTATTGAACTTATTAGTCATAAATCACTTTTAAGAACCCTTGTTTGTGATAATGTTAATGTTTATGTTGTGTGAAAGAACTGTGAGGATAATGTCACACCCTTAGAAGAACGATATATTTTTTTTCCATTCTTATAATTGTCAATTGTTTCAAATATGAACATAATTTAGATATGGAAAACACTATGACCAGAACTGTTAAAGAGTGTTACTTAGGGGTTATTTCAAGTCATGAGAGTTGTGTCTTAGTTTTAAAAAGTTTTGGTTCCCAATACATTCATTTATTTTTGAAAAATAATTGGGCCAATCACCTGTGGTAGTTCTTACTGAGGAAACCACATCGACCTAGTGACTATAGTTAGTTCAAGGTGAGCCCGGCTAGGGACTATAAATCTAGCGCTGCATGAGAGGGAACCCATGATTTTTATTATGTTAATAAATAGAAAAAATTATTATTAAATAATTTATAACTGAATACTTTAAATTTAGTGTTTCATGGGAGTCAACCCATGATCTTTCCTATTTTTAATTCTGGTCTTGTTTTTTCTTAGAATAAAGTGATTTTTGTTGTCTTCTATATGTTCTATCTCTGCTGGATATTTATTCCTGGTTTATATACTCTGTGTTTTTAGGATGTTGTTGTTGGTTTCATGGAGGGGTGTAATTCCCATTCTAGAGGATTAATGATAAACTTTAACTTATTGAATCACTCATCATTAAATTTTTCATTAATTTTCCAACTACTATTCACTTTATAAAAAATCATTGAAAAATCAATGTTACACTACTATCAATGATTCATTGACTCACCGATGCATCTGAGCCACCGATACACTGTTGTAAATGACTCATTAGTGGCAGTGTTAGTGAGAAAGTTTATGTTAATAAAAAATTCTGCTTATACTGGATACAAGTTTGATACATGTCTTCTTTCAAAATAAATTTATTTTATATATTTGTTTCATGGTTTGTATTTAAAAATAATTGCACACTCCCTTGGAAGAATTTCTTTTCTACACATGTCTCTATCTTATACATAAAAATCATCTTGTGCCTATTTTTTGGAAATTGAAACTCACTAGTTTAAAATCATTTCATTATTAGAAACTAAGTGTGTGTGTGTGTGTGTGGGGGGGGGGGGGGGGGTTCTTGTAGATTAAAAATCTATTGTATTGTGTTCTACTTGTTTCATTAAGGTGTTTTAGCATAAATATTTTTTCTCAACTGAAAATCTTATTGAACCCAATCTATGAACTTGCTTACACCCTATCCATTGTGAACTCACAAGTTACTTGTTATTTCCTGAGCTGTTTTGAAAATATGTGTCACTGGTCTTAAATGATATTGCATGTAATTGCTTGTTATACTGTTTTCAATTAACATTTATGGAAACCAAATTCTTTGAACTTCAATGAGACCCTTAACATATCAGAAATCAACTAAATTGAAAATCTTCTTCAAACCCTAATTGATTAATTGTTCATCTCCACTTTGGAATTCAACTTTGGGAAAAAAATTTGGGTTTTAAGTGTGGGGGAGGGGGTCAAAATTTGTTGAGCTAAACTGTTCTTTAATGAATAGCCCTTCAATTCCCACTACCTTCAAACTTTTTTTTTTCAAAAAATGGTTTTTTTTGAAATTTCATTCACAATTTTTGGATTTCTTTATACTTTAGATGGATCTTTCCTAAGGATAGTACTTTTATAGTAGTTAATTCTTGCTTTTAATCTAAAATTGATAAGGTTTAATGATGGTTGAGTGAACTTGATTAGTGATTTTATGAAAATTTGGTTTATGAACTACTTTTTCGGGTGACTTGGGATACATTTTTGTGGAATTGAAATCAAAACCTTTAGAACTAGAAATTTGAATTTGATCTTAGGGGACACACTTTATTTTAATTTATAAAATCAATCACTTTAGTGATCCAATTTAAATAGTTTTTGTATAGATATTATGAAACTGGAGTAATTTAGGCATTTGGGATCCCACGGAGAATCTCTAAGACCCTAGATGTTGGGTGTATTTTTGTTAACTATAAGCCCTCTTTACAATTTGAATAAGTGCACATGAACAGTTCTTAGCACTTGATACATGTCTTGGGAATAATAAAAATAAGGTTCCTGGGTCAAACACAAGTTCATTATGGTGAGGGGAATAATGAACTCCAAATGAAAAAGGGGAAAATTGTTTTTTTGAGAGTCATTTAGGTTGTATTAAAAAGGTGATAGAAAAAAAATTAATTTTTTGCAACCTAGGTGATGAGTCAAACTACAAAGTTCCTTCTGTTAAGTTCTTAATTCCACAGATTTTTAGCTTTTAATCACTGTTTTATATAAAATCTTATATTGTAATAAGTCATTAAGTAGTATGACATTTAAGGTAGGACACATCATTTCTTGATTATTCATTTCTCTATAGACTACCATTGAGAGTTTTCTAGGGTAAGATTCATTTGAATAATTCATTTGTAAGGCCTATTGAGATTCCTCTATCTTAAAGTATTAGACATGTTATAGTTTGAGCTGAGTATAAAAACAAACTTATGTTTTTCAAAGATAATAAAACATGGGATTGTTTGAGGAAAACAATGTTTAAGTGTGGGGGAATTTCATGTGGCTGTAATTTGACACGGTTTGACACATCTTTTTAATTAATTTTTAATGATTTAACTATTTATTTTTAAACTTTTTAATAAATAATTACACTGTTGTATTTTTATAATTAAATATATTAATTTATCAACTTTTATAGAAAATTATATATTTTTAGTCTTTAAAATAATTAATTTAATCTAACTAACTTATCAAATATAATTATTTCTTATTTAGTGTTGTTAGTTTTTAATCTGCATTACTTTTTATTAGTATGATATTTTTATTAAATAATCAATTAGACATTTTATTTTTAAATTAATTAAGTTAGTTTTAAATTTTAAATTATTTATTTTAATTTAGGTTGATTTAAATAAATTAACTTTATTAATTTCTCTGTTAAAGAATTAAATTAGTATTAACATAGTTTAAGAAATTAATTTTTAACTTAATTAAATAATGTGTTTTTGATTTTTATTCTTTGTCTTTTTAAATAATTAATTACTTTAGTATTTTAAATCTTTATTTCCTTAATGATTTAAGTTTATATTGAAGATTAAATTTTAATTCAACGGTGCCACCATTCCTCAACAGTGCCACTTTTCCTCAATGGTGCCACCGTTACTCATCAACGCCACTGTTCCTCTCCCCTGCTTTCTTTTACCACTAAGGGTGGCTCATTTAGTCACCGATGCAATACATATTCACTCACAGTTATTCCTTTAATAAAATTATTTAATTTTTTTTATGTTTAATATTTTATTAATTTAGTTTAATAATAATTAGGTTCATTAATTAAACTTTTTTACATCTACTTAAATATGTAATTTTAAATCTTAATTTTTTTTAGTTAATAACCTAGTTACCATTTATTTATTTGTTTTTCTTAGTTTTTATTTTATTTTTTAGCTTTATGTTTGTTTAGTTTATGTTTTAAATTAATCAGTTAACTAATTATTTATCTTAATTGAGGATTAGTTATAATTTTAATCAATAAATTTATTTAATTTTTTGATGTGTATATAATATATGAGTCGCTGATGCCTATTCTGCCCTATCGGTGAGACCAACAATGTATTTTAATTTTGATACTATTAGTGATACCAATACCAATGCACATCGACATCTACCTCACGATCCATCAGATTCGGTCTCACCACCGATTGACATCTATTTCACACTCCCCTCCACTTTTCCAATGATACCGACATTGATCGGTCTTTTCTTCCCATCGGTGCCACTAATAGTGCACTCTCCCATCAGTCTCTTATCTCACCGAGACCAATACACCTAATTCGTCTCCTGCCACTGACGCACAACCCATTTCCAACCCTGCCACTACTTTTGTTCTCTTCCTCTACCTCTCTTCCTTCTAAACTCAACCCACCATCACCCTGTAGATCTGTAACACCACATACCCAAACCAGATTCAAACCATAAATTTAATACAGTTTGAATTAAAACAACCCCAATCATCCATTTTTGATAAACTGAAACTTGATAGAGGTGGAGTCCCCGACTCAGTGGATCTCGCTGCCGATGTTAGTGGAGGGTTTTATGAATATGTGCCGACCCCCCTTATTCTCTTGTGAAAATATTTGAACTACAAATGAGATCTGGACCTGCATCTTGAAGAAGACGAAGCCGCAACCACACTGTTTGAGGAAGAACTGTTGTCACGCTGCATCCCGAGCAGGGGAATAGTCATTGGGAGGAGAACCAACTTAACCAAAAGGCTGACCACCACAGGCCGCACTGCCGACTCACGAGCTGAATTTGAAGCTGATCTAGCAAGAGGGAGAGTCTGCTAGATATAGACCCCTGCTATGTGCCGCTAGTGCTAAAGGAGGGTGTTGCAGACCTGATGTGAAGAGCGTGAGGTCTCTGCCTTGGACCAGAAGTCAGGGATGCCGTGGGTTCCACAGGATCGCAAAAACCCTCCCCCTGTAGCCCATTCACCACATTAACTGAGGCTTCGGCCTCAACTTTTAAAAACTAAAGTTGAAAAAATAATAATAAAATTGTCAATAACAATAAATTAAAATTAAGTTTATAAAATTTGAATTAATTAACCAATAATAATAATATTTTATCTAATTAAACTTTGATAATTAATTTATAAAAACCATAACATTAATAATTAAATCAAATACATAACTATAAATCAATTAACTTAATATTTTACCTAAACAGTATAAAAACTGTTTTTTTATAAATATTTAAAAAATATAATTTTAATGTTTGTTAAAGTAATGATATAAAATAATAATAAATAAATAAATTAAATTAACCAATTAAATTATTTTATCATAGTTCTAAATAGAATAAAATATTGAATTTATAATAGATAATTAATAATATAAATCAAATAACATTTAATCTTAAATTAAATAATTAAATAATTAATTATTTTTAAAAGTTAACACATTTTATTAACATCAAATTATTTTTTCTCTGTTTAAGATATGCAAGTTAATTCAAGTGGAAAAACCCCATCCAGGTTCTTTCAACTAACTCACGCGGTGTTAGTTACATGATTTTCACTCAAACGTTGTGCGAGGCACCAAAAAATGCATGTGTGCGGTGTACAGGTGAAGGAAATTTGAAATCGGTGGAAAAAAATGGGTGACATGAAACAAATGATAGTAGAGTTAAAAGGAGGATCAGATCGGGGGGGGGGGGTGGGGGTGGGGATGCTCATTCTCATTCCATGATCACACCTAATCCTAGAGTGGACGCTCCGAGAAGACATCCAAGAGATCAATGAGCAAACCTAGAGACAAAGGAGCCGAGAGCAGAGGGCACTAGGGGAGTTCTTCCTCCCTCTATGTTCAATGTTTTTGTAATATTTTTTAATTTACTTTTAGTGTTATAATCAATAAAATCATAGGCAAATAATTTCTTAGCTCATGAATTTGATTCGAATGGATTTTTGATTATGTTTTCCTCAGATACTTTTCAATATTTCAGAACCATAATCAATCGAAAATATTGATTTTTTATTCTCTGTTTAATTGTTCACAACTCAATTTCTATTTTCAATTCATAATTTCAATATCGAATGGCGAGGTTGATCTCGAATACACATTTCGAAGATTTAATGTCATTAACTTTTGAAATTTATGGCAAGTTTATTTGAAAATGTTTTCTTTTTCCACTTTCAAGCTGTTCGATTAAGTTTTGGTGTGGTGAACTCTAAGACTTAGTTCTCTTCCTATTGAATTTCCTAGTGAGGGAGATTCTTTAGTTTGTCTTGAAGTTTGATTCAATAAAACTTATGAAGGATTCAACCATTTCAACCAATAGATTAAATATTCTGAGTACTTCATGTGATCTGTGCTCCTTTGTCTTTATGCTATGCATTATTTTACTATTCTCCTTTAGTTTATCATTACATAGTTTAAGTTAAGTTTTGTAGTCAAACTTTCATTCCTATCATCATAGCATTTAAAACAAAATTTTAAAAAAGTAAAAATGTTAAAAAGAATCCCCTCCACTGTTGAAAAAAGTGAAGTTTAACTCCGAAAACCTTAGAATAACTCCCCTACCTTCTCTGTGATTTGACACTACACCATTGTACTTGTGTAGGAGCAGTAAATGTGATTTTAAGGGTTGTGATGACCTCCAGTCCCATAACTTATGTTCCTTTGACTAGAACTATCATGGTCTATAGAACTTTATAAATAATCACCTCCACTTACACTCCATGTGTCAACAGCTTTCTGCACATTCTTGCCTTTATATTTATAATAATTTTTAGCATTTGTCTCTAAATTATTTCCTTTTCAACATTTCCACTTCAACTTTGAAAAATATGTTTTAATGTGTCAAGTTTTCTTGTATTCTTAACAAGTGAATTCATATTTCTTATCACTTTTATCCATATTACCTTTCTTCTATCAGTATTGGAAATCACTTTTACTAAATATATTATTCATCCTTCAAGACAAGTTTACTAATTCATTTTCAAAATGTTTAGAAACACTTGAGTCAGATTGAATAACTAATTTCTTATTTCTTGAAGACCTAACAATATTTTCAAAATATTTTACTTTAGAAGATAATGTAGATGTTGAAGCAAAGGAAACCCCATCATTTTTCTTTTTCTGTTTCTCAGCATCTCTCTTTATTTCCCCTCATATTGCACAAGAGTTCCAATAATACCATTCCGGGTAAGATTATTAAACTTCCATGTCTCATCAATAGTATAACTCTTTGATTAACACTCATTGGGTATGATATCAATTATTTTATCAACAGGTATTTCATCATCAAGACCTTTCTCACTAATAGATTGTAAACTGGATATAATGGTCATGAATATATGATGCATTTTTGTAGCATATTCACTTGTTAAGAAGTCAAAGGCTCAGTAGTTTTCTCTTAACATAGCTCCCCGAGTCTCAAAAATTTTATAAGTACTAAAATTTGTGATCTTAATATTTTCCAATATACTATTGGAAGATTCATAAGAAGAAATATGACTATAAATTAATCTTTTCATAGAACATAACAAATTATTCCTTAATATATAATTTAAATGATATTCTTTTTATCTGGATGAGTAAAATCATTAACTTCCTTATCTAGAATATTATTATCTCCAATCAACAGCACAAACTTGTCAAACCCTACGTTGATAACAAAGGTCTTTATCTTATCCCTCTGGTACTTATAATCAGAACCATCAAAAATAGTTTGTCTATTGAGGTTCTGATTATCTATGAATCCGATACTCATTCCTACCATATTTAAAAAAATATCCTTTTTCAAAAAAACATTTTTGAAACAATGATTTTATAAACCAAAAGTTTATAACATAACCTCAACAACTTGAAATAGTAAATAAAGTAAAAAACTCCATCAAGTAAATGAGTAGTGGAATAATCCTCTGATACCAACTATTGGATCAATATGTATATAATACTGATTATGATCATAAGAATATGATTATAATAGAAAACTTATAAGAGGGGGTGGGGGTGGGGGTAGGGTGGGGGTGAATTTTAGTTTAAAAAATAGTTTAAAATAATTAAATTAAGATAACCCAAATCCCCTTTATGTTGATTTATCAAACTCAATCCTTAGTTCGATGAACAAATTTTCAAAATCATAATCAGAATCAATATGATTAAATAAGAGTATAAAAGATCATAGTCACTATGGATATGATTAAACAATGTTTTATTATCATAATCAAAATAATATAGATAAAATAAATAGAATAGAAATATAACTACATCTTTTCACTCTCGAATATATGTGAAATAGTATATAAAAACTTGTAAGAAGCAAGTAATACAATAGATAAAAAATATAAGAATGAATTATAATCTATTAAAAGAATAAACCTATTTTTAACCTAAATAGAGATGTTTTCTATAACCAAGACTAATGGTTTACCTTATTTTATACTTACAGGAAAGTATGTCTTCCCTTACTAGGGAATCCATCAATACGATGATCAAAGTGGATCTATCATCCTATTCTTGGAAGACTTCAATATAATGATCAGATTTTCTATCTACATAGCCAAGGTACCCCTCAATATGATGGATTAGATTCTCTATTTTCTTATCTGTAGAATCCCTTGATCACTACAATGATCAGAAGTAAATTAAAATGAAAAAGTTCATAAGGAGACAACCTGAAAAGGTTTTATTTGAAAAATAAAACTCCTAAAAATTATAAAGAATAAGAAAAAGACATTCACACTAAACAATATTTACAGATATATAAAATTGAGAAATTAAAATTAATAAATCAGTAGTGGAAACATCTTCAAACTTTTCGAATGACTTGGTATTTATAGAAATCCTCCCAACAGACATATTGATCTCCCAATGATCATATTTCTCCAACTTTGTTACAATGACTTGGAAAAATAGAACTTAACATATCATAATAATATGGAATAACTGAATGTATGACATTATATTTATTTACACCATTACATTGTAAAATATGATTGTTACGTTAGAAATAACTTTCCTGTACTCAGATTATAATCTTAAGTCAGTTTGATGGACTTCCTAACAGTTGTCATTATCCTTTATGAGTATCAGTCTAATGTTTATCAGTATCGATATTAGTTTGATCACTTAAAGAATTTATTAGTATGATATAAAGGAAAAAAATTCTAACAACTGATGTGATAAAGCTAAGTATGGTGTTTTTCGAACACATAATCATTACGATAATGATAATGAAGAATGTAAATTTTATACTTGTAATAATTTAAAAATTATTCTAAGTATTGTAAAACATAATGTTTTATATAAAAAAATTCTACAACAATTTTGAAATAAAAAGTTATTAAGACATGTTTTTAAAATAGAGTTTGATTTTTAAAACAAAAGAAATGTAAAAGTGATAAGAATAACTTCTATCTCAACATTCATGACTAAACCACCTTTTAAAAAAATACAATTTTTTAGAAAACATTTCTTTTTCATACAAATGATTATTCTTTTATTTTTAACCAATAGATAACCATAATTTTAATAATGTATTTAGTCACATTCATACCCATTAATTTAATACCCAGTTTGTAATAGTATACTATATAATGTTTCATTTAGAGTCGGGGTTGCATGTTCCATAAGCTATTGAAGAGATAAAATTTATTTAAAACTACATATATCATAAAGTCTTGGGGTGTTAAATTCTCATCTAAGCTCAGCGTTACATGTAATATATGTTACCAAACCCAATTTTTTTCATTTAAAATTTTGGGATGTTACATAGAATATGTAGTTGTGATTGTTTATATATTTTTATGAAATGAAGCATCTATCAAGTTGCTATTATAATAAAAAGTTCATGTTTTATTAGGTTTGGCATGGTCCCTAGAAGGGAATGTATTTTCATGTCTATAAATCAATGTGGGAAAATTTTAGTCCTTGTAAAAGGTTATTATATATTTCGAAAGTGAGTTTTGTTTCTTTGATCACTATTCCTCACACTGAGTTAGAGGGGAGTGATGAGTAGATTTTGAATCAATCTAATCTAAACTGCTAAAACATATGATTTTAATATTCATTTTATTTTCAATAAATTTTATTTTTGAGCACTACTATATTACACTATTTTTATAAGGACATAGCCTTAAACATTACATATTATTGAGTTTTGAGTCAGTAATTCATCCACTAATATTTGAGGATCTTTTCTGGTTTATTTTTTAGGGTAATAGGTCATAACTCATACATCACAAAACCATATATATTAAAATTGGAAACATTCAATAAGTATTAACTTTTACCATATTATAAGTTATTTGAATAAAATCATGATTTTGTTTCATGATAGATCTTCAAGAATTTCAACATGGCCTCTTCCTTTACCTTACCACTCCAAAAACCCTGTGATTGTTTTTAAAAAAGCGAGATGTGCACAAAAATGTCTGTAAGGGATATAAAAATAATAAGTTCATTAGTCTAAGGAAAAAATTAAAACCCATGAAATGTTTACCTTTATCTCAATATTTTTTTATTGAAATTCAATAAATAATTTTTGCTTGAAATAAAAAAAATATCAAAGAAATCATTTAAACCTAATGGAAAGTGCATATAAATCATGTAGGTAACTTCAGACATCAACATTCATATCACTCTTACAAATAGAATAATCAATATTTTCAATATCCATATCTGGAGTACCCACTGCATGAGTGGTATATCATGGGCCCAACCATCCTTTTTTTATCATGAAACCACCCATCCTTGGTTAATATCATAACCACCCATCCTTAGTATATAATCAAACCATCCATCATTGGTTTATAATGTGGCCACCCTACATTGGTTTATAAAGTAACCACCCATCCATGGTTAATAACGTAACCACCCATCCTTGGTTTATAATAGAACCACCCATTATTAAAAATAATGGCCATAAACCATAAGATAATCATAAATCATGAAGGCTTCTATTTTATTTTTATAACCCTTTAGAAATACCTTTAATATCATATGAAAAAAATTTTCTAATATGAAAATACTAATTTCTTTTAAAAAAACATTTTCAATACCGAATTACCATTTTATTTTCAAAACCCATTTTGATACCAAAATACATATAAAAAGGGAAACAGGTTTATTCTTTGAAGATACTATGAATGGTTTGAAGAAATCCAAAAATTTCGTATAGAGATTCATTTTTGGAAAATAGTTGTAAGAAAGATAAAACTATAATGTAAAAAACCATTATATACATATAATTATATTCATAAAATCATTTTAACGAAATAGGAATATAATAGGAAGATATTTTCAAGAAAAAATTTAAAAGATGATTTTTTAAATAAAAGTATCTTACCACTTTGGAAACATTTGAATCATAAAACACAAAAAATAATAACATTAAAAAAGTTAAATATCATGAAAATAGAGATATTTATGATATAAAATGTAAAATATTCTATATATACTCCTCATAAATGAATATAGTTGAATAAAATCAGAATACTCCTCAATGAATGGAAACTGTGATGAAGTCCTTTACCTTGAGTTTGATTCATCACACTCATTCATTTTCTTCCTAAATAAAAAACTTGTGATAATTATTTACATGATTAAGATATTTTTTCCGATTTTATTATTAATTTTATTTAACTAATTACCATGCTATATACATTTACTAAAATAATTAATTTTACATCATATTTGTTGATGATATTTGGCTTATATGCTTGAAAATGACTTCAATAGGTTATTTATGGTCAAATAGGTAAATATTTAAGCATATACAAAATAATTATCACAAAATAACTATATATTTATATATAAATTACGATTTTTAAAACCAATCATGAATAATGGTTACCAAAAATGAACTATGTTGTGATCATGGAGATAGTAGGTCATACACACACATATGAAATGTTCCTATTTTTCAATGATCATTATGGAAAAAGGTATGTAATGTTTTATCAATCCAGAAATATATTAATATCATAAATATCATATTATTTCTTTAAATATAATTATATATTTCATTCATGTGATTTAATGATGAGAAAATAGTCATATCGCTTCGTAGAGGTGGTAGTTCACACATATGTATGAACAATATTTTCATTTTACATTGTAAGATTAAAAATGATATATTAAATTTTTAGAGTGATAAATATGTAATTAATATCATAATTATTTCATTTATATTACATAAATACAGTAATATTATCCTAATTACTATCCATGTAAATCGTTAATGAAAAAACAAATCATATCGCTTCGTGAGACGGTAGTCCGATGTACCACCAACGATATTATTGTATCCCCCATAGAATGGAAAAAAGAAGATAAATGTGATATCATAACCACAAAATTATAAATATGTTATAAATATAATATATAAAATTCAAATCAATCATTATAAGAATCTATGAGAGGTAATGATGGAAAACAAATAACAACGACTATCAAGGCGGTAGTCCTCCACACACATGAATGATGAGTTCATATACAATTTGATGGAAGAGGAGATTGATTTAGGTTTTTCCATAAAAATAATAAAATTTAAGTATATTTTAGATACTATTGTTATTATAAAAAAAATAATTGATAAATATTTATAGGGGGTGGATGAAGAAATAAATTTACACACAAGGTTAAGCATGATAGCTCTTCTTCGAAAAACCTCTTTAGGTAAGAATAAAAATCCTTCATAGGATGGAATTATTATAAAAGTATGGGACCTAGGTAATAGAGAGGTATGTTAGGGAGATATTTGGTAAGTCCTTGACTTATCCAAAATTTTTTGAATGTTTGAATAGTATAATAGATGGGGTGGCCTTTTATAAGTGAGGTGCGTGGCATACTTATAATTTTTTTTGAAAAGAAATAGGTGTACCCACTTTTTTCACATTACACAAGGCTAAAAAAATGGACCATTATTAACCTATAGAAATTATTAGGCTTAAATTTTTCCATAAAATATATCATATAGAAGTTTCTGTTTTATTTTAACCCTTATCATTTTAGTTTACCCGCAACAAACTCGTTTTCACCTTTACCGCTGTAATTAATTTTTTTACTATCTTTAATATTAATTATATTAAATAATTAATTAGAAATTATTAAATAATATAAATTATTATGATTTAAAATATGGAATCCATTTTACCAAATTCAATTAACATAAGAGAAAAAATTTAATTTAAAATTAATCCAGTATATATGATGAAAAAGAGGGTTTTTAAGAAGTTTATTTTTCAAGAAAACATGATATCATATTAAATATATGAATAATAATAATAATTTTATTAATATGAATAAATATTTGTTGATATATAATATATATATTTTATTTAAATAATTCCTCATTAATAATTATCTTAATTAATTAAAATGGAGAAACATTATGTGCTTTTAAATAGTTTTCTGAAAAACCTGTTTTTAAACCCAAAAATAAAATTATTCTAAAATAAAATATAAAGTTGATTAAAAATTAATTAATTGTATTAAATATTAAAACATAAAACATATTTTACTTTAAATTATTTTAAATAAATAATTTTACTTTTAAATTACTTGATTTATTAAAAATAAATGATTTTTTTATAAAAATTGTACTTTCCCTGTTCACTAAAAAATTAGTATTTTCTAAAAAATACAAAAATTTCACCCTAATTTAATTTTTTTATTTTAATTTGAGAAAAGAAATTAATGTTTTATAATTAACATTTTAAGATTTATAAATTACACATTTAAATAAAAACTTTATAAGAAAAAAAATTTATTTAAAACTATTTCATTTTTGTTGTAAAAAATAATTAAAATTTTTATAATGACTATAAATATATAATACATGGAAATGATTTGTTATATAATTACCTGAGTTATCAAATTATTCAAAACTTTTAGAAATTTATTCCTCTCAATATTATAAAATTATTAATCAAGTGGTGATATGTTTCTATCATTTCATATTTATATTCCTATGTTTCTTCTTCAATCATTTGGTTTTCCATAAAATCTTAACCTAGTGAATCAGCTTATTCTACAACACTTGATATCTATGGTCCATAATATGAACTGGATATTCATAATAAATAATTTTTTCTTAAAACTGAACTACTTTAGGGATCGAAACATTATATGTATCTAGATAAAATTTTCTTAACATCGAGATATAAAAAAACATTGTGTACCTGAGATAAACATGTGGTAAAATCCAATAGGTAGGAAACTGATCCAATATTGTCTAGGATTTTATACTATCTAATGAACTTTGGAATTAGATTTATCTTTTTATGAAAATGTATAACAATTTTCCATGGAGATACTTTTAAAAAAACTTGATCTCTAACCTTGAAAGAAATTTTTTTCCTCTAGTTGTATGCATTACTTTTCTACCAACTATGTGCTATCCTTATATGTCTCTAAGTGAAATAAACATTCTCATCCACTTAATACACCATCTTTTGTCTTATATACTTTCCTTCCCTAGGTTCATCACAAGAATATGGTGTTCTAAATCTCTTTCCAATTATTCCTTAAAATGTGTCATCTGTATACTGGTATGAAAACTATTCTTATAATAAATATTAACCAAAGAAAGATGTTTTCCCCAACTTCCCTTATAATCCATTGAATAAGAGTAATGAATATAAACCATGCTCTGGATCATCCACTCAAAATGACATCTATTTGAGGATGAAAATTTGTATTGAAATATAATTCGGTACCTAATGAATTATAAAGTTTTTCCCAAAAATTAGATGTTAACCTAGGATCGCATTTTGATACAATGGAGAGAGGAACTCTATGTAACATGAATATCTCTTTTAGATATAGTATATAAATATGATCTAAAGACATATTACATTTAATGGGAAGTAAATGTGTTGATTTTATTAATTAATCAATAATAACCAAAATCACATTGTTACCTCATGATGTATTTGGTATTCCCACCATGAAATCCATTGACATATTTTCCCATTTCCACTTCATAATTGGAAAAGGTTGAAGCATTCCCTTTGATAATTGTCATTATTATTTAACCTTCTAAGTAAAGTTTGAAATATCTTTCTTCTTCTAATCCCATCAATAATACTCCTCAAAGTCATTATACATATTAGTGCTTCCTGGATGAATTAAAAATGAAGAACTATGAGCTTCACTAAACAAATTTTTCTTCAATTGGGAATCACTAGGCACAAAAAATATTTTTCCAAATCCAAAAATGTATCATCCCATCCCCAGATATCCCATATCCAATTTCTTCTAATAAATTCATTGGCATGATTAAAAGTAATTAAGCCCCTAAGGACCAATAAGTTTAGTAGTCTTGGTAAAACATATAAATAAATGAGTATTTCATTAAAAATGGATACACTAACTAGAAAATATTTTTTTATTCTAAACAAATAAAGAGCTTGAGGATAACTTTAATCCATCTTGTATATTCCTACATTTATTTCATAGTATGCTTATTAGATTCATGGGGAAAGAAAAAATTAATGGTGAGCTCAAATACTCAGTAAGGGAAAATATAGAGCATAAGTAATAATAACTCAATGAGAATAGTCAATATGGAAAGGTAAATAATTGAGCACACATTCCATGAAATCAATAAACTAAATGGAATTACGTAATAAATATGGAATGGTAATAACTAGAAATACATGCCCTATAGATAAACGAAAATAAAATATATCAATGTTATGTCGATGTAAAATCTCATGGATGAATAATAACGGAAACTAATATGAGTCTAATGCTTTCTTAATTTAAATAATGTCTAAGGAAATTGAGGACCTATTACTATCATGATATTTCCTCCGGATAGTTTAAAACTATAGATCTATCCTCTGTTTAATTTGCACCACTGTTTAGTCTCATAAGAACCTATCTATGCATAGAGGATCTATATAAAGTCTAGGCTCCATCCGTCACTACATGTCCAAATAATTTCACATATTTAATAACCAAGATAAATAATATTCCTTTCCAAATATTTTTATTGGATGAGAAATATGAATTTATCAAATAACTATAAATGTGAGCACTATATGAAAAATGGAATACCGTTTTAGAAATACTAATATCCATTGAATGAAAATGTTAATAGTAAATAAAATTTCCAATAAAAAATAATTACAATAAAGTTATTTTTTTGAGGTAAATTAACAATCACAAAAGGAAGTGAGATTAAGTACATTTGAGGAGAATAATCTTTGAACATTCCAAAGTGTCCCACACCACTTTGAATCCTTTAAATCATAATCACCAGAAAGTTATGACATTAAATTAATCTTATAATATCATTAGAATAATTGGATTCATGATATAATGTATCAAAATGGGTAGTAGGTATGCCATACAAAATAAGTAAGTTTTGAATATGACTTCAATCTCATAGATTTAAATGTGAGATGAAAATCCTTACTACAGGAGTTGATTTTGAGTCAAGGATTCCATGAAGGATTAAAACCAATTGAAAAGTTTAATATCATGAGACAAAGTTAAATAATGTTATAATATATCAAAATGGGTATAATTTATAGCCAAAAAATAAGGGAGTAGTCAATATGACATTAATCTCACAGATTTAAAAAGTAAGATGAAAATCCATTACAAATGTAGTAACAAATTGATTGGAAAAATCAAATAAATAATCATTAAATATAAAATATAAATAACATGAATATAATATAATTCAGGATATTATATGTCAATGTTGCAGTAATTACACCATATGTAACAAATTAGGCGTACAACAATTAAGTATGCCTCACGTAATGAAAATGAGACAAAAATCCATTACCTTGTGTTTCCTTTCAGGATAACGTAATTTAACTTCATATATAATAAAATTATAGTAATTTTTTAATTTATTCATAAACTTTTTCATGTTTATAATTTATTTTATTTCACTTATTACCATGTTTCTTACAACTACTTAAACAATTAAGTTTCCATCGTGTGTATTTGACTAAATTCAGTTTATGTGTCAAAACAACAATTGTTGGTCAACTATGATCAAATGGGTCATTATATAACATATCAAAAATAATAAACATGAACTAATTATCATATTTTTATATAAATTATACTTTTAAAACCAATAAGTAAATATTTTTATGAAAAATGAATCAATGTTACAATCATGAAGATGCTAGGCCGTACGTACACATGAGTAACATTCCCATTTTTAAATGATTACTGTAGAAAGAATGTAAGTAACTAAAATATTTCCAAAATGATAATTATATTATAAATAACATATTATTTAATTAAATATACTTATATATGTAATTATGTGTTGTAAAAGTAATCACATCAAATCGAGGATGTGATAGTCCACACGTCCACGAGTGACATTATCTTTTTTAAAGTGTGTAAAGGGGTAATAAATAAAATGATATATATATATATATATTAAGAAATTTAATTATAAAATTATTATAATATAGATGTTTTTATGTCTCATATTTTTAATTATAACCTTCATTTATACATTCCATTTATCGTGTGAACGAATCACATTGTTTTGAGGGGGCGGTAGTCCACACTTCGTCAAATGATGTTATCATATTAACGTAAAATGAAAATTACTAAATGTATGCATTGTAAATGGTTTAAAGAAGTATAAGTACATAATAAATATCATATATAACATATATAAACAAATTTTACATCATAATAGCGACCATGATAGGTGGTAATGGAAGAATGAACAATCATCGTTTTGTGAGGCAATAGTTCACCGTCTACAAAAACATTATATTCAATACCCATTAGATGGTGGTATGCCTAAGTGTAGGATAAAATATCATAATAAAAACATCATAGTATACCAAGGATACTTTTTTTTGTTTAAAATAACATAATAAATACATTTTAGGGGTTGGATAATGGAAATGAAACAAAAAAGATTGAGAAAAGACATTAACTTTTAATCAGGTAACTTCTTTTGGTGTATACCCAAAGCTTCTTTGGATTTATTTATGAAAAAATGGAGGATTATAGGTCATGGAGAGGGATTTTTGGGATAATATTTTGTTATTTCTTGGCTAACTTAAGATTTTTGAGAGGTGTGACGAATTGGTAGAGGTGGTGGCCTTTTATAGGGAAAGAAAAAGACTCACTTGGTATTCCTAGAAACAAATTAGGCGTGCACATGTTCATACCTTAAAAAAGTGTTAAAAAACTAAACTAAATCAAGAATATATGGTTTATGGGTAAAATATGCAAATTAAATGTGTTTTGTACAAGTTATTAGGTAATTTGGGCTCTTAATTTTAAGGTTTAGTCCCTAATTAAGCTTAATTTGGCCGTAACTATTGTGATTATTTTTTAATCACTTTTACTAATCATTTTTTTTCAAAAATTAAGTTGATATTATTATACCAAAAATATCATCTTTATTATAATGGTGTATGTTGTATTTTGAAAATTCAAATAACAGAAGTGGTAAAATTAAGATTAATGCTAATCTCATAGATAGACGAATTAACTGGTTAGAGTAGAAAAATGTTCAAAATATTGTTATGTTTTTATATTCTATTTAAAAGTTATATTGATTATAATGAACTAAATTAAATTAATATATTTATTATTGGTATAATTTTTCTTTAAAAAATTATAATATAATTTTATATTAATAATTATTTAAATGAAAAGGCAGTTTTTAACTAAAACACAATATTTTTTACTATTCACTAAAAAAATGAAGTTTGTCGAAAAAATAACAAAAATTTATACTAAGATAATTTAAAAATTATCAATTCAAAAATGAAGTTTATTTTATATAATTAAATTCATAATTATTTAAAAATTAATATTTAAAATAGGTTCACCCTTAAATAGAGGTAAAATTGAATTTAAAAAAATATAGGTTTTTATGTGTGAAATAGGGTTTGTTAATATATTTTTCTCAAAAAAACCTAATGGATGAATATTAAAAATGTTAGATTGAATATATAAAATATATATTCCACTAAATAAATTAACTAATTGCAATTATTTTAATTTAATATGGTAAAAAAACTTCATGATCATAAAAAATGGTTTTATGTATAAACATTCAGTTTATATTCAATTGGTTCCTATATTCATTTCTAACTAATTTTTAACCTATGAATTAATATTATATTATTATAAACATTATATTTTCATAAGTTAGTTAATACTATTCATAACCACTAGCATAATGGATAGGTTATATCATATTATATTAAATAATAATATTTTAATTGTTATTTAGTGAAACTCCATCTTGTGTGTAATGAAAATTTTTGAGGAAGGTCTCTCTTGCGTATGATGTAACCCAACTCATTATTCCATGCATTGAAATATTCATATGATATTCTCTAAATAGTACATATATTATAAAGTATATTAATATTACATTACGTGTTTGTTGGCATGTGTAATACAGGCTATTGAATACAAGGTTCTTACTTTAGTTTTTCAGGGCGTCACATAAAACACCCTATTCAACAATATTAATATTAGGAAACTTACCATTATTAATAGATTGTACCTTCTCCTATAAAGAATGAACCTCCTTCTAATATTTATTAATTGTTTCTAAAAAAGTCAACTAAACTAAAACATAAAAGAAAATAGAGGATGTTCCTAAATCCACATCTTTTTGTACAAAATAACTCAAATAATTACCAAAAGTGTCATGTTCCAAATGTAACATGGTTAATTTAGAAATATTTTTTTCAACTCAAAATATCAACAACTTTGTGTAATATTCTAGGATGGAAATGAAAAATGTAACTAAAATAATTGATCAATTCCATCCACCTTCCCTATCTCATATTAAATTATTTATGAGTGAATATATAAATAAAAATGTTATGATCATTATATAATTCACAAATTACTATACAAAAATTATGCCTACACTTTTTTAAAGAAAAAACTATTGTAGCTAATTCTAGATCATGTGTAGGGAAATTTAACTCATCATGTGCCAGCTGATGGGAAGATTAAGAAATTTATTGATCATTCTACATTAGGACACAACCAATACCCTTCATCAAAAGATCACTGTATATGAAAAAGTCACCATTTCTAGAAGGAAATGAGAAGAATGGAGAATTCACCAATCTCATTTTTAGTTTCGGAAAAAAATAACCACATTCTTTTTTTTTCAGATTAATTTATCTCCTTTTTTGATTTATATTAATCAATAAGATAGAAAACTGAGAAATGTTTTCCACAAACTTCCATCAATTACCTATTAATCTTAGAAAACTATGAATATTTGTGATAATGTTGGGTCTTTTACATTATTTAAAAAAATTTATTTTATCAAGGTTAATAGTTATTAAATATTAATAAAAAAATGTACAAGGAAAGAAATATCTTACTACTTAAATTCACACTTACTAAATTTTCTAGAGTTTATTTTCATTTAAATTCTTTAAAAAAATCCATAGGTTTCTTTCATGTTCCCTTTGAATTTTATAATATTTCAAAATATAATTAATAAAAACAACCACCAAATTATATAATAATTCATGAAAACATCTATTCATAAGGTCTAGAAATATAGGTGATTTGTTAGAAAACCCAAAAATAAATAACTATAAACTCATAATGCTTGTATCTTTTCTAAAATGTAGTCTTAGAAATATCTACTTCTATCAGTTTCAACTAATGGTTCCCTGACCTGATATACCTTCAAAAAATACTATCCTCTTTAGATCTATTGAAAAATAATCATTGATACAAGGAAATGAGTTTTTTTTCTTAATGGTGATGTTATTGAAATATATATAGTTAATGAAAAGTCACATTGAAACTTTTTTATTTTTAACAAAAAATAGGATAACCCCCTGGTGAAGTGCTAGGGTGAATGAAACCTTTATCTAGTAACTCTAGAAATTTATTTTTCAATTATAAATGTTCCACTTAATCCATTTGATAAGGGGGTTTATAAATAGGATTGGAATCAGTCACTAATTTAACATTAAACTCAACCTCTCGATCTCGAATAAAAATAGAAAATTTATTATAAAATACATCCATGAATTCATTCACAATTGAAACACTAATAATTTAAATATTTTTTTCTTTTCAACAATATTATCTTGGTAAATTTCACTTCTATCTCTAATCAATTTCTCAGCTTCATCATAAGTTATCAAAGCCATGAAATCATTGAAAATTACATTCTCAACTCTATAATATATCTTAGCATGATAAACTGAAATCCAATCCATACCAATAATGATATTAAACTCTATTATGGACATTTTAGTATGATTTGTAGCAAATAACATCAAATTAATAATGATAAGAAGATTCTATAAATATTGGTTTATTTAATACTTTCACCAAGATTTTACACCAAAAGATCAATGTTATATTCTTGAGGTGATATTCTTAATTTAATTTCAAATTTATCAGAAATTACAGAATATAAAGATCTAGAGTTAAATAGGTTTTTTTTATAATTTTTATAAACAAGTAACATTCCTATAAAAACTTGACTTTATGGACCAACATTAACCATAATAGTAGAAAAATATTTTTCAACATCTTTTAGTATTGGGTCTTGATGATTCTCCCCTGAGTGACTATCTTTGAACACATGTTAGCATAATTTCCCAACTCATAGGAACTGAAGAATCTTACTATTGGATTTTCATTATTCTTATTCTCATAATACTTTCAGTTATGATCCATATGTCTAAACATAACAAATCAGAAGCACTTACCAAAATTTTTAAGACATTCCCCATGATGATTTTTACCACACTTCTCACAAAATGATAAATTAGTTTTCTTATCTTTATATTTCTCTAATTTATTCTCCCTCATTTCCTTCCATCAATAAAATTTCATACTCTTTTTATTTTTAGGCACATATGTGTCAACAATCCCTATATCCACTTTCTCATTACAATGAAAAACTTTCTCATAGATGTTAAATTACTATGCATCCAAATCTCTTCATAAACTTGGTTTTATACCTGTGTAAAATCTATTAATCTTACTATCAATTTACCTAACAAAATTTGGTATATAAATGGATAATATTGTAAAATTTTCTTCATAAATGGCCATAAAATATTCATCATTTTTCCTAAATTATAGGATTTTTTCTCCATCTGAAGTTGAAAAGCCATGGGGAAATATTCATCAGGGTAAAAATCCTTAAATATTTCCCATTACATGGCCTAAATATCTTATTTCTCTCTGTTATTCTTAACTAGAGGCCACCATCAATTAACTTCACCTTCAAAATTATAAATTTAAAGAGTTAACTTTTGACATTCTGAACATCCCATTACTTCAAACATCTTATCAAAAAAATTTATCAATCCTTCAGTTGTAATAGGGTCATATGATCTTTTTAATGATGGGGGATATTGACTCATAAAACTCTCTACTATAAAAATGTTCCTTTTTATTAGAATGGGTTCCTCTATAACATGGATTCCACCACCATTTATAGATTGTGTCAACTGATCAATCACTATAAAAATTATTATATTCTAATTACAAACATATCAGGATGTTGTTTTGGAAGGATATTTTCTTTTCAGTGCCTTCCCACTATAGCTTCCCTATTTCCGCTATGGAAAACCATTCTGAACATACATATTTTAGATGAAGAAACACGATAACCATTAAATGTGATATCATTTCACCATAACCAAAAACTAAAATATTAAAAGTTTATTCTAGTATCATTTTATTAAACTCTAAAGTAATAAAAATCTAGCTTTGATACCAACTATAAGGACCTAACCTTAGATATTACATAATATTTAGTTTTATGTGAAGAATTCATTGTCTTACATTTGAGGATCTTTTTAGGTTTAGGGTTTTAGAGAATTTTTTCATAAACCACATATTAAAAAACAATAAATATACAATGTGGGTACTTCTAATGAGTATCAATTTTTCCGATAATATACAACTTTTGAAATATAACATGATTTATTTTCCTAATAGATCTTCACAACTTTCGATTTTACCTCTCCCTTTCACTTACCCATCCTTAGACCCGGTGAAAAATATTTTAAAATGAGGTATGTGCACAAAAAGATTAGAAATATAAATGAAAAGAATAAGTTAGTTAGTCTATTGAAAAACATGAAAAACCATGAATTTTTTACTTTTTCCTCAAATTTCTTTGAGAAAAATGACTGACTGAAAATTATCTTTTTTATTTGGAAAAAACATTAAGGAAAAGTTACAATGAATAAGCAATAGTTAAACCATAGAAATCTAAATTAAGCCTATTGGAAGCGTTCTTCCTAAATAAATGCCAATTAAGTTTATTTTACTTTGTAGATAGATCATCTTTGATATTATATTCAAAATAATAATTCATATTATCATAAGTTTGTATGCACTCCTCTATTTTTATCTTCCCTACATTTAATCCTCTAACCAAAATGTGATCTTTATTTTTGATCCACTCATTATGTTCCTGATTAGTTTCCATAAGTAATAATCTCTCAGATATCTTATCAACATCCTCTTGTGATAGATTAATCAAGAGAGATCACTCCAACATATATTCCTTATAATTGATAATAAGCTTTCATAATTCCCAATTGTCTACAACCTCATCTCAATTCGTGATGAAGTCATTGGAAGATTGGTTTTCCACCACCAATACTTTCTGATTCTAATTGAGAGTATCTGATAAATATCCTTCATAATAATAAACCTTATAATCACCAGAAACAATAAAATTATTTTCTATGAAATTGTGCAAAGAGTCCATCACCTTGGCCTATGAATTTTTGGTAGACCTTGTCTCCATTGGTTGGGGCAAGTAGGAGTAGTCATTTTTCCCTATCATATTTTATCTTTTAAATAGGATACAACTATTTGAACATCAATTCTCCTATAACCCTTCCTCATCAGCAGACTACGTATCCCTCTACCCTATATTTATTCTACATTGTCTTCTGAGAATTGAAAATAAGACTGATCACTATATTCTACTCCTAAAAATCCATACTCTTCATTGGAGTCCACTGCCCGATCAACTTTATGTCCCTGATATGTCCCTTTATTCATTAAAAAATTGAATTAAAGACAAAAATTTCATGAAAAAAACTTATTTACATATAATTACATTAATAAAATCATTCTAAAGACATGGACATGGATGATAAAGAGAGGTTGAATGAAAACTTTAATAGAGGATTGTTTTAAAAAAATTCCCTGATCACATTGGAAACACTTGATTCATAATCCCTATTAAATAATAACATAAAAACATTAAATATCATTATAATCAATAAATTAATGATATAACATGTAAAATAGACTGTATGTACACCTCATAAAATAATATCGATTCATAACAATAGAATATTTCCCAATGAATAAAAATTGAGACGAAGTACCTTACCTCGAGTTTGATTGATAACACTCGTTCTTTATCATCCTGAATAATAAAAATATTTCAATTATTAAAATTATTAAAAGCTTTTTTCAAGATTATTATTAATTTTATTTTAATTATTATAATCTTTTTTACAATTACTTAATCAATTAATTTTATGATACATGTTTTAGCGATATTTAGCTTATATGTCTAAAAATGACTTTGGTAGATTGACTATGGTCAAGTTGTTCATTATTTCAACATATCCATAATAATTATCATGAATAAATTATCTTATTTTTTCAGATATTTTATTTTTTTAAAAAATAATGATGATTTTAACACCCAAATATGTAAAAATGAGGCACTCTGCACAATATCATATAAGATATGCCTCATTGAGCTTAAAAAATGATTAAATATTATTAATTAAATGTGATAGTTATCACCTAGATGTTGGAATGGATGAAATGAGTTAGTTTAAAAAATTATGGAAATATAGTTTACACAAGTTTATAAAATTTATTCATTAGTTTTCAATTAATTATAAATGAAAATGAAAATAAATTGAATTGAAATGATGTGTTTTATTAAAAACACAATTTTTATGACCCCAAAGAAATTTTATTCTAATAAATTAAATTAATCACCATATGTGAAATATATTAATAATATATTTATGTTCTAAATTCAATAAAATTTATTTAAATTCATCCAATATTTTAGATAGGATTAAGATAAGAATAAATCCAAATTTAAGAAAATAAAGCTATAATTTTCTAAAGACAATTTCACTTCCATTTGATGGCACACTTATTTTAAATATATATTTTGAAAATTATATATGTTTTATTTTAAAAAATAAAGTTAATTTTTTAAATAGTAATATAAAAATTATCTGAGGGTGATTTTTTTTGGGTTTTTCTGACAACTTTTATTTTTTGATGAATAGTGAAAACACTGCATTTTATTTGAGAACAACTTTTTAATCTAATTTATTTATATATTTAAATTTATTTTAAATTTATTTTAAAGTATTATTATTTAAATTATATAACATTAAATACAATTTAGTTCATTTTAATTAATTTCACATGGAAATTGGATATAAAAACATTTCAATATTTTGAACTTTTCACTTTAAAAATCCGTCTATTCATTGCGTCTGTGAGATTAAATTTAAATATTATTTTTCCAATTATTTTAATTGAATTTGTTTAAATGGATTCCTTATTTGGAATTAAAAGTTCAAAATATATTTTATGGTTGCTTTCATTTTTAGGTATAAAAAAGTTAATGTGGTAAAAAAATATTATTTTCCACCGTATTGGTAAAATAACGAAAAGGGTTAAAGTTAAAAGGTAAAATCTTAACATACCTAAAAATTACAATATTTAATGGTTGGTTGAGGTATTTAACGAACCTAACCACCCTAAAAAACAATTAACAATATAATTCATTAAAATTAATATTGTAACTCCCCGACCCTAGAAGCCAGGAGCCAATGCATTATTACATTACAGTGATATTATTACAAAGAATATACCCCCGAAGGCACAATCTATATGTCAATTTAATAAAATAAAAACACGTTCCATTCATCAATAAACTGAAAATAAAATTAATAAAAAATTATGTTGATGAAAAATCTCATGGATAAATATAACTGAGTCTAAATGAGAGAAATGCTTAATTATTGGACCAAATGTCTCCTAAGTACATGGAACTAGTACCTTCAACACCTTTCATAAGACGGTTTAGTTATAGGGTAAAACCCCATCTATTTTGGATATCTATTTTATCTCTTGAAACTACTGATGTATAGAGGGGCTTTCATTAACCGGTCCCAACCCATGTCATACCTATACAAAGCATTTTTCATCTATCAGATAATTATTTTTCCCTATAAAATATCCATATTGATTATATAATATGGATTTATCAATAATACCTTAGAGGATGAGAAGTAACAACAAGGGTTGTTGACATTAAAACATCACCAAGGAAATATAATATTTTAACACTTTAATGCGTCTCATACCACATTGAAAAATTTAAATCATAATTCCTAGTTAATTAAGTAAAACTTATAATTTCATGATAAAAATTATATTCCTGATATAACGCGTAAAGGGAGGTATACACACAGAAAAAGTGAATTGGTGCATAATAATAATAAGTCTCAATGGTAAGTAAATTGAGATGAAATCCCTTACCTTATCCTTCCTTTTTGTTATGTGGTCTTTAGCCTCATATATAGTGGTTTAAAATATGTTACTAATTAATACCAGAACCACACTTATGTTTATAATACCATATATTAACTTCTTACAATATTTTATTACTTGTTTTTCAACACTCTTTAATTATATTGACTATTTCAGGTATTAATTGCCTACTTTTCTCAATTATATTTTGTATTGTTATTTATTGTTATTGTTAAATATATCATGGTTTCATAATATAAAGAATTTAAACTAGAAATAAATTATATTATATATTCAGTACATATGTATTTATAATAGTCCATAATATTTGGAGATTGGAAATGAAGTGCATTGTTCATGAAGATGGCAGACCGTACGTACGCATGAAGGCTACTTTCATTTCGTTGTAGTCTTAAAAGAATTTACAAAAAAATGATACATATATATATTATAATTTCCATTATCATATATAGTAATAAATGTTACATAGGTTTATTATAAACATCCTTTATACGTTCCATGTATGGCATTAACGAGTCATATCACTTTGAGGGGGCAGTAGTCTACACTTCCTCAAATGAAATTATCATATTTACACAACATGGATAACATAAAGTTATGTAATAAATAAAAATTAAACAAGCATAAATAAGTTATAAATAAAATATATATTATATATATAAATATAGTTTTCATCATAATGTCTGCCATGAAAGGTGGTAGGGTAAAATTGAACAATCATCATTTTGTGAGGCAGTAATTCACTGTACACAGAAATAGTATGTTCGTTACCCATTAAATGGATGTGTGTATAAGTGTATGTCAAATAATTAGCATAAAAACATCCTAGTATATTGATGATACAGGTGTTGTTATGTAATCAGATAATAAGAAAAATATAGGGAGTGGATAATGGAAATGAAACTAGAAATCATGAGAGAAGGTGTTACCTCTTAATCGAATAACTTCTTTTGGTTTGAACCAAAATACTTCATTGTAATGATTTATACCAAAATGGAGGTTTATAGGTCTATGGGAGGGATGTTGAGTGACTATTTGGGTAGGTATTTTCTGAACATAGGTGGTTTGAGAGGTGTGATGAATAGGGATAGGTGGTGGCCTTTTATAGGGAATGAAAATTACTCACTTGGAATTTTTAGAAACAAGTTAGGTGTGCACAGGTTTTTACATAAAAATAGTCATACCAAACCAACCAAACTCAATAATTTAAGGTTCATGTATAATGTTTTTCCAGACAATTGGTGTTGGATAAGTGGCTAGGTCATTTGGTCCCTTAAGTTAAAAGTTTATTACTTTATTAATCTTAATTTCACATTAATAATTGTAATTAATTTTAATTAATTTCACTAATATTTTTGACAAAAAACAAATTTGGTATTATTAGAAATTATAAATTATGCACATTATAAATATTGTATATATTATTTCCAATTATAATCACATAATTTGTAGTAATTAATTTAAATTTAATCCCGTAGTTGGGACGACAATGTAGGTTTTTAAGGTAAAAACATCTAAAAGTATGATATGTTTTAATAGATAATTTCAAAGTAAAATTGATTAAATTGACATAAATTGTATTAATGGATAAAAATTGTATCTAATTAAACTTTAAAACCAATTAAAATTATAATTTAACCTTATAAATAAATTAGATGAAAAAGCAGTTTTGAACTAAAATTTAGTATTTTATATTATTCATTAAAAAATGAATCTTCACTGAAAATACCAAAAATTAATTTTAACCAAATTTTTATGTTTAAATTTCAAATAAGTGGTTTATTTTGATATATTATATTTATAAAAGGTTAAAAATTTATATTTAAAGCAGTTTATTCATCAATAGGTGTCAAAACTGCATATAAAAAATATAATATTTTTATGTGTAATATTGGGTTTCTTCTTATCCTATGCCGATTAGATGAGTATAAAATTATATGTTTGGATATATAATATTTAAATAAACTCTCCAAAAGTTATATAATTTAATTGAATTCGAAAAACATGACTAAATAATGTTTAGTTTAAATCGGGTGTTGTTTGTATCTCAAAGATATCTAAAGGTAAATATGGAAAAGCCCCATGGGGATACAATCTTCCCACCTAAAAAAAATTCATCCTAAAAATTTTAGGGTTATTAAATTAAAAATGATATGTGTACTTCTATTTCATATAATCCTCCGGTTCTCATGTTTCTTCTTCCATTTTGTGATTTCTCCGGAGAACATTTACCGGACGAGTCATCTGATTCCTCAATACTTTCTCTCTGGTGTCTGAAATCTGCATGGTTTTTTCGCAATATGAAAGGTAAGGTCCCAAATATATTTAATTAGATGTGAGTAAATGTATTGGATCATGCATTTACTTCTTTAGAAGGTATATATGGAACACATCTTGAACCTTTGAAATATTTGGTAGCAATGCTAATCGATAAGCAACAACTACAACTCTTTCAAGAATATCGAAGGGTCTGATATACCTGGGACTCAATTTCCCTTTCATACCAAACCCGATAACACCCTTACATGGAGATACATTTAGGAAAACATGATATCCCATTTATAATTCCAAATAATTTCTCCAATTATCGGCATAACTCTTTTTTTAACTTTGAGTTGTTTTGATATGTACGTGAATATCCTTCACCTTTGTCATTGTCATTTAAAAAATTTATGGACCTATGAGTTTTCTTTCACCAAATTCATCCAAAAAAGTTGGAGTATGACACCTCTTTCCAAATAATACTTCATATGGTTCCATTTGAATAATTTAATATAAACTATTTTTATAGGGAATCTCCTCCAAAGGTAATTATTGATCCCATATACCTTGAAAATCGAGTGAACATGATCTCAACATGTCTTCAATTATTTTAATTGTTCTTTCAGATTGTCCATAAATTTGTGGATGGTAGGAAGTTCTCAAATGAAGCTCAATGTCATGATCCTTTTGATGAATATTCTAGAACTTTGATGTAAATAGGGGTTCCTAATTCGAGACAATTGAAAGAGGTGTTCCATGAAGTCTTACAACTTAATTAATATAGAGCCTTGAAAGGATCCCAAGAGGAAGATCTTATATTTTTACAAGAAAATGTTCCTACTTGGTTAGGAGATTAACAATAACCCATATTGCATAATTCTTTCTAGGAGTCTTTGGAATTCCTATGAAAATGTACAAAAGTAATTTCATCCAATTTACACACAGGGATAAGAAGAGGTTACAGATCCCCTTTAAGATTTTTTCTTACAACATTTAATTGTTGAAAAAACAGACATTAGGACACATAATCCTCAATTTCATGCTTCATGTCATCCCACAATTTTTTCCCCTCAAGTCCCTATACATCACTTTTCTCCCTAGGTCTATATAGAAATTTGAGATATGAGATTCATCTAACTATTACCTTTTTAGTTCAAGTATAAATGGAACACATAACCTATTTCCAAATTTTAGAACACCATCTTCACAAACATGGTTTGATAATTTTCCATCACTCATGCATTTAATTTTCTTCTAAAAGTATTCATCATTAGATTGGGAATTCCCTATCCTCTATAATAATGATGTGTTTTGAATCATTTGATACATGATTGATGTCTCCCACTCCTTAGAAATTCTCATACCCATATTTTCTAGATCCATGAATATTGGATCCTTCTCAATACTCATTTGGGTTGGAACTCCATGATATTTTTTACTCAATGCATATGCCACCTTATTCAATTTCCCTAGGTGATAGTTTATTGATAAATCATAATATTTCATTAGTTCGAGCCATCTTTGTTGTCTCATGTTGAGATCTTTCTATGATAAGATGTATTTCAAGATCTTATGATACATGCATATCTCACATCTTTCTCCATATAGATAATGTCTCCATATTTTAAAAGTGAAGATTACATACACTAACACCAGATCATGGGTTAGGTATTTCTTCTCATGAGTCTTCAATTTATTTGATGCATATGCAATGAATTTTTCATTTTTCATTAAGAAACAACCAAGTACCATCTTTGATGCATCAGTATATATGAAAAACCATCACTACCAGACAGTATAGTCAAAATTAGAGAATTAACCAATATTGTATTTATCTCATCAAAGCATTCTTCACATTCCTTTTTCCAAAAAAAACTTCACACATTTACATGTAAGCTTGGTTAAATGGTTAGCTGATTAGGAAAAATTCCGGATGAATCCATGATAATAACCTTCCAAACCAATGAAACTGCATACCTCATTTATGTTTGTTGGAATATGCTATTCTTTGACTACATTTATATTTGCAGGATCAACCGATATTCCATGTTTGGAGACAATATGACCAAGAAAAAAGATTTCTTGAAGCTAGTAATCAAATTTACTAAATTTCCCATATAAATCATATATTCTAAGAGTTTAAGGATGATAAAAATGTGGTTCTCATGGACCTCATAGGTTTAGAATACACTATAATATCTCACTACTACAAATATGGATTATAATAGCACAAAAAAAACCCTTTTACAGTGCTAAAAAGCTCTTTTAATCTCGTCGAAGATAAAGGGGGGTCCCCTTTATCAGCACTAAAAAAAGTTCTGATAAAAGTGCCCCTTTATCAGCGCTAAGCAAGTGCTGATAAAGGTAATATTTATCAGAACTATTTTCAGCGCTGATAAATGTATAATATATCAGCGTTATTGTGAGCACTAATAAAAACTACCTTTATAAGCACTCAAAATAGCGCTGATATATTATCCATTTATCAGCGCTTAACTTGTGCTGATAAAGGCCAAAGATCCTATCCAAAACCAGAACCTGCACAGAACCTGCCCAGCACCTGCACAAATTACAGCACCTACACAAGGTCCAAACAAAACCTGCACATAGCACACACAACAACCACACACAAAGCACAAAATAACAAAAAATGATACATACATTTTCTTGAAATCATGAATACAAAACAACACACTTCTATATACATTTCAAACAATGTTTAATTTGGTTATAATTACATTTATCCAAAAAAACAATTAAAAAACAATGATGTTCCATCCTTTTTGCATCCATCCGCTCTAAAAAATTGTCATCCATGGCGGCGGTTTCTGAACAAAGCATTCAAAATGAGGAAAAATATTTCACCTACATAATAAAACAAATATTATGTTATTAATACAATAATGAAATAAAGAATGGGGTTGCTAAATGGAATTATACTAGTGAGGCACAAAACATAAAATAACCAATTATACTAGTGAGGAACAAAACATAAAAAAATATTATGTCCCCCATTCCATAAAAAAGAAGCACCCCTGCCCCCTTCCCCAGTACACCCCCTACAAAATGCCCACCCCCGAGCACACCCCGTACCCCTGCACACTCCCTGCCCCCTGAACACCCCTTTCCCCCTTCCCCAGCACACCCCTGTCCACTGCACTTCCCCCCTTCCCATTGCACACCCCCTGCCCACCCCCTACATATTTCAAAAGAACCCAGCACACCCCCTACCCCTTCCCCCTACCACTTTTCCCCCTTCCCCCTCCCCCAGAAAACCACCCCTTCCCTCTCACCTTGTCCCCTGCACATCATAAAGATAATACCTTGTATGGAAATTGTGCTCAATTTACATTATACACATCATATATATCAACACATTCTCATGTACTTTCATTTAATGTAAATACACATATATAGAATCTCTACATCTCATAAGAAAACCCTCTTTAAAATTCACAAACACATTAAATCCATTTGAAAACACCCATCACACAACTTTCTAATTTCTTCAAACACATATAAAGGACTTCAGCATGAAAATGCACAAGAAATACAACTGAATTCATTTTAAAAATAACTTTTAGGTCTATACACACCCCAAATTACTTTGATAACACATTTTTAACCACACAAACATTTCATATAGTACACTTAGAAAGCAAATACATGATAATAAAATCATCATATAATGTAAAAGCATGGAATCACCTACATAAAGCGTGGAATCTTCCGAAATCTGTTGGAAAACATAAAACCACACCTCCACAATACTTTAATAAGGACTGATTAAACATTAATATTGAATATATTAATGGAAACCCATGTTTAACTTGTGGTATTCCATGATTCTAACATCCCACAAGGATAGAGGGTGATGATTTAATGTCTTACAGAGATGTAAGACCTGGGTGGATCAAAACACTTATAAAGGTGGATCAGGTAGGTACATCTCTAGGAGGGAGCACCTGGAATGTTTACCTGATAGATTGATCAAAACGCCCAATGAGGTCTGACCCAGGTGTGGTGCATCCCATAAAGGTAAGGTTTCTCATTTTGAAGAATTATTCGGACACCACTAAGTGAAATACAAGAGGGAAAATAAGTGAAGGTGTACCCTAGTGAGGGGGGCACCATGGTTTACCATTGGTTGGGATTTAACCTCATGGAGGCTTCCTACGTACCCTATTTAGAATACAAGGATCAAAACCCATATATTTAAAAGAGGTATGTTGTGGGTATTACCCATGGTTAGCTTCCCTTCACACTAGGAATACTCTTGGTTAGATGAGTATGGGTCTTGTGGGGCTTATGCATTGTCAGATTCTCAGGTTCTTCCAAGAGTAGCAATGGGATGAATGGGACATACGTGCTAAGATGGACCATGTGATTGGCGTGATCCTTGTAATGAGGCACGAGGCACAAAAAACATGTGGAGATATCTGTAAACATTATTTATGGTGGCCATGGGGCTTATCAGACTCCCCATACCTTCCATAAACACCTCAAAACATCACGAGGACCAGATTCTACTTGATAGTGCATCACATGGTTAATTATTTTGATGATATACTAGTTGTTTGAGCTTGGATTTCATCTCAACCAGCCTTTCCCTTACTTTAATTATCCTGGGACACATATTTTGGTTCCAAAAAATCCCTCAACGATACTGATTATCTCATGCATCTACCTAGAAATAATTGTGCAAGTCAAACAACAACAGATGTGCTCAAATAAAAGTTTAAACAAACAAGATACAGAAAATGGATTTTGTTGATCCTTGGTGGTTTCATCATTCACCCCATATGCACTGCACACCACCATGCCTTACTTCAATATTGATTTGTTCAAAGATCAATAATATGAATCCGGGGATAGAAAACATTGAGTAATAAATTAAGATTTCAATACATCAGAGCATTCTCAATTCACCAAAGAAGGTTGAAGGATAATCAATGATCATATATAGATAACATAGGTGGTATTAATTCACCTTCATCCTATTTGTGTACAATCTTCCATCAGGTATGTTGCCCATTCATTTCTAAACACATGTATATCATCTTCTGAATATGAGTTTTTCTGACAGTCATAGTAGTACTGAAAAAATATAAATACAAAAAGTATTAAAAAATATTTTAAATGAATTCGTAATTATTTTTGAAAATACCTCATCAGTGATGCTAGTTTGTTGATGAGATATGACATCTTTCATAAATTTACAAACATAATAACCACAGTCCTTTTTGTTTGTTTGTTTTGTACACTACAGAAACATTGACAATAAGAAGTAATTTGTTTTGATATGTGTTTGGATAGTGCAATGTTATTATATATACCCGGATACTTTTCCAGTTATAGATCTTGTAGGCGTGCTCATCCTTATGCCTTGGATTAATTCCATGCATTAGATGATATTGATGCACCACCCTATCATAACATAATCCTCATTAAAAGATAACATAAATTATATAACTAGATGTTTTGTTTTAAAATTTTGGATCTAGTGTATTAAAAATTAACAAATTCCATCATGCGTGGTCAGTTTGTTGGATATCCATGCGTTGAATCCAGAAAATAAAACGTTGGTTTATCCAAATTGACTACAATCAGCATCCAATGCTCCCTAAAAATACAAAAAGGAATAAGTAAAGAAAGAAATGAAAATATAGTTGATATGATTAAATTGTAGAGTTTCACCCCTGCATCGTTTGTATTAAAAAGAGTCTGTCATCCGTAATTTTTTTTCAAACAATTTGTGCAGGGATGAAATTATTGCAGCCTCTTTAATGAAATCTATTTTGTCTTTTGAAGATGTGGTGTGAGGACTAACGAGTCCAAATTTTTGTTCATGGGGAAATCCCTTCAATTGTTTTCACATATACGTCTGCGACAAATATAAAAATTATTTAGTCAAAATTATTAGAGTATATCAGCTTTTGTAAAATCAAATCATGAAAACTTACCTCATGTATACATTTACAACTGAGGCGCCCAACCATTCATGCTTGAGGACTTCATTTACATTTTCAGCACTAATGAAATCTGATATCTCCTCTCCATACATATCTTTTTCAAAAGCAACTATATGAGTACTACCGTCTTTCAACTTTGTATCCATATGATACTGCAATGATATTAACTATGGATATAGAATGGGCAGGGTGAAGGTGCTCTCAATAGACCGTTTCAATCGGTTGGTTGAACCTTGAGATAGTTTTCAGCTGATATTTCGTTTCACCCCACAGTATTTGTCATTCTGTAATAATAGTCATTAGTTCAGACCTTTTTTCATTAAATGTTAAAGGTCTAGCTTGAAAAATAAATAAGAAATGAATACCTTTTTTTCGACATGTTTTTTTACAAGAACTTTCGGCCATGCAATGAATGTTCCAACCACTTGTTCAACCGTATGAATGTCGTCATCGTCATTTGGAACAGGTAGCTCGGCACTCGGCTCATTAGCTACGTTAATTGATACTCTAAGATGATCTTTTGGAAGCTATCTGTTGTGTAGCATGTCATTTTGCGTATTGAACACTGTAGCCCTCATTACAAGGCGATAGGTGGGAGATGATAAATATAAACCATAGTCATTTTAACCCTATGCAATATTAGTACAGGAAAGGTAACAATGTCTATGTAAATCACATTTCACAAAAACAATTATTAAAACATTGATTACCTCATCTACATCAGGTTTTTTGGGGAATGGCTCGCCTCAAAGCTGGTGGGGGGTGGGGCGAGATCGTCACGCACGGGTTGTTGTTGAGTTGTTTCTTCTCTTTGCCTCTCCCCCATAAATTTTGCTATCATCTCTCTCTGGTATTGTAATTATTCTTGAAAAATAGATAATTGTTCTTGCATCTTTTCCATTTTTTCATTTTGATCCTCCGATTGTTTTTGTTTTTGAAAATATGTTCGGGGTGTCACCCAAAAACCCACACCTCTAACGCGACCATACTTTTCTGGATGCTTCAAGGCTGCTGAAAATATTTCTGCATCTGGTGCGGTTGTTGTTGATTCTTATGACTATTTCAGATAGAAAATATAGAAAAGTAAGTAGTTATTGTAATGTAATAGCGATTTAAATCAACTCAAATTTATATTATGTCATACTTACACATGTTTCCCACACTTTTTTTGTGTTTTCATCTATCAATGCCCCCTCTTTATTTACACAAGCCTCCTTCCATAGCACATGGCGTGGGATGGATATGGCTTTCGATTTCGATTCATCAATCTGCATATAAACATAGAAACATGGTTATGTTGTTGTTTTATGTCACATACTAGTAGTAGGGTAGATTTAAAAGACGTACCAATTTTTTTCTCAAGTTCAGCGTACCCCATCCTTGCTTTACGGTAAGGGTACGCTGGTTCTGTTGCGCATTTTTTATTTTCAGCACTCAGTAGCTGTTTCATAAATAAAAAAGTGTCAATCAGAGTGATGAATACAAGAAAATGTCAAAAAACGTATTACCCCACACAATGTACCTGAAAAGCATGCTCCCCACGATGGTTTCTAAACGCATCCCACGCTCCTTGGGATATCAAGTGTGCGTAAAGAGGAGGTGGGTGCGTCTTTATTTTCCCTTCTGTATCTTTAAGATGACATTTCATTAAAATTGTGCGGAAACATCTATGAATCCTTCCTACATCTAGTAATACATATTCCTTGTGTGAGATATCTACTATAAATACACTCTGCAATGGATGATGAAGAGTAAGTCAATGTTTTGGTATTTTATTTTATTTTAATAATTTAAAAAAATAATATCATAATGTTACCGTAATCTCTTCCCACATTAGTGTCTTCAGCCTGGTGACAACATGGTGCCACGACTGTACATCAATCGGCACGTGTTGCCGAGTGACGATTCCAATGTAGCTACTAAAGATGGCTTTGTTGGGGTTAACATGTCAGCCTCACTTATTCCATCCCACCTCAAATTTGATGCCTTTTTCTTTTGCCTCAAGGATTTTGGCCAACACTGTCAAACTACGACGCTCTTGTTTTTTTGCACTTTCAGGGTTTCATTTCCTATCATTTCCATAGAAGTAGCATCAATATCTTCCCCTGGAGCGCTAGCATCGGAAATGGGACCAACAACAATAGTTTGAAAAACCTATTGTACCTCAGCACTGGGACTAACAACAACAGGTTGAGAAACCTGTTGTTGCTCTGCACTGGGACCACCAGCATTTGGTTGAGAAACCTATTATTGCTCTGCAGTGGGACCACCAGCTGCTGGTTGAGAGACCATTTGTGCCTCGAGATTGGGCGCATCAGCAGGTGCAGAAGTCATTATTTGCAGAAGTGGTTTAATATTTAATTTAGATTACATAAAAACAACAGCGAACAGATAATAACATAACGTAACACAATGTATGTTACAATAAACAAATAACCTGATTATTGCACTCTCTTTTTTCTTTAAAGGCTGAAGTGATTTGAGTCCTCTATCGACTATGTAAATTCCTTCATTGTGGTCTCATCTGACATAAAAAACACCATCTACATTTGTACCGCTGCAAAATGATTGTGAAGTCCCTATAAAAGGGTCAACCTCTATTGAACTTTCATCTGACCCTTCAGTTGTTTTGGTCGATAACAGAAGAATTGACCAATTTTGGTTTGCGGGGTCTGGAACATAAAATACTTGTACTGCCTGTGATGACATTATAAATGGTTCATCTTTCTCCCCTTCCTTACTGAAATCAACTTTCACAAATCCTAATTCATCTATTTTAACAGCAGTCCTGTTATCAACCCACTTGTATTGAAAAATCGGCACTTTTAATTTCGTAAAATCCAACTCCCATATTCGTTTGATGATGCCAAAGTATGAGATATTCGCATAAATTGGGTTTTTGTCCTTAGCACCGGAAACATGCATCGCCTTAGCCACAAGTGTAACCCCACTATTCTGCAGGGTACTGTCTTCATCATGTTCATTAGTATAGAATGTATAACTGTTAACTTCATAAGCATTGTAAGATAATATGTACACACTTGCTCCTACAGCCAGCCATCGAAGTCGTTCTGAAATTGAGTCTGGATTTTCATCTAACTGCTTAAAAATATGGCCTTGAAACCATCCTATAAACTGTCAATTATGTGTATCTGATATTCATTTTTCAGCCCTAGAAGGATTCAAATGCCTAATAATTTCTTTTTGGGTTTGAAAATATGGGTCAACATCGAAACTGTTATGCAAAACGTAAAGGTGGGCCTGCTCCCAATCTATAATATTGATTGTGACAACCTCTCTTCTAGAAATTCCTTCACCCTCAAGCCACTCAGTGTGACAAGATTTCGGTAGGCCAACGATTTCTACACCAGATAGGTATTCGGTACAAAATTCAACAGCTTCCTCAACAATATATTGATCCGCAATACAACCCTCTGGCCGAATACAGTTTTTGACATACCCTTTCAAAATATTCATATACCGTTCAATGGGGTACATCCATATATAATGTACAGGACAACATTGTCAAATCTCTCTCACCAAATGAACCATCAAATGAACCATCATATCGAAAAATGTCGGTGGGAAGAACATTTCCAATTAACATAATATGACGACAATTTCACTTTCTATAGTTGGCAATTTTTCCGGGTCTATAACATTGCTGCATATAGCTTTGAAGAATAAACAGAGCTTTGTTAATGTATGGTGGACATTCTTGGAAAAAATGCAATGTAAAGGTATAGGAATTAGATCTTGCATCAAAACATGGCAGTCATGTGATTTCAGACCCTTTAATTTTAAATCTCCCATTGACACGATGTTCTTGATATTTGATGAATACCCCTATGGAACCTTTACATCATTCAAGAAGTTGCAAAATTGATATCTCTCCTGCCTAGAAAGAGTGTAAGCAGCAGGAGGAAGAAATGTTCATTTTTCACCCTTCACTGGTGCCAACTCTTCTCGTATTCCCATCTCAACCATGTCAAATCTAGCCTTAATTACATCCTTTGTTTTGTTGGGTGCATTTAGCAATGCGCCAATGACACAATGACATACATTTTTTTCAACATGCATAACATCAAGAAAATGTCTGACATACAGACATTTCCATTATGGTAATTCAAAAAAAACTGATCTCTTTTTCCAACCAGTTTTCGTAAGGTTTTTCGAAAATGGTTTACCAAAAGTAGTGTCCAAATCTTTCAATTTCTCAAATAATTGATCACCTGTTAGTGGAGACGGTGTTGTACGTTCCTCTGAACATCTGTCGAATGATGTCGTCCAAGATCGGTACTTATGTTGTCAGGGTAGAAATCTGCGATGTCCTAGAAACACGGTTTTCGATGAATGTTTCAACCTAATTTACTGTGTACCTTGTTCGAAAACGGGACACCCTTGAGTTCCTTTAATGCTATATCCTGACAAATTTACATAAGCAGAAAAGTCATTTATCGTCCCTTACAACATGGCTTTCAAAGTGAACTGTTCATTTTTGTAAGCATCATACATCGTAACACCTGAATCCCACAATATTTTCAAATCCTCGATCAATGGGGCCAAATAAATATCAATATCATTACCCGGTTGTTTTGGTCCTGATATAAGCATAGATAACATGATGTATTTTTGTTTTACGCATAACCACGGTGGTAAATTATAATTTACCAACA
The DNA here is from genome assembly GCA_963277665.1 of Viscum album. Lineage (NCBI taxonomy): Eukaryota > Viridiplantae > Streptophyta > Magnoliopsida > Santalales > Viscaceae > Viscum > Viscum album. The sequence goes on from CAUJRU010000069.1 coordinate 2,221,125, forward strand.
TAACCGGCCATGTACTGTGACTGCTGCTTTGAAAAACAAAAGGATTCACCCCATCTATAGATAACGCCAGACGAAGGTTTCTCGGCTTGTTCCCAAATACAGGATACTCGTGATCAATTCTCTTCCACTGAGGAGAGTCTGCAGGGTGACGTAGTTTCCCATATTTAATTATTGTATCTACATGCCATGTAAATTGTCTTGCAGTCTCCTCACTTCCATATAGGCGTCTAAACCTAGGAATGATTGAAAATTACCATATAACTTTTTTAGGACTAGAATCATCTTTCTTGTATCGGGAAGCACCAATCTTCGGGCATTATTTAAGTTATTTTTGGTCCTTGCGAAACAATATACAGTCATTCGGGCAAGCATGTATTCTTTCAGAGATCATACCCATCAATCGTAGAATTCGTTTGGCATCATATGTTCGGCTTGGGAGTTCATTATCTTCTGGAGCATGTTATTCAGAAGAGCAAGTAGTTCTGTAAAACTTGCATCACTCCACCTGTTGCTTGCTTTCAAATTATACAGATTCAATACGGCTGACAATGCTATATGTTTAGTGAAACCAGCATACAATGACGTTTTTGCACAACTCTTTAACTTCTCAAAATTTTTTGGGCAATCACGAAGTTCATCTTCAAATGTCCTTGTCATTTCCTCAATACGATCTTCATCATCGTTCACATCTGTAATCACACCCTCCATATGATCGTCTTCACTGTTCACTCTTCTAATCATATCAGATGATCTATAAAATGTCATGTTCTCTGTGTCACTACCTACATTGGTTTTTCCCCCATGTTTATTCCAACATGTATAACTTCGATCTATTCTGTGACAGATAAGGTATTCTTCCAACTCCTCTGGACTAATTTGTTTTGAATAACAATAGCGTAAACACGGACAAAGGATTTTAGAAGGGTCACATGCATGATCTTCTACAAACTTGATAAACTATTTCACACCATCTTCATACTCTTTTGTCAACTAATTGGAATTCATCCATTTTTTATTCATATTCATCGTCTTTATGGGTTTGATCTCGAGAACTTGCCTAATATTATGTTTTAATTAATCAGGTAGCATTGTTTGGGTTTTATAAAAAAAAAGTCATGGTACAAATGCCTTTAAACACATGTGAAATCCATATACATGGTGTGTCCAGTATGGTGAACATCGTGTATGTATAAGATACCTGATTTAATCTGACATATATAAAATTTATTCCAAGTTAGTCTTATAAAGACTGAATGATGCCTTAGAAAATACATGACATGCAAACAAGAGGAAACCAATGAGTAACAGGAGAAAACAGTAATAAATATGATGCTATCTCAATGTACTCAAGGTGATGATAAGATGTTGGTCAAGATCAACTATAGGTTGGGAGTACACTAATATTTAATTGAAAAAAACAACTAAAAACTAATCCTAAAAAGGATGAAATATCCTATTCATCAAGTCCCTTAATACAACCAATGCATTAGTTAAACCAAAAATCATCGCTAAAAAATCATACAGGCCATAACTACTCTTAAAAGCAGTCCATGGTAGGTCCATCGATGTCCAACTCATCTAATGGTATCCTAATGTCAAATCTATATTGGAGAAGATCATAGAACCTCATTGATGATCAATGTGACTATCAATGCGTGGATGAGGATACATATTCATGACTCTCATCAGGTTCAATCTCCAATAGTCCAACAAAATAATAAATACCAATCAACCATCTATTTTAGAGAACTATAAAACCCCATGGTAAAGTACTATGCCATATGAAACCATTATATTCTATATCATCAAATTGTAATTCAAACAACTGATTCTATTTTGGTTTTATTTTAGAAATTGTGATAGAAACTGAATTTTCTCCCAAAACTAACTAGATTATAAAGATTATCTCTTTATTAAGAAGTAAATTTTATACCTCATCAGTACTACCATTGGGGAAAAAGAATCCTACTGCATTCTAGAAACATCTACAATATGCCTGACTATTTGAGCCATTAGGGTACAATAAATATATAAGTATAACATGATATTTAAAATGAAACGTGGAAACAAGAAATCATACAGACTCCTGATAAACCCATAATACAAAACATATCACCTAGTATGTCTGTCACATATACAAATAAATAAATTAGAAAAAAACATGCTACAAAGCATAAAGGTTCCATTAAATACTTACATTGGTCAAATTGTTTTAGAAATTTTTTATCTTCATCTGTGCCTTGTACTTGCACCCATGAATTTGAAGGTGAGTATGCGTACATGATAGTTTTCCTTCTTAGAGAAGATTTTCTGGAAGAGTATAAGAGACATGAAGCAATGAAGATATTTCTATTCATTGTGGAAATCGGCTTGTGCAACGTACCCTAAGTTAAAATACCTGCAAGTTTTAACTTAGGCCGCATTGCACAAGCCGATTTCCACATTGTTTATAGCAACCACATTTGCTCCAACACTCTAATGATCTTCATTGCTTCATGTCTCTTATACTCTTCTAGAAACTCTTCTATAAGAAGGTCAACTATCGTGTACGCATACTCACCTTAAAATTCATGGGTGCAAGTACAAGGCACGGATGAAGATAGAAAATTTCTAAAACAATTTAACCAATGTAAGTATTTAATGGTACCTTTATGCTTTGTAGCATGTTTTTTTCTAATTTATTTATTCATATATGTGACAGACATACTAGGTGATATGTTTTGTATTATGGGTTCATCTTTGTCTAATCATATAACTATGAGATTACGCTATGTGATGAAAATTAATATGGATCCATCATCATTTCCATTGGGATAATCTTTGGGAATCCATATAACCATAAGATTAAAAACTATTTCCTTTATATCTCATACATAAATATTCAACTCGAAGGGGTAGAACTTACCGCCCATGGTAACTCAAAATAAAAAAAATAAAAACCAGGGTTGGTTATCCATAGAAGTCATCACACATAACCTTGGTAGACCTCTCACACATGTGAACCATCATAACTAACTAATTACCATATACTTTATCTTAGAGTCAAGATATCCCTATGGAACCTATAGGGTATCCAATTCCACATCATTCACAAACAACCCACTTGTGTTGCTAAATATCAATAACATCTCTTATTTCGACACTCATCACTAATTATGAATCACATCCCTAGACATAATCATAATCACATTAAGACCACACTATATATTATGGAAATCCTTACTGGAATTAGGCTCAAGATATGATATCATTCCTATCTCACATCTATATTCACCATTTGGTCCTCACACACACAATATATAAATAATATACCAAGGGAATACCATCCATGGAACTCACCTCCCACCTTGAAAGCACGAGGAGGAGGAGGATGAGGTGGTGGCGGTCGTGGCAGAGGTGAAGGAGGCTGCGACGGCAGAGGCGGCAGCGGTCGCAGTAGCGAGGGTGGAGGCGGCAGAGGCAGAGGCGGTCACAGAAGCGGGAGCGGGGTAGAGGCGACGTCGGCAGCGGAGAAGGAGGAGGATGAGGAGGAAGAGGAGGACAAGGAGGAGGAAGGAGGAGGAAGGAGGAGGAAGGAGGAGGATGAGGAGGACGAGGAGGATGAGGTCGCGCGGCGAGGGGCCTGGTTCAGCTTCTGCGAGAGCTTGACCGCGTGCAAGCGAGGATGGACTGTTAGGGTTATTAAATAAAAACTGACAGAACCTTTGTCAGTGCTCATTAAAAGTGCTGATAAAGGTATGTTTTATCAGCGCTAAAATAAAAGCACTGATAAAACTTTCATTTATCAGCGCTAAAAAATGCGCTGATAAAGGCATACCCTGTTATCAACACAATCTGTTTAGCGCTGATAAAGGGTAGCGCTTCCCTTGCAATGTTTTGTGGGAGTGTCTTCAATGAATTGTATGACAAATTCATCAAGATATTCCTTAAATAACCTATTCATTATGTCCATAAAAATAGATGGTGAATTAGTCATCCCAAATGGAATTACTTTAACCTCACAATGTCCATACCTTGTCTAAAAAGATGTCTTTAGAATGTATTCCTTATTCCCTCACAATTGGTGATATCCAGAACTAAGATCAATGTTTGAAAAATATTGTGCTCCATGAAGTTGATCAAACAAGTCATCCATGTGAGGTAGCAGATACCTACTCTTTATTTTAATGGAATTGATTTTCTTATAATCAACACACATCCTCATGGATCAGTCTTTATTTTTAACAGAGAGGACAGGGGATCCCCAAGGTGAAACACTAGGGAAAATAAATCTCTTATTACCCAAATCCTCTAATTGTTTCTTTAACTCTACTAATTACAAATTGGCCATTATATAAGGAGTTTTTGATATTAGCATTATATCAGGGATTAAATCAATGAATAATTCAACCTCAAATTCTAAGGGATGTCTAGGTAAATACTCATGAAACACCTAAATGTATTCATGCATAGTAAGTACCTATTTAATTTTCAGAATAGCTCTTTCATCACTAAACATTGTTTTCTCTTATTCTCCAAGAATTTAATTCTGTAGAGAAGCTGTGGGTGGATCTATATAACAATTATGTGAGGCATCTTCTGCTATAAAGATGAGGGATTCAACATTTTCCTCATGAATAATAACATAATTTCTCTTATAATAAATACTTGCAAAATATTTTGAGAGCCAGTCCATACCGAGAATAATTTTGAAGTCAACCATAGGTATGATTATATGTTAGACACGTAATTTATGTTTATGTTTCATAATTGGGACTAACTAACACATCTTTTTTGTAATTATACTTCCCTTAGGGGTTTTGACTAATAAATAACTTATTAAATCAAAAGGGAAATGTCTAATTTTCATAGAAAACTAGGTAGATATAAAAGAGTGTGATGATCCAGAGACAAATAAAGAATTGGATAAATTTGAAGATAGGATTAATGTACCTTCCACCTCATCATTTGACACTTCTTCCACTATTGTAGTGATTTCATAAGCTTGGACATTTCCCCTGGGCCTCTTTTATGGTATATTCCTCTGATTTTTGGGTCAATCACTTGAGTAGTGCCCTATATCTTTAAAATTATAGCATGATACATAATTTATCATATTATTCCCCTTGAATTCTTTAGAAAGGTGACCCATATATCCAAATTTATAGAAAAATCCCATTACCTCCATTCATTTCCCAGGGTGACTCTTTACACAGTTATCAGAAGATGAAAATTTATCAAACTTCTTCTTCTTTGATGCATTCCCTTTCTCATGATGCTTAGATGAATTCTTCTTTTCTTGGTTTCATTTGAATATATTTATTCTAGAAAATTACTTCTCCGTCTTGATGGAATATAAAACTATCTCTTTTTATAATGAAAAATTCTGAGAAACCAGTTCCCTTAAGAGATGTGGCATAAGACCTTCAAGTAAGTGGTCAATCATGTACTCTATTCTGCGTATATAATTCATAGCATACCTAGATAAACTTGTAAATGTATCTTTATAATCGGAAACACTATCTTATTCCTTTCACTTTAATCTAAGGAACTTCCTCTTTATCTCAATTTATTGATAATGAGGTAAGTATTTATCAAATAATTTCTCCTTCAAAGTCCTCCATTCCATGAGTTCACTTTATTTTTCTTCCCTTGTATTCTCGATCAAGGACCACCACAGATCATCATCACCTTGGAGACAACAGACCGCAAGTGTAACCATTTCTTTTTCACTGTATTCCAAGGACATACATATCTTCTAGATGGAATTAATCCACTACTCAGATAGAATTGGATTAGTAGTCCCACTAAATGATGTGGGATTCTTCTACATAACATGGTTCAACATAAGAGATTATCTTCATAGAATAGGTTTCTCCATTTGATCTAGGTTATTTTTCATAAGTTGAATAAGTTTCCTTAATATTACCATGATTTTCTTGGTTCCAATATCAACTATATTGATTTTCTCATGAGGGAAATATCTACATTGTCGACAAGTGTTGATGCAATTATTCCTTCTAGGATCCATTTCTTGACAATGAAGTATATGATATTAGCTCATAAAATTACAGACTTTCTATAACCCTAAACATTTTATAGAAAATAACATAAATTTATGCATCATAAATCCCTAAATCATAAACTTTGGTTACTTTGGAAAAATTATTACTTTTAAATCCTTCATAATGGAAGGTAAACAAAATGTGAATTATCCCTAGAATTTATATTGGGATTGTCAAAACAAGTACATGGTAGGTCCTATTTTCGTGTACCAGGTTACCCCGAGTCAAGGTCGGAACACCTTGTCGAATTTGTTACTCCTAGGTAGATCTCTTCCAGAACCACATCCACTTGTAGTATCCATACATGGATGTATTGATAGGAATACCCAAATAATATCTACCTTACCAAAATTCTAGGATGTTATTATATAATTATCCTTAATTTTTATCTTAGGGTTGTGCTCCTTAACCTATGTTTTCTATATATAGCTTCCAAGGTTGTTAATAAACCTCCCTTAGATATTAACTGTAAGGCCCCTAACCTAGAAGCCTTGAGCCAATGCATTATTACATTACATTGGAATTATTACAAGGAATATAATCCTGAAGGACCATTCAATTTAATTGTCTTGGAAATATAGAATACTTATATGATACCCATAATACATTAATAAATAATAAATAAAAACATGGTATATATAAAAAGAAAATAAACTTCATCCTTGAAAGCTTAATTAAAATTATCTTCTTCATAACCGGTGGAAAGAAACATAATAAGGGTGAGCTCAAATTTTCAGTAAGGGTAAGTACAACATAAGAAATAATGAATCAATCTATATATAAAGGTAAATAATTGAGAACACATTCCATAAATACAAATAGAAAAGGAACAATCTATATGGAAATGTAATAAACTGAAAACACATTCCATTAATCAATAAATTGGAAATAAAATAAATCTATAGATATGTCGATGAAATATATCACGGATAAATATAACTGAGTCTAAATGAGAAAAATGATTAATTATTTGACACCATGTTTCCTAGGTACATAGAGCCATTACCATCAAGACCTTTCACAATATTTTTTAACTATAGTGTAAAAAACTATCTATTTTGTCAATCTATTTCATCTAATGAGACTATCGATACATTGAGGGGATTTCATTAACCAATCCCCAACCCGTGTCATACCTGTCCAAAGCATTCATCATGTCTCAACTGAATATTATGTCATATAAAATATTCATATTGATTAAACAATATGTATTTATTAATAATACCTTATATAAGGATAATTAACAACAAGGGTTGTTTACATTAAAACATTCTTGAGGAAATATAATATTTAAACACACCAATGCATCCCATAAAACATTGAAACATTTAAATCATAATTTCTAGTGAATTAAATGAAACATAAAATATAATGAGAACAATTATATTCATTATATAAACATTTAAGTGAGTTATAAACACAAAACAAAAGTGAATTTTTTTATAATAATAATAAGTTTCAATTGAAAGAAAATTGAGGCGAAATCCATTATATTATCCTTCTTTTTTGTTTTGTAGTATTTAAACTCCTTTATAGTGGTTTAAAATATGTTAATAACTAATAAAAACACCAAAATTATGTTTATAATACTATATATTAACTTCTGACAATATTTTATTATATTCTTGTTAATACTCTTTTATTGTTTTGACTATTTTGAGTGTTAATTGCCTTGTTTTATCAAGTACGATTTGAATTGTTATTTATTGTTCATATTAAATATATCATGGTTTTATCATATAACTAATGTAAAACATGACTAAATTATATTATATATTATGTTCATATGTATTTAGAATAGTCTTTAAAATTTGGATATTGGAAATGAAGTGCACCGTTCATGGAGATGGTAAGCCGTACGTACACATGAGTGCTACTTTCATTTAATTGTCATATTAAGATTATTTGAAACTAAATGATACCTATGTATATTATAATTTATAGTATAATATATATGTTATAAATTTTATATAGGTTTATTATAATCATACTTTATACGTTCCATGTATGGAATTAATGGGTCATATTGCTTTTAGGGTGCGGTAGTTCACACTTCCTCAAACGAAATTATCATATTTACACAACATGGAAAGCATAAAAGTATGTTATAAAAAAAATTACAGAAGCATAAAGACATTATAAATGTAAAATATATTATATATATAAATATATTTTCCATAATAATGGACACCATGAGAGGTGGTAGGGGAAAATGGAATAACCATTGTTTCGTGAGGCAGTTGTTTGTCGTACAGAGAAATAGTATGTTCTTTACCCATTTAATGGACGTGTGTGTAATTTTAGGTTAAATACATAGAATAAAAACATTGTAATATATTTTTTATACTCATTTTTTATTTAATAATAGAATACGAAAATATAGGGAGTGGATAATGGAAATGAAAATAGAAATCATGAAAGAAGGTGTCACCTCTTAATTGGGTAACTTCTTTTTTATTTGAGCCAAAAGACTTCCTTAGAAAGAATTATACCCAAAGTAAGGCTTCTAGGTCTAGGTGAGGGATTTTGGGAGATTATTTGGGAAGGTCATGTCTGAAATTATGTGGTTATATATGTGTGATTAATGGGGATAGGTGGTGTCCTTTTATAGGGAAGGAAAAATACTCACATGGAATGTTTTGAAGCTAGTTAGGTGTTCGCATGTTCTTACCTAAAAAAAGTCATAAAAACCAAAAATAAATAATAATTTAAGGTTAATGAACGAATTATTTCTAGAAAATGGGTTTTGGACAAGTGGATAGGTCATTTGGGCCCTTAAGTTAAAAGTTTAGTCCTTTGTTAAGCTTATTTTCACCTTAATAATTTTAATTCATTTTAATTACTTTCACTAATATTTTTGTTAAAAAAAGTTGGTATTATTATAAATTATAAATTATGTTTATTCCAAAAAATGGAATCCATTTTTTCAAATTCTAATCATATAATAGGCAGTAATTAAATTAAATTTATTCCTATAGTCAGGATGACAATGCATGTTTTTAAGGTAAAAATGTCTAAATATATGATATGTTTTAATATCTAATTTCAAAGTGAAATTTATTATAAGAACATAAATTATATTAACTAATAAAAATATTATCTGATCAAACTTTAAAAAAAATTAAAATTAAAATTTATCCTTATAAATAAATTAGATGAAAAAACAGTTTTGAACAAAAATTCATTATTTTTAACTATTCATTAAAACAATGAATCTTCCCAGAAAAATACCAAAAATATATCCTAAACTAATTTTTTATGTTTATATTTCAAAGAATATGTTTATTTTTATATATTAAATTTAGAAAAGGTTCAAAATTTGTATTTAAAAAAGATTCTCCATCAAAAGGTGGCAAAACTGCATATCAAAAAATATAGTATTTTATGTGTAATATTGGGTTTGTTCTTATCCTATACCTATTAAATGAGTGTAAAATTTTTTATTTGGAAATATAATATAAAAATAAACTCTCTAAAAGTGATGTAATTTAATTGAATATGAAAAACATGACTAAATAATTTTTAATTTAAATTAGGTGTTGTGTGTATTACAAAGATATCTATAGGTAAATATGGTAAATTATTGGGGTGATAAAAATGCCACCTAAATGTGTTTGTATTTCAATATAAAATAATTATTATTTTAATAACTTAAAACCACCTATCATAAAGTACAAATACCACCCCTCACCACCCCATTTCATCTCGAAAAGACTTTAAGATCCTTAAATATTTGTTGAAATGTCTCATACTCAATCTACCAATGTCCAAGTCCTTATGGTCTCACAAAAAGACCATTTCCAAGGCCATCATGGGTCTCTTAAGGAGGAGATATTCAAGAGTTAACTTTATCAATGCACCTCTCTTAATTTTCTTTTATTTTTTCTGGTTTCTTTTCACCACCTTCATCCGTCAATGCATGATATCTCCAAAATCATGTATATATTGGAGTGTTATGTTTATATTGGAATATATAATATCCATTTCATTTCTTATCTCCTATTATGAAAATAAATGAAATTATTTTCCAAGTTAAATCAGTTTACCGGCTCTGTTAATAATGTTTTTGTTCATTTTCATTATCAACTTATTGGTTGGTCATAAAATAAATATTTTGGTTAAATAATATTTTAATAGGTATATTATAAGTTATTTCATGTTTTGGAACTAATATATACTCATAATCGTAAATAAAATGAAACTATTTTTTGATGTTCGGAAAAACCACCAACATAAACAAAAAATTTATCATTAACATCTTATCTAATTAATCATCCACATGTAAGAAATAAAAATGATACATGGGAAAATTAATACTTCTAGTAGTTCATTAATACCAATTCATTATACTTATGGATTTTTAATTCTATTTTATAGGAACATCTATAATTTTATACACAAAAGAACCGATCATGAAACCATGAAACAAATATACCTGAAACCATGAAAATAATGAAATATTATTAATGAGAGGGTCATACAATCATCACATCAAGTATTATGAATAAGAATATATTTATGTAATTATTTAATAACATTCTTTAAAACACTATATAAGAGATTAAATTATGTGAAACTAAATTGAAATGTGAGGTAAGGGATTTCTCAACCCATTTTCCATTCTATGGGTTAAAGTTATACTTCTTGATTATGTCATACTAAGATTATGTGTGAAATTAATTTTGAATATGTTATGTTTTATGTCCACTTTTTATGTGTATTTATAGTGGATACACATATTTTATTCATTTTAGTAATTCACAATTCAATGATATGATAATTAAAAGGGAATTTATTTTAAAAGATATCTTTTAAAATTACCCTTAAAACTATCTTTTCTTTCTTGTCCATGTTTTAATAAATTATTTCCAAAAATGTTTTTACTATTATTAAATTATTATTTAAAGTCATTTATAATTATTTTTTACTTTTTACAAAATGTTTTCAAATTATAATACTTATCATTTTCTAAAAGAGGGTCTTTGAGATATAAATACATAAAGAATACTTTTTAACTTATATGGGATGAGCGTATTTACACGAAATTATATTTCTTAATATTTTTAATTTTAAATTAAAATTTTATATGGTTATTTTGAAATAAAATATTTTTTTTGTATGTGCGCAGTTTTTCAAAATGAGTAATTTCAAAAAGAAAAGATCACTTTCTTCAAAGACTATTTTTATGATGCAATATTTTAGGATTTATGTTTATGTTATGGTTCTTAGAAAATGTTTATAATGAAGGGTGGTTATGTGATAAATCAATGAAGGGTTGTTATGTGATAAAACAATGATGAGTGGTTATGTAATAAACCAATGATGGTCAATTCTGTGATAAACCAAGGAATAGTGGTTACATGAAGACCTCCAATGCATTGGGAACTCCGGAGTTGGAGGTTGACCATATTGGTTACTTATTTTGTAATAGTGATTTAGAAAATGATTTCCCAAGTTACCTACTTATATATTTGATTATTTGAAATGAGTTTATTTTCAAAATGTTAGATATTAACCTTTTTTAAAATATTATTCCCTTTTCAGTATAAAAAGGCATGTTTTTATAAAATTGATTTTATGTATTTTCATTGGACTAAAATTTTTCATTACTTTATGCACCTTACTAAGATTTTGTTATCATAACAAGGTTTAAAATTTTTTTCATATAATTTAAGGGAGAATGTATATAAGTATGAGAACAAGGGGAAAATTGCGAAGACTTTACATTAATAAAAAAGAAGTTTTATTTTAAAACTGTTTCCTTTGGTGGAAAATATAGAAACTAAGTATAATAGTCCACATGTAATTTATGATTGTACTTTGTAAGAGTTGTCCTAATTATCTAAAACTCTTAACATTAAATATATTTGTGAATAAAAGAGATATAAATAATGTTTGAAATCACTATAATATGTAATGTTTATGGTCGAGTATTTTCATTTAGTATTAAAGAGAGGTTTATATAACTTTAGAGGTTAACATATTATTTGAGCATAATTTTAAAAAATAATCTATGACCATGATTTTTATTATAATATAGTTTTTTTTGAGGTTTATAGTAATTTGGGAAGATTGTATAAAAAAACAAAATTAACTAATATATATGGTGGTTAAAAGATTAGAGTGTTTTAAAAATTTTATGATATTATATTTACACTATAGATTAGTTTTCCTTTAACAATTCATATCTTGATTAACTAATGTTCATTTCAATAGATTAAGGATATTTTATCATGTTTTAGGGAGAGATATCATACACAAACTTTTTATCCCTCATATATTATTTGATCATCACTATTATTAAAAAATATTATTCAATTGATTTTTAAAGCTTATTGAGTATTCAAATCACTTATAAGAAATTATTTTTGTTATGTAACACCTATTCGTTTCTACAAAAATTTTATTGTTCATAGTTTATTTTTCATTTAAATTGAATATATAAACTCTTCCAACTCTACCAAAATGTGAAATACCATAAGTTTCATGAACAATTACTCTTTTAATATAGGAAAACATATCGGAAGATAAATATACTATCAAGAAGATCTTGAAATTTAGATTTAAGGTATGAATTATTTCCTTCCTAATGTTTTGAAATTGTTGAATCTTAGGAAATGATTCATATTTTTAGGAATAAAGTATGAAGGAATAATATGTAAATTTATGGTTATGGTATTAAAAAGAAACATTGAATAGTGAATATGTCTATATATAAGGGATTCAATAGTTATGGTAGATTTAAGGATGAAGAAATGATTAAATATATTAATACTCTTTTGATGATGGGAGTAATTTCGAAGAATTTTATTGAGATTATGTTATATATAACCATTAAATTTATCTTGTGAAATATTTATTTTAGAAATAATTCTATTTTAATTTTGTGATCATAATTTTAAAGTTATGAATAAAATTTCTGATTTATATTGATAAATAATAATGGTATAATTCATATATTTATTATAGCAATGATGTGTTAAGATAATGAATAATGGTTAATGGTTTAATATTAAATTTAAATGAAGGACTCGTTTATGTATTGAGTTTTCAAATTTATGATATATTGGTATTTTATAAAAAATTATGGGAATCATGGAATGATTAAGTATTTTTCTAAAGTAGGTTTTGTTTTTGTAAATTTGGGTATATATGTTAGATGGAATCAATACCTTTGAAAAGTGGTAAAAAAGTGATAAGTTTTTAGGTGCATATATCTCATAATTTTATGATATTAAAAATACTATTTGAGGAAGACTGATTTTAATTTTGGTGGATATAAGTTTAAATGCATTGGAGGTATTTTTGGAACTTGAGGTAATTATGGGTTATTAATTTTTTGGGATGGAAAATGAAAGGAACGAGATAACCTTTGAGGTTAAAATATATTAAGTTTATTTTTAAGTATTTTTAACAAATTTATAATGATAATATTAATATATGTTATGAAAAAGAAAAACTCATTGGATGGATGATAACCCATTGTGTCCGGAAAGGCCATAGGAATCGAACCCACAACTAATGGTTGTAAAGGGTTCATCGCCTACCACTGGCCTACATTAAGTCATAGTTAGTATGAACTTTTATTTTTAGTTAATTTTATTTGTATGAAGAATAAATATGAATTTTGTAACATATGTTTTATTGAATATATTTCCATGGGATTAGAAAATGATTTAGAGATAAAGTGATTAATGTTATTTTGTAAGATTTTCACTATTTTTGGAATTCTATAAGATTAAGGTAAATAAAATATAATGATATTTTATTTGAGTATTAAAGGTTGAATTATATTTTGTATGAATATTTGATTTTATTGTATAATTAAATACATTTGGGTTATTTATGGATATGGTTATCATATCTTGGATATTATGTTATTTAGAAAATAATATTTTTGGTATGTGAAATTAAGAGTGATTAATGTTATTTGGAAGTCTATGTGATCAAATACTTTTGGTTTTTTGGTTTTAATCATAGTCTAGAATGTTTTTGAATAATTTTAAGGATAGTTATTTATTGAATAATCTATGTTGAAATTTGGGTATTACTATTGGATTTGGGAAATTAATGTACTTTTTTATCATATAAAGGTTTATTATTATTGGGGAATTATATTATATTATCCTAACAATTTTGGTTTAGGTTAATGTATAAAGATATGAGGAATAAATAGTTATACATTTGTGGGTTTTTGTGATCTGTAGAAGTTTATTCTGATGCTTCAGGTATGAAAAATATTCATCTTGAGTACTCATTGTTTGAAGAATAGATTAGGACAAGATTATACTTTTCAAGTATGTATATTTCCTTATATTCTTATTTTAGGTTGTAAAGGAATTAATCAATACTAAGAAAAAATTATTTTTAAATAAAAATGTTACTTGATTTCTTTTCATAATGGGAAATCAATTTCCTTTTAGCCTATCATAGAATTATGGTTTTTACTGTTAAAATTTTCATTAACATGTTCTATATAACTCCCAATTATAACTTGATAGATATTGTTTTCTACATGGAACCATAGTATGTCTTATTTTAGGTAACCTTTGTTCTTTGCATTCTCTCCATTTTTAAATGGAAGTCTTATTAACCCTTGTTCATAAGTGGGATTTTTAAAAAGGCATTTTGAAAAGATAATCCCCAAGTTTTTTGATCTTTAGTTCAAATTGAGAGGATTAAATTTATTAAAGGGGGGATAATGTAACACCTTAATATTTTTAAAATGAAATGCTGTAAAAAATATAATATAAGATATGCCACATCGAGCTTAAACAAATGATTAAATATTATTATTTAAATGTGATAGTTATCACCTAACTATTAGAATGATCAAAATGAATGAGATAAAAAATTATGAAAATATAGTTTACACATGTTTATAAAAATTATTCATTGGTTATTAATTAATTATAAATGAAAATAAAAACCAATTGAATTAAAAGGGCGTGTTTTATTAAAAAAACTATTTTTCTTCCCATAATGGAATTTTATCTTAATAAATCAAATTAATCACTATTAGTGAAATATGTTATTTAAATTTTAATGTTATGAATTCAATAATTTTTTTTAAAAAATTATCCAATATGTTTGATAGGATTAAGATAAGAATAAATACAAATTTAAGCATAAAAAGATGTATTTTTCTAAAGAGAGTTTTACCACCTTTTGATTCCACACTTATTTTAAATATAAATTTTGGAAAATTTAAGGTTTAATTTGAAAAAATAAATTTAATTTTTGGAATAGTATTTTCAAAATTATCTTAGGATGAATTTATGTTATTTTTCCAACAACTTTTATTTTTTTGATGAATAGTGAAAACCCTACATTTTATTTGGAAACTGATTTTTTATCTAATTTATTTATATACCAAAATTATATTTTTAATTGTTTTTAAAGTATTATTAGTTATATAATACAATAATAAACCCAATTTAGTTATTTTGAATCAATTTAACATTGAAATTGGATATAAAAAAATTTCAATCTTTTGAACTTTTCACTTTAAAGACCTGATTTTTCGTTATATCTGTGAGATTATTTTTAAATATAATTTTTGTGAATTATGTTAATTGATTTTTGTAAAATTGATTGAATTTTTTGAATATTATGGTCAAAAATATGTTTTAATATCAATTTAATGTTTAAGATTAAAAATGATATTGTGGTAAAAATATTATTTAGTACCGTATAGGTAAAATAATGACAAGGGTTAACATTAAAAATTAAAATATTAATATACCTAAAAATTAAAAAAAATTAATAGTTGGTTAAGGTATTCAATGACCTTAACCAGCCTCCAAAACATTAATTAACAATCTAATTAATTTAAATTAATTACACCTCAATGTGGATTTCATTAAATATAAAATAAATACTATTTTAATCACTTAAACTCAACTCTACTTAAGTATAAATACCACCCCTCACCAGCCCATTTTGACTAAAAAAGCCTTAGATTTACTCAAATATATTTCCAAAACTCACATCTTCACTCTAAACATGTAACACCCATAGATTTTATAAGATATATATTTTTAATTTCTTTCATATATTTTGTTTTATGCTACACCAAAATTATCTTGTGTTATATGCAACACCATATTAGTTTGCAGTATATGCAACACTATTCTTGGATTGTGTTACACACAATTTCAAGTTCATTTGATAGTAGTTATTCTACGCAACATTGAGTGTATATATGTATACTAAATGTATAAATGAAATATGATTGGATTCTGTAATATGAAACAACAAAGGAGTCTTGCACTACACGCAACCCTAACTTGGCTTACATTATACGCAATCGCAACCTTCAACGATAGCGTGTGTTGTACGCAATACTGAGTTTTACTAAACAACGATATGTTATTAAAATATTATATAAACTAGCCGTTATGAATAGTAATACCCACTTTTTGAAATTTTATAAATTTTATCTTTCAAAATGGATATAATTTTTGGATTTGGAATATCGAAATTAGCCTAGGGTAAATTTTTGGTATTTTTCTGAAAACTTTCAATTTTTGATGAATAGTGAAAACACTGTGTTACTATTTAAAAACCGACTTTTTATTTAAATAATTATTTATTTTATTTAAATTTATTTTAGATAAAAATTGATACATAATACCTATATAAGTTCAATGTAATTCATTGGAGTCATTTTATAATAATTTTAGATATATAAAAATTTTATTGAACTTTTCATCGTCTTTTACCTACCTCTTAGGAGCTTTTTGCAAACTTACATAAAACTTAATTTTACCACTTCTATGAGTGGAATTTAGAAAATACGAGAGACACGGTTAATGTCAAGGAGTAAAATGTGGTTCAATAGGATAAAAATAATTTTTGGTGAATAGTAACTTTTTACTTTTATTTACCATAGTTAAAAGTAAATAGGGTAATTAAGAGTAAAAATGATATTATTATTACCCTAACACATGTCCTAATTCTATTGTATAAGTTTAATTCGAACAAAAAAAACTTAGAAATAAAATATTATCATTTAGGTCCACTTGGATTAGATTAGGATATTTATTATTATTTTATTTAAAGAAGAGTTAAAATAGTTAAAATCAATGTTTAATAACTAAAACATTTTTACTATAGGGTTATACATAAGATAAATTCGATTATAAATATTAATTAGAAAGATAAAACGATTTACTACATAATGGTATTTTATTTATAATTTTTATACATTAAATAATTTAATTTATTTATGACACAATGATGATGCAGTAATTACCTTATTAATGAAATATTAACATAATTGATATTATAAATACCCAAATAAATAAAATTTGATACTTTTTATTAATTAAACTAATTTTATAGGTTAATATGAAATGTTAGTATTGATTCAATTAAATTTTTTCGAACTAATAATTTTGATATAATTTTCACAAAAATCAATTACCAAATAGTGTCAAAATTGACATAAAGTAGTTTTTAAAATAAATATTAAATTATTAATTGTTATTATATTCCTAAAAATATAAGGTTAGGCCAAATAACTTAGATAAAGTTATATATATTAATAATGAACCACTTGGGGTTTGTTTGGATTGTTATTGTAAGTTTATTAACCATATAGTGTAAGAAAACAAGAAGACATGGTAAAAGTTAAATTATTTAACTTAGAGTTAAATCTAAATGATAAGATTAAAATAGTAAACTAAACTTGTCTAAAAACTATTTGTTGAGAGTATTGAGACCCATCCCAACTTTATCTTCTAAATAAATCAATTTATAGCTATTATAAACTGAATATGACTTTATTATAAAATAATATTTTATGTTTTTCCAAAGGTGCCCCTCTCCTCCCTTATAAAAAGGGCACCCCTTCCCTCTTATCTTCACACCCTTTTGAAACTTTAATCTCAGAAAAACCCTTCCCATATTTCTTCTAAACTTCCCTAGAAAAATTCTAGAGGTTCTGGTCTTCTCAAAAGACCAACTCTTGTCCCTTAAGATGAAGCTTAAAAGAGGTGCGTCGAAGAAGAGGTAATCTCTTCTACCGATTCTTTCAAGTTTCTTTCTTCTTCATCTTCTTATTTAGTTGTTTCATTATAAAGTAATAACATAAGTATCAATAATATATTTATATGTTATTATAAATATGAAACAACCCCATTTCACCTTCTATCTATCCTACGGAAAACGAAATCACCGCGCGTTCGTACGTACGGAATACCGTCTCCACGTCGTGGTGTAATCTGTTTTTGACCACCACCATACTTGGATGGGTATAATGGTGAAATTAAATAACTATATATGATTATTTTAAAGTGATATTTATTCTTAAATATTATACATACACTTCAAAACAATTCCACGATCATGAGAATGACATCATCACTCGTGCGTACGTACGGACTACCGTCTCCACGACGCGCTGAGATTGATTCTCCATGTTAACCATTCATGAATGATTATAAAGTATATATAATTAATAATAATTAAATATATGACATAATAATGATACTGGATTTATGTATATATATATATGTATGGAATCTACTTAATTTCATTCAATTCAATAAGGAAACGAAACCATCGTTCATGCATACGTACGACCTACTGTCTCCATGAACGGTGAATTTCATTCCATTTATCGATCTGTCATATATATATATATATATATTCTGGATATATATATTATATATAAATCATGTTTTACATTATGGAATTATTTAAATCCGTATATAAGTAATAATATCAAGAACAACAAGTCGAAACACGTACGATAAATGAGACGATTTTACCCAAAACGTTGCTTTAACATGGAATTTACAAAAGAACGGGTAATATAAAGTCATAAGTGAACAATATATGATATCATAACAATGAATATGATTCTTTAATAAGTTAATGACATTATTTAAATCATTATACAGGAGGTTCGGATAGATATGAATCTTATCAAATATAATGTAAGGGATAATTTTGCAATCTCATTTTTATCTGAGAATGCTTATACGTAAGTATTTAATGGGGTTATATTTTTCATCCATGTCCATAAATATGTTTTTATAATGTTTTTAATATTCTTCAATGTATTTTTAAATTCATTTTTACCCCTATATTTATTTTACATTGTGTTGTGGAAGGAATCTTTCTTTTGTTTACCATACATGGTACTATTTGACTTTTCTGTTAAAAGTAAGCAGAGAATGTTTTTTTAACTTATACGACATGAATGGATTTTTATGGTTTATAATGCATTATTTTCATAAAACTTACTCTACAAGATTTCATGATTATTTTCAAAAAAATACTTTTCTTTTAAAATTGCATGGCATTTTTTGAAAAGAAAATGATTTTGAAAAAGAAAGGATATTTTCCTCAAGAATTCATTTCAAGTGTTTTATCAAAACTATTTTCCATCTAAGATTACATTATTTAGTATGATTATTTTTCAAGTATAATGTATATATTAATCACATTGTTTTATTCTTATTATGATGAAATAATATCCATTTGTTTTATATCGATTACGTTATGATGGGATGATGTTTATGAAACCAATTTTATTCTTTGGGTTATGATGAATGATGTATTACTGTTTTGTGGCACAAGTAAGAATGATTTTAATATGAGATGGGTGGGACCTATATCTCCCTCCAATGCATTGGGTAAAGATTTATATCTCATGAGATATACATGGCTGGAATGGTAGGTTAGTCTGGTTCAGTGATATAGGACTGGAATGAGGAGTAAACTCGATTCGGAAAGAGACTTTGTCCACAAAAATGGTCTTGGCAGCAATGCCTTGGCTACTATGGAAATCATATCATGTGCTTAATGGGTTTCCAAAATTACATGTTTTATTCCCATGCGATTTTATCATGATTGATGTTCTTTTATGATATATTCCCTACGTACTTCCAAGATTTATGTCTTTCCTCAAGATTTTGATGTTTAGATTTTATGTTCAAGTTTTTTCATTCAAATGTTAATGGATTGATTTATGTTCTCTATGCCTTCTCTTACTGAGCATTTGAGATCACCCTTTATATGTTTTATTTTAACCAGGATTTAATGAAATGTTTTAGGTAAGAGAAAAAATGGAAGATCTTTATGGGAGATGTTGAAGAACTTTCACCATGATTAGAAGATTATATCCCGAGTTTCCAAAGACACTAAACTATTACAGTCGTTGTTGTGTCTGTTTTTGTTGTGTATTAAGTATTCCGCAAAAGTAATGTAATGTATATGTACTTCAAGCTTTGGGTCTCTAAAATTGGTATCAGAGCGAAGGTTTAGTCAACCTTTGGAAACTAGGATGTGAGAACTTTAGTGAGATCCCTAGAGATATTTCTAAGGTATGTCTAGGGATGTCCCCAAGGTTAAGTATAAGTACAGGATGTAGTTCTAGAATTACGGTAACGATCTTAAAATTTAACCTAAGATGTTAGATATTGACGGTACTCCCCCTTTATTATGTTGTTTTCCCTAACATGATTTTTTTCTCTCACATTATTCATTTTGGGTTTTAGAAAATGGCTGGAAACAGGAAGATTCACGATAATAGAGGATATGATGGACAATGGAATGATATTTTTCATGAGAAACCAAATGAAATGGGATTTGGAAGTCCAAACATTTTTATTATGCCTAATCAGAAATCTCATAATATGATCAATAATCTCAAATTTGGTAAGTTTCCCGACTCAGCCAATAAGAGAAAGATTGAGTTTCATGATGGTCATAGAGGAAAGAAAGTTCAATTTCTCTCATGTAAATCATGTGGGAAGAGGCATCAAAGAGAATGTTTCAAAGGAAACTAAAGATGCTTTGGGTGCGGAAAAGAAGGACACAAATCCAAGAAGTGAAAAGGAAAAGGTTCAATTAACACCATGGAGAAGGATAATGGTATTGCTACGACATCAATAATGATTAGATGTTTTAAATGTGGAATGTATGGGAATTATGCAAACCAATTCCCTAAGGGAAAATCTCATGAATAGAATCAACATGGCTATAAGGGTAGTATTTATGTGGATGATGATGAGGAGACTACAAATGATATATGAGATGAAGTAAGTGTTGAAGCTTGATCAATGGTTTAAGAAGGTAGTGGAATGATTTATGTTTATCAAGATTTATGTTGTATAGGTAATGGTACTATGGAATAAAGACACATCTAAGGATTGTTACGCTATTGTTTTTCCTAAAGTATTTGAAAGTATTTGTTGAATGGTACTAGTAACTATGAAAGGTTATTCAGATATTTTTGGAAAGAAGATGATATGAGAATAATGAAGGGATAAAGAGAAAATAAAATTTTGATAGTATTCATGAGCTCAGGACTGATATAAGGACAAAGTGATATCATTGTTTGAGTATATAGAAATTTTGGGATTTTGGTATGTGGAATGAGTTAACTTTTGACATCATTCATGTTTTATCTAAGGTTCTATGGTAATTCATGTTTCAAAAGAATACATGATTAAGGTATTCACATGTTTTTAATGTGACCAACAAGATATATCTTATGATATATGGGGGAAAAATGAAAGAATTCACATGCTCGGTAGATGAAATTTCTAGTAATCAAATAGATGTATTTTTTATAAGCCTAAAGGTTGGAATGGACATCATATAGTATTGGTTAAGTATATAACTTTTTATTTATGAAATGTTATGATAGTATAGTTTTAGAAAAAGGACAACCTGCAGAATGGGCGACAACCTGTCGTGTCGAACAAGGTTGTGGGAATCGAACCCACAACCGAAGTGCGACATGCCTTTATCGCCTACCTCTGGCCTACAGGAAGTCCCTAGTTAGTATAAACTAGTTTTATTTTATCAACCGGTATGATAGGTGAAGTATAAGTCCATTTTTGGAACCATATACGATTAATCTCACAATATATGGACTTATATATATATATATTAATTTTTATAACCTTATGTTTGAGACAGATGGAATGACCTATCATTCTATCGCATGATCTGCTAACGCTTCACGGAAGAAAAATTCAACTTCATTTCTTTAAGAGATGAAGTTGAAATTATTTAAGGCACAAAAAACAGTGAGATTGTACAAAAATCAAGTAAGTATTTCTTTTAACTCAAAAAATATTCAACATTAGGGAAATGATCTTGAAAACCAAAAATGTTGTCCTAGTGCCCTTATATCTGATGAATTAGATGGTATCTTAGATCATCACAAATCTATGACTTTGTGACTATTGGATTTTTCATAAACATGTCCTCTACCACTCTTAATCATAAGTTGATGGTTATATTTTCCTTCCATATCCATATTTTCACCTATGTTATGCTATGTGGAAACCCAGTGTTGAGTTACTTTGGGTGACTGTTATGATTCTAACTTCCCTTTTTAAAATTATGTTTTAGTATTCCATTTTACGATGTGGGTTTATATTAAAGAAACTTTCAAGTAGTAAACGATTTATAACCCCAACGAATTTTGAGAGTGAAATTCATTTTAAGGGGGGTAGAATGTAACACCCCAAGATTTTATAAGATATATTATTTTTAATTTATTTCATATCTTCTATTTTATTCTACACCAAGATTATATTGCATTATATTCAACACCATATTAGCTTGTAGTATATGCAACACTATTCTTGGATCATGTTACACACAATTTCATGTTCGTTTGATAGTAGTTATTCTACGCAACAGCGAGTGTGTATATATATATATATATATATATTCAATGTATAAATGAAATATGGATGGATTCTGTTATATGAAACAATAAAGGATTCTTGCACTACATACAATCCTGACTTGACTTACATTACACGCAATCACGACCTTCCACGATAGTGTGTGTTGTACGCAATACTGAGTTTCACTAAACAACGATATGTTATTAAAATATTATATAAACTAGCCGTTATGAATAGTAATACACACTTTTTGAAATTTTATAAATTTTATCATTCAAAATGGGATTTATTTTTGGATTTGGAATATCGAAATTATCCTAGGGTGAATTTTTGGTATTTTTCTGAAAACTTTCAATTTTTGATAAATAGTGAAAAGACTGGGTTGCTATTTAAAAATTGACTTTTTATTTAAATAGTTATTTAATTTATTTAAATTTATTTTAGGTGAAAATTGATACATAATACCTATATAAGTTCAATGTAATTAATTTGAGTCATTTTATAATAATTTTAGATATATAAAAATTTTATTGAACTTTTCACCGTCTTTTACCGACCTCCTAGGAGCTTTTTGCAAACTTACATAAAACTTAATTTTAACGCTTCTGTGAGTGGAATTTTGAAAATTCAAGAGAAACGGTAAATTCAAGGAGTAAAATGTGGTTCAATAAGATAAAAATGATTTTTGGTGAATAGTAACTTTTTAATTTTATTTACCACGGTTAAAAGTAAATAGGGTAATTAAGGGTGAAAATGATATTATTATTACCCTAACACATGTCCTAATTCTATTGGAAAAGTTTAATTCGACCAAAAACAACCTTATAAGTAAAATATTATCATTTAGGTCCATGTGGATTAGATTAGGGTATTTATTATTATTTTATTTAAAGAAGAGTTAAAATAGTTAAAATCAAAATTTAATAACTAAAACATTTTTAATATAGGGTTATACGTAAGATAAATTAGACTATAAATATTAATTATAAATCTAAATAGCTTTCATACATAATGGTATTTTATTTATAATTTTTAAACATTAAATAAGTTAATTTATTTATGACACAATGATGATGTAGTAATTACCTTATTAATGAAATATTAACATAATTGATGTTATAAATACCAAAATAAATGTAATTTGAGACTTTTTATGAATTACACTAATTTTATAGGTTAACATGACATGTTATTATTGATTAAATTAACTTTTTTCGAACTAATCATGTTGTTATGATTTTCACAAAAATAAATTACCAAATAGTGTCAAAATTGACATAAAATAGTTTTTAAAAGAAATATTATATTATTAATTTTTATTATATTCCTAAAAATATAAGGATAGGAAAAATGACTTATATAAGTTTATATATAATAATAATGAACCACTTGGGGTTCGTTTGGCTTGTTATAGTAAGTTTAGTAACCATATAGTGTAACAAAACTAGAAGACACAGTAAAAGTTAAATTATTTAACTTAGAGTTAAATCTAAATGATAAGGTTAAAATAGTAACCTAAACTTGTCTAAAACCTATTGGTTGAGATTATTTCGACCCATACCCACTTTATCTTCTAAATAAATCAATTTTGAGCTATTATAAACTGAATATGACTTTATTATAAAATAATATTTTATGTTTTTCCAAAGGTGCCCCTCTCCTCCCTTATAAAAAAGGCACCCATTCCATCTTCTCTTCACACCCTTTTGATCCTTGGAGCTCGGCCAAACCCTTCCAATTTCTCTTATACACTTCCCTAGAAACATTCTAGAGGTTCTGGTCTTCTCAAAAGACCAACTCTAGTCCCTTAATAGGAAGCTTAAAAGAGGTGTGTCGAAGAAGAGGTAATCTCTTCTACCGATTTTTTCAAGTTTCTTTCTTCTTCAACTTCTTATTATTTAGTTGTTTAACTATAATGTAATAACATCAGTATCAATAATATACTGATATGTTATTATAAATATTAAACAACCCCATTTCACCTTCTATCCATCCTATGGAAAACGAAATCACTCCGCGTGCGTACGTACGGAATATCGTCTCCACGCCGTGGTGTAATCTGTTTTCGACCACCACCTTACTTGGATGGGTATAATGGTGAAAATAAATAACTATATATTATTATTTTAAAGTTATATTTATTCTTAAATATTTTACATACACTTAAATACTATTCCATGATCATGGGAATGATATCATCGCTCGTGCGTACGTACGGACTACCGTCTCCACGACACGATGAGATTCGTTCTCCATGTTAACCATTCATGAATGATTATAAAGTATATATAATGAATAATAATTAAATATATGACATAATAATGATACTGGATTTATTTATATATATATATGTATGTCATCTACTTAATTCCATTCAATTTAATAAGGAAACTAAAACAACGTTCATGCGTACGTACGACCTACTGTCTCCATAAATGATGTATTTCATTCCATTTATCAATCTATCATATATATATGTATATGATGAATATATATATTATATATAAATTACGTTTTACATTTTGGAATTAAGTAAATCAGTATATAATAAACAATATCAAGAACAACAAGTCGAAACACGTACGATAAATGAAACGATTTTACCCAAAATGCTGCTTTAACATGGAATTTACAAAAGAACGGGTAATATAAAGTCATAAGTGAACCATATATGATATCATAAAAATGAATATGATTCTGTAATAAGTCAATAAAATTATTTAAATCATTATACAGGAGGTTCAGATACATACGAAGCATATCAAACATAAGGTAATGGATAATTTTGCAATCTCATTTTTATCTGAGAATGCTTATACGTAAGTATTTAATGGGGTTATATTTTTCATCCATGTCTATAAATTTTTTTTTATAAACTGTTAAATATTCTTCCATGTATTATTAAAGTCATTTTTACCCCTATATGACCTTTACTTTGTGTCATGGAAGGAATCTTTCTTTTGGTTACGATACGTGGTACTTTTTGACTTTTCCATTAAAAGTATGAGGAGAATTTTTTTTAACTTATACGGCATGAATGGATTTTTACGTTTTTATAATTCCTTATTTTCATAAAGCTTACTCTAAAATATTTCATGATTATTTTCAAAAAAATCCTTTTGTTTTAAAATTGCATGGCATTTTGTTAAAAGAAAATGATTTTAAAAAAGAAAGGATATTTTCCACAAGAATTCATTTCAAGTGTTTTATCAAAATTATTTTCCATCTAAGATGACATTATTTAGTATGATTATGTTTCAATTAGAATGTATATATTATTTACATGGTTTGATTATTCTTATGATGAAATTATATACATTTATATTATATGGATTACGTTATGATGGGATGATGTTTATGAAACCCATTTTATTGTTTGGGTTATGATGAATGATGTATGATTTTTTGGTGGCACAAGTAAGAATGATTTCAATTTGATATGGGTGGGAAATATATATACCTACAATTCATTGGTTAAAGATTTATATCTCATGATATAGATATGGCTGGAATGGTAAGTTAATCTGATTCAGTGACACAGGACTGGAACGAGGAGTGAACTCGATTCAGAAAGGGACTTTGTCCACTAAGATGGTCTTGGCAGCAATGCCTTGGATACTATGGAAATCATATCATGTGCTTAATGGGTTTCCAAAATTACATGTTTTATTCCCATGATATTTTATCATGATTGATGTTCCTTTATGATATATGACTCACGTACTTCCAAGATTTATGTCTTTGCTCAAGATTTTGATGTTTAGATTTTATGTTCAAGTTTTTACATTAAAATGTTTATGGATTGTTTTATGTTCTCTATGCTTTCCCTTACTGAGCATTTGAGCTCACCCTTTATATGTTTTTATTTTCCCCAGGATTTAAAGAAAGGTTTTAGGTAAGAGAAAAAAGGGAAGATCTTTATGGGAGATGTTGAAGATCATTCACCACGATTTGAAGATTATATCCCAAGTTTCCAAAGACAGTAAACTATTACGGTCCTTATGTGTCTATTTTTGTTATGTATTAATTATTCTGAAAAAGTAATGTAATGACTATGTACGTCAAGCATTGGGTCTCTAAAAATCACTTAAAAATTCTATTGGTCTCACCAAAATTCCATTTCCACGGTCCTCAAGGGTCTCTTAAGGGGGAGATCTTCAAGAGGTAACTTTCTCAAAGCACCTCTATTAATTTATTTTTATTTTTCTACATTATCAACACCTAATTCATACATAAATTAATGGTAAATCAAGAATAATGTATCTACATGAGTTTTATATTTCTAATGTAATATCACATATCCATTTCATTTATCATCTCCTTTTATTAAAAGAAACAAAATTATTCTTCAAGTCATGTCGGTTTACCGTTTCTGTGAATAATGTTTTTGTTCACATTCAATACCTCCCTCATGGTTGTTCATAAAACTATTATTATAGTTAAATAAGATTTTATTCTGTTTATTATAACCAATTTCATGTTTTTGAACTAATATTTAATCATGATATTAAAAAAAATTAAACTAGTACTCGTTGTTTTGAACAACCGACAAAATAAACAAAATATTTATCATTAACGTCTCATCTAATGTTTCGTTCTAATTTAATATATAAAAATTATACATGGGAAAATTAATAATTTTCTTAGTTTATTAATTATATTTAATTACACTTCTATCATTGTAATGTCATTTTACAAGAACATCCACAATTTTATACACAAATGAACAGATCATGAAACCATGAAACAAACATACCCAAAACCATGAAAACCATGAAATATTATTAATGAATGGGTCATAAATACATCACTTAAGGTATTATAAATATTAATATTGTTATTTAATGAGTTAATAACATTATTTAAACCATTATAATGGATGTTATATTATGAAAAACTAAATATAAGGGTGGTGTATGATATTTCTTAAGATGTTCTACATTATTTGGGTTAAACTTATACTTCTTGATTATATCATGATAAGATTATGTGTGAATTTATTTTTGAATAGATTATGTTGTATTTACACTTTTTATATTTTTATTTATAGTGTATACACATATATTATTCATTTGATTAATTCCCACTTCAATGATATGATAATTAAAAGGGACTTTCTTTTAATAACTATCTTTTAATGTTACCCTTTAAAATATATTTTTCTTACATGTCCATGTTTTAAAAAATTATTTTCAAAAATGTTTTTAATATTCAAAAATGTTTTTTTAAATTCATTTATACTCATTTTTTACTTTTTACAATATTTGTAATGTATTCATTTTATTTATTTCTAAAATGGTTTCTTTGAGATAAAAATATGGAAGAAATGTTTTTTAACTTCTATAACATGAGCGTCTTTCCCCATCATCATGTTGATTTAAAATTTAGAATCTTAACTTACAAGTTTATATAGTTATTTTGAAATATCATTTTATTGTATGAGTGTAGTTTTTCAAAATGACTAATTTCAAAATTAAAAGTTCATTTTCTTCAAAGGTTGTTTTATAATGAAATATTTCGTGATTTATGTTTATATTATGGTTCTTGGGAATTGTTTATAAAGACGGGTGGTTACATGATAAACCAATGGAGTTTGGTTACATTATAAACCAATTATGGTTAGTTACATCATAAACCAATGATGTTTGGTTCCGTGATAAAGCAAGGATGAGTGGTTATGAGACAACCTCCAATGCATTTATTACTTTGGAATTGGTGGTTGACCATATTGGTTACTCCATTTGTTATAGTGATTTATAAAATGATTTCCCAATTTAACTAGTTATATATTAGATTCTTTCTGATGAGTTTATTTTCAAAAGTAAGATATTGATCTTTTTTAAAAAAATTGTTAATTTTTTCAAATAGAAAGGTATGTTTTTATGAAAATGATTTTAGTTATTTTTATTGGACTAACATTTTCCATTACTTTATGTCCCTAGTGAGCTTTTGTGATCATCAAAAACATTAAAAAAAAAATTCATAGGATTTAAGGGAGAATAGAGACAAGGATGATAACAAGGGAAAAATTACGAATAATTTACATGAATATAAAAGATGTTTTATTTTAAAAGTGATTCCTTTGGTGGAAAAAGAGGATAGTTAGTATAAGAGTCCACATGTAATTTTTGACTTTACTTTATAAGAGTTGTCCTAATTCTCTAAAACTCTAAACCTAAAAGATATTTGGGAATAAAAGAGATAGAAATATAGTTTAAAATAACTAAAATATATATTGTTTAAGTTTGAATATTTACAATGATGGTTTTGAAAAATGCACCACGTTACGATCATGGCGGCCATAGGTCATACGTACGCATGAGTGACATTTACATATTTCAACTATCATTATGAAAGGAATTTATGTATTATATTATCTTTACATAATTATAGTAATATAATAAATACCATATTATTTCATTAAATATAATTATATATATATATATCATCCATGTGATTTAGTGATGAAAAAAGAGTTATATCTCTTTGTAGAGGTGGTAGTCCACACATATGAACGAATGCCATTATCATTTTTCAGTGTAAGGAAGAAAATGATATATAATTTTTCAAGAATTATAAATATGTAATGAATATAATAATTATTTCATTTTTATCACATATATTCCTTAATTTTATCCTTTTACCATCCATGTGAATCATTAGTGAAAAACGAATCACATCACTTCGTGAGGTTGTAGTCCATCGTACACATGAGTGATGTTACTATATCCACCATGGAATAGAAAGTAATAAGGTATATGTGATATAATAACTAAAAAAGTATAAATATTTTACAAATAACATATTGATTAAATAAATAAATTGTTATAAGATGTTTTGTGAGGTGATGATGATAATTTAATGACATTGCTTCCCAAGGCAGTAGTCCACCGTACACCTGAATGATGATTTTACATCCTATTTTATGGAAGATAAGATGAATTTAGGTTCTAAACTTAACATAGTATAATCTCAGTATATGGAATATACTATTTTTATTATATAATAATAATTGAATAAAATTTAAAGGATGTGGTATAATAAATAAAATAAAAGTTCATGGTTAAACATGATACCTTTTCTTCGAACAACCTCTTTTGGTAAAAACTAAAAGCCTTACTATGATGCATTTATGATCAAAGTAAAGAACCTATGTCTTGGGGAGGTAAGTTAAACAGTTAGTTGGGAAGTTATTTTATGATAAAAATGTATTTTAATGTTTTAATAGGATAAAAGAGGGGGAAAACCTTTATAAGTGAGGTTAAGGGGCACACTTGTAATATTTGAAAATAAATAGGTGTAACCATGTTTTTGATATAAAAACAGTATCCAACATTGACCATTATCGATAATTAGATATTATAAGGTATAAATATGGCCATAAAATATATTTTATGAAAGTTTTTAGGTCATTTTAACATTTATATTTTTAGGGTAACCCCTGAGAATCATGTGTTGACCTTAACCACAGTAATTAATTTATTATAGTTTTCACTATTCATTATGGTAAAAAATTAAGTTGAACTTATTAGATAATATTTTTTGAGGATTCCAAAATCTGGAATCCATTTTAAAAAATTAAATTCACAAAATTAGACAAATTTAATACAAAATTAAATAAGAAGACGTGATGAAAAATCTATTTTCCAAGAAGTGAATTTTTCAAGAAAAAATTATTTTTATATTAACACTATGACTAATAATAATCATTGTATAAATAAAATTTAATATTGATTAATATATAATATATAAATTTAATTTAAAAAATTAATTATTAGTGATTATCTTAATTAATTTTAATGTAGAAACATTATTGACTTTAAAATAGTTTTCATAAAAAATCAGTTTTTAATCGCAAAAATAAATTTATACTAAAATCCAATATGAAATAGATTTAAAAGTAATTATGATGATTAAATATAACTAGATAATAATTAAATTACTTTATATTATATTTATAACATAATGGGTCTTTTTAATTACTTAATTTATTTAATATAAATGACTTTTTCACAAAATTAGAATATTTCACTATTCACAAAAACTATGATTTTCTAAAAAATCCCAAAATTTTAGCCTATTTTAATTATGATATTATTATTTAAAAAATGAAATAAAATTTCTTTTTCAAATTATAAAATTTATAAATTAATATTTTAAATAAAAACCTTGTAATAAAATAGTTTAGTTGAAAGTATTTCTTTTTTGATGTAAAAATTACATGATATTTTTATTATGAATATAATTATCTAATTCCTAAGAATGATTTATTCTATAATTACCTAGGTTGAAGCAATTCCTACATATGATAATTTGATTATTTAATAATAATATGTAATTATTTGTATGGTTTTAAAAGGTCTATTTATCCCCTTTAAGACCACATTTCCAATCACAACTTGGCTAATAGGTATATCAAAGGGTTCCATTTAGATTTACTATCCCTACTATAGGGTTATTTATACTTGTGTAAATTCATATTTTAATGGTTCCAAAGTGATATCCATACACCAAATCAGTTTTATAATCATTACATAGACCTTTAGTTGATAATTAACCTACCACTTTAGTGTTATGATGATTGAAAAAAGATATTTCATTATTATGGTGGTTTAGGCCTTATGGGTTATCATTCATTTACTCATTGGAGTTAATTCCTATTATATGTATTTTATCACATGTTGTTTTAATATAAACATGATATTGGAACATGATTCTTGAAATAATGTTTTTATGATTGGATTCATTATTAAGTCTAATTCAGGCTTTAGTTAACAAAGTGTTATGCACTGATCTAAAAATAGAACTGTGTTATTTGTTGTAGATGTTGGAGACTAATTCATTCCATGTTTCAGGCTATTAATCTAATATTCCTTGTTTTTTTTTTCAATTTTTCCCAACACATTTTCTTGGTTATTTCTCTTATATTATGAACATGACGATACATGATAATTATTTTGGTGAAGTTTCCTTTCACCTATTAGTGGTTTTCTTCTTGAGTTATAGTTGATGGTTATTCTGGATCATCAGTACTGGCCATCAAGGTTCTCATACAATTAGCTATGACCTTTTCAATGAGTTATGTAGAACCAGTATATGCGCTAGGAATTGGGATTAAGGAACTTTCATGGTCCATGTCAGGATGTTGGGTTTTCTTATCTACATTTCAAATTATCCTTGAACATTTCAATTTAATGTATGGAATTTAGATAATGTTTAATAATATTCTTGATTTATAATTTTTGATGAGCACCAGATTTGGTTGGGTGTTTAGCTAATGGCTAAATTATTTATGATTCCCATTTAAACTAAATTGTTTTTATTTAAAATAAAAAATCTGATATTGGGGAAGGTGATGATATTTTCTAGCATCATATCCACTTTTCCTTTCATTTATGGGTCAGTTTATAATGCTAGACTGGTGATGTCTTCTTGTGATGTGTTGTGACTTGAATCTCCTCTACATGTCCTATTATTAGTATTTAGTATACTATTCTCCAAGAATCCCTTTTCTATAGTTTGATTTTATTTCTATTTTTCTTCTTCTTATATTTATCTTCATAACGGTAGTCAATGTAACACCCTAATATTTTAAAAGAAGGATGTTATGTTTGATAGTCCGTATGATAGACAAAACTGAGCTTAAACGAACAACGAAATATTACTATTAAAATAAAACCATTATAACCTATACATTAAGTTGGAGGATATGAATAGGATTAACCCAATCATGAAATATATATAAATTTCCTAATACATACAGAAGTATTGATTAATTATTAATAAATAATAATTCTATTTTTAGTAAAGCCATTTTGTTCATCAAAAATTCCTTTTCTCCAAAAATGTTTTTTATTTCATTTTTTGAGAAAATATTATAATTAATTTTTAGAACCTTTAGAAAATTCATTTGATAAAATAAAATTCATTTTTTAAATCATCCTATAAAAATTAACTTATGTTTAAATTTTTTTATATTTCAAAGAAGTTTTATTTTTCATTAAATAATGAGAAATACTGATTTTTATTTTAAAATTAAATTATATATTAAATATCTATAAATTAAAATTTTATTTTAGATTAAATTTAAATCTTAATTTTTTTCCTATTAATTAAAAATATTCAAATTATAGTTATTTAAATAAATTTTACACATGAATTTAGTATAAAAACATTTTATACACAACAAGGCGTGTTTATGAAAAACTATTTTTTATAACATTTTTACGATTTAATTAGAAATAAAATTATTACACTTCTATGTTTTGAATTTTGAAAAATATATTTCTTATTTTTAAACATTATTTATAAATTTGGAAAATAGATCCATTTAATTTTTAGTGAATATGAATAGTAACCATAGTAATTCTATTACCATGGTAAAGTGTAAATTTTGTAATTAAGGTTAAAAATAAAATAAAAAAGGATTAAATAATGTCCGTAAAACTATATTTAATTTTATTATATGAATATATCACATCCATAATCATCTAAAAGTATAATATGTGGCCTTTTTTCCATTTAGACATGATTTTTACCTTTATAATATTGAAGTGAATATAAATCCAAAATTGTCACACTCTTACTTTTAATAAATATAATGTTTTTAACGTAAATATAAATAGAATATATGGTTTATTATAAATATTTATTTGAATGAAATATTATTTTTTCTAAAATGTTAATTTAATTTTTAATTTTAATGAAGATATAATTACCATAAAATCTTACGCAATTATTCAATTAACAGAAAAATAAAATAAATGATTTTAAAAATGATAAAAACAATGTTATTTTAATGAAACATGGTTTTACAGGATTTTATTAGATAAAAATTTAATATAAGAGAGGTTTTTATATATTTTAGTCAAGTTCCTTTATTATCTTGATGTTATTAAAGTATAAGTAAATGAATAGTTCTAAAATTGACTTGAATGATATTTTATAATATATAATATTTTAATAAATGATTTAAAATTCCTAAAAATATTATATTCATCTAATAAAATTAAATAAGGATTATTAAATCAACTATTGTCTCTTTATCTGATATTGTTCCTTTTATAATAACTATATTAACCCCTTAAGATTAAAAACCATTGATATCCCTATAATTGTCAAAATGGTTAATTAAGGGTTAAAACAAAAGGATAAGGGTAAAATGAGAAATAAAAATATCCAAATTTTATTTGATAAGATAATTTAAACTCATGTTAATTATATATTAAAATATTTTTAATTTAGTGCCATTTTTACATCAAACTTAATTAATATTAATTTAATATTTTAGGAAATATAAAGAGTATCCCCCCTCTCTTATAAAAGGAGACATCTTCTTCACATTTAAAGAAATTTTTTGTTCAAAAAATCATCTTATAAATCCATAACCTATATCCCTACACATGTCCTAGAGGCCTTTTTTAATCTAAAAATAAACTTAGTAGATACTTTGGTGTAAAGAATAAGTGGTTGTCAAAAGAAGAGGTATTATTTATAATCAAGTATTTTTGTTTTATTTATTCTTCCACCACTTTAAAATCTTAATTAAACATTATTATATAATAAAATAATTACCTAACTTATACTCAGATGTTGTTTTGTTAATGTAATAACATATATCCATCTTCTCTGCTATAAAATGGGAAACAAAACCATCATTCGTGCATACGGAGGACTACCGCCTCACGAATCAATGTAATTCATTTTCCATCACTACCAATATTATATGAATATAATAACTGAATTAATTTTTAAATTTTATTTTAATAATATATTTTTTATTCAAAAAGATTATATATTATTTACTTTTAACTGAAAAATGATAATAATGTTCGTGCGTATGGGTAGACTACCACCTACATGAAACGATGTGACTCATTTTTCATCACCATATCACATGGATTATACATATAAATATATTTAAAAGAATACTATAGTATTTATGATATTTTGGTAATTATAGAAATTTAAAAACATAATTAACTTATTTCTATAATGATTATTGAAAATTGGAAACTTTACACATGCGTATGTATGACCTACAATCATCATGATTGTGACATATTTTATTTTTCATAACCATATTTCATTGTTGGTATTAAAGTATAGTTGATATTTAACAATTATAATTATGAAATTATTTTTATTATATATATTATTGAATAATTAATTATTTTACTACAATCAACATACCTAATTAATTTTGGAGATATGAGTTGAATATCGTCAAAACATCCGACATGAACTTAAATAATTATTTAATTGTATATATAATGGCAATAAGTGAAATTAAATAAATATTAAAAATAAAATTTTTATCCATCATGTAATTAAATTAACATTTGTTTTTTATTCAGTAAGAAACAAACATACATGATGATTCAGACTCAAGGTAAGGGAGATTTTAATTTAAAACCTCATTTTAAATGTTATAATGATTAATTTTCAAAATATTTATCTTTCATGTACATGATTTTGGAATTATATTAAAAAAAAATTTATATGGTCATAAAATAAGTATAAAGGTTATTCTATGACACTTTCATTCAATGGTTTTAAAATTTTTTATATTTTTACGAAATATTGTACTTTACCAAATAAAAATGGAATGTTCTATTTTTAACATATTTGGAGGGAAAGACATTTACCACCAAATTAATAATTAATTTATGTTTTTATTAATTTATAGAGCTTCATGTTTTATTTAAATAAAATCTTTATTTCCCTAATGTTCTAGTACTTTGGTAATAAAAATGGTGTTTTAAGAAAAAAATGTAATTAGTTATTTGAAAGTGTTTTGAACATGGGTTTAAAAGAGTTTATCAGGTGATTTATTTATGATAATATCCTTCGAAATTGAATATGAAGGGTTTATAACCATTATATCTCACAGTTGAGGCAGATATAGATTATATGTTGGGTGCACCATGACAGCACTCCAATGTATTGGGAAATGATTATGTTCCCTAGAGAATTATATTAAGTGTTGGCCGTATGGTTATTCTAATTATAAGAATTCTTGTAAGGGTAATGTGAGGGTTCTATGATGATGATGTCCCAAATAACCCACAAAAATTTTCTATGGTCTCTTATGATTTTTAATGGATGTTGTTTATTTCAAAATGTAAGCTAAATATTATTTATTTTAAATCAATGATTATAACCTTTTTGGGTAAAAAGGAATATTTTTTAGAATATTTTTTCATGGATTCTCATTTTTTCTAAGAACCCATCAAGATTTTGATTTTTTACTTTATTAATGTTTTTTTATAAAGTATATCATGAAAATATTTGGTTCCTAAAGTTGATTTCATGATTATTTAAGTGATTACCCCAGCTCAAAGTTTATTTATTTAAAAAATCTTTTTTTGTGATCTTATAGTTTTAAAATAGTCTAACGGGTTTCATTCATCTTTATATGTCCCTTAATTGTATTTTTATACTCATATCATGTTACAAAATGTTTTTCATAGTTTTTAAGGATGGGTTGGGTATAATATAATTCAGTTTGAAATTCGTGAAGATTAGACATAAAAAAAATCATGCTTCACATTAAATGTTTTATATTGTGAAAAAATGGATAATGAGTAGAACTATCCACATTGTAAAATATATGATTTTTATATAATAATTATGAAATAAATATCTATAACTCTAAACATAAAACATATTTGGTAATATAAAAAAATTATTCTAGTATAATTTCACTAGAATATGTAATATTTATATTTGGGACCTTACAGTATGTGTTGGAGAAGGGTTAAGATTTTTTTTTAAGATTTGGATGTTTTTATTTGAGTTTATCTTATGAGTTATAGATAAAATCATTGGTTTATGAGTTTATGTTTGATCATATGATCAATTTTTTGACAACCGTTTTTAGGATTTATATGATGGTGATACTTTAGTAGTCCTTTCTTGAGTTTTGTTAGATGTTTAAGGTATATGTGACCCTTTGGTTCAACATAAAGTATTATTTAAGGATGAAATATATGTTCAATTCATGGTCATAAAATTAAAGGTATATATAACCATTAAGGTTTTTATAATCTTTTATATTGATTTAATTATGGGTTATCCCAATTTTAAAGCATATATTTTTCATAGAGATAACCATGGGATCAATATGTGATTTAGTGATTAGGTGGATAATGTTATTTAAAAATAATTTCTCAATTTTGGGAACCTTTCATAATTAAGTTAAAAATAACATGTAGTGATGCTATTTGAGGAATAAGTTTTTAATTATACTTTGGAAGTATATATGATTTCAATGAAGATTTATAGTGACTCAAGCTATTTATGTAAATGAGTAGAATATCATGGAGACTATATGATTAAGGAACATATTTTTTTGGGTATATGAATTTATGAGTGACTAATGTTGAATAGAGATAAATCATAAATTAATCATGGGAAAATATGTGATCAATTCCTTATGAATTTTTTTGGTTACAATCGTGGTTCGGAGTACTTTGAATAATTTCGAGGATAGATATAAGTTGATACTTGGGTCTTACTATTGAGACTTTAGAGGTTAATTATGTATATATTCATATAAATGTTTGTTCATTGTTGGGAATTATCATTCTTTATTTTAACAATTTTGGTTTTGGTTAATGTATAAATATTAAATTATTCATGTTAAGTAAGTATATTAACTTCTATTCTTAGTCTAGATGATATTTGAATTTACCAACACGTAGAAAAGAATCATGAAACAAAAATGTTATCATATTACCGTCCTTTCTAATGAATCAATAATCTTTTCACACCTCTTCGGTTTATGCTTTTGTGGTCATTGACTTCCTCATGATCATTCACTTTCTTATGATCAATGATCTCTACCACTCTTATTCATTATTTGGACATTATGTTTTTCTTCCATGTCTATATTTTCACTTCCTACCACTTTTTTCATACTTTGAAACCTATTTATGTGTTATTCTAGATGACCTTCTCATTTCAATTTGACTATTTTTCAGAAGAAGTTTTATTAACCCTTTTTGTGATGTAGGATTTCAACAATGATATTTTAAAATTTCAAAAAATTTATTATGGAGAACAAGTTAAAATTTTGAGGGTTAATTGTATTAATGGTTGGGGGTGGGGGTGTAACATCTTTATATTATAAAAGAAGTAAAATATGTTTCATTATGTCTATAAAACATAACATCAAGCTTAAACAAAACACAAAATATTATTATTTAAATGTGACTATCACCGCATATCCCTTAAGTTGATGGGTATTAATAGGATTAAAATAATATTGAAATATATATAAAGGAAATAATAAATCCAAAATCATTGATTAATTCTTAGTAAATTAGTACTTAGTTTTCTATAAAGTTATTTTTTTCATCAAATTTTTTTTTCTCAAAAAAATATTTTATTGATTATTATGAAAAAATATTATAAATAATTTATAAATATTTGTTGAATAGTTATTTGATAAAATTTAATTTAATTTTTAAATCATCATATCAAAATTATATTATGTTGAACTTTTGATATTTTTCTAAAAAAGTATGATTTTTCCCAAAATAGTGAAAAATGTTGTTTTTTATTAAAAAGTATATATTATATTAATATATATATATATATATATAAATTATATTTTGGATTTTTTTTAAAATTTAATTAGTTCATTTTGATTAAAAATTAACTAATTATAATCTTTAAAATGTAATTTTTACATTGATTTAGTATAAAAAATGTTATACTTTAAAAATCCATTTTTCCGGAAAACTATTTTTTTCATTATGTTTTGCTAGTTTAATATTAAATTAAATTATTACACTTAAAATTTTGAATTTTAAAACATGGATTCCATAATAATATTTAGTAAGTTCAAATTTTCTAAATATTCCCCTTTTATTTTAATCAATATGAATAATATCCTTTGTAATTTTTTTAATACAGTAAAGGGAAAAATATGTAATTAAGGTTACAAATAATATAATAAGGACTAATGAATTACCCTAACACATTACATAATTTTATTATTTGATTATTTATCTTCTATAATAATAAAAAAGACTAACATATTGCATTTTTTTTCATTTGGAAATGTTTTTACCTTTATAATATTTAAGTGAATATAATGCCAAAAGTGTAACACTCTTACTTTTTATAACTATAGCAATTTTAAAAAAAGGGATAAATAGAGAATATTTTGGCTTATAAATATTAATTTAAAATCAAAATGATTTTTTACGATGGAAATTAAATTTTTATTTAAATTTAATAAATAATTACCTTCAAAGATTACACAACGCTAATGCAATAATTATGAAATTAATAGAAAAATAAAATAAACTATTTTAAAAATAATAATATTATTTGAATGAATCATGGTGTTTGATTATTTTTATATATAAGGTTTGAATTCATTTTATTAAAAATCATTTGTTGTATTGATGTTATTATAGTCCTTGAAAATTAATATTATTAAAGTTAAAATTAATGATATTTTATAATAAAAAATATTTTAATAAATGATTTAAAATTAATAGAAATGTTATCATCATAAAAAGGAATTACATAATATTTATGACATCAAAAATGGTTCATTTATGGTATTTTTTTCCTTTTATATTAACTATATTAACACCTTAATAATAAAACACATTGATATCACTCTAATTTTCAAACGGTTTAATTATGAGTTAAATGAACAATATAAGGGTAAAATGTGATCCAAACATGTAAAAATGTTATTTTATGAGAGTATTTAGAATCATACTCATATCATATTATAAAATTTTCAATTTTTATTGATTTAGATATCAAATTTAATTTATATTAGTTTAATATTTTAAGAAACTCAAAGACTGCCCCTCCCCTCTCTTACAAAAGGAAACTTCTTCTTATAATTATTTCACACGTAAAGAATGATTTGGTTCATCCAATACCTATAAAAATCAATTATATAAATCTCTAAACATATACTAGAGGAATATTTTTGAATAGAAAACAATCTCTTTGGATATTTTTGTATAAACCACAAGAGGTTGTCTGACGAAGAGGTATCATTATTAATCAAGCGATTTTGTTTTATTTTTCTTCTATATCCTTAAAATATTAAATAAAATTGATTATATAATAACATAATTATATCCCATGTACTTATATGATATTATGTTAATGGAATAACCTATATCCATATCCTTTTCTGTCAAATGGGAAACTAAACCATCATTTGTTTGTACGACGGACTACGCCTCATGAATAGATGTAATTTGTTTTCAATTAGAAATTGTCATGGTTGGTTTTAATAATGGAATTAATATTTATATGTTATATTCATGACACATTTATCATTTAAAAAAAATAATATTTCACTCACTTCCATAGCTTTCGATTCACTAAAAAACTATAACGCCGTTCATGCTGATGTGTGGACCAGTATCTCCATAAATTAATTTGATTTATTTTTCATCACCATATCACATAAATTATATATGTAAGTAATGTTAATGAAATAATAAGGTATTTATGATATTATAATAATTTTGGAAATATAAAACAATACTTATATTATTTTCGTAATGACGAATAAAACATTGAAACGTTACACATCTGTATGTATGACCCACCATCTCCATTATTGAAACATAGTTAAATTTTCATAAAAATATTTCATGGTTGGTTTTAAAATTATAATTGATATATAAAAATAATAATTATATTATGATTATTATTATTTATATGATTTAATAATTGCTGCTTTAACCATAGTCAACTGATTGAATTATTTTTATACAGATGAGCTGAATGTCATCAAAACTTCTAATGTAAACATAAATGATTATGTAATGGTATATAAAATAGTAATAAGTGAAAATAAAGATACAATAATTTTGAAAAGGTTACATGATAATGAAAATAAATTAAGTTAATTTTTTTATTCTGGGAATAATATACATGATGAGTCAGACTCAAGGTAAATGACAATTTACCTTCAAACCTCATTTTAAATGTTATAATGATTTATTTTCAAAATATATCTCTTAATTGTATATGTTTTTGAAATTATTTTATTAATGTATTTCTATGGAAATAAAAAAACTATAAATGGAATTTTATTCCACTTTCATTCAACTATTTTCAAATAGGAATCTCTTTACTGAATGTTTGTATTTCTTTATAGTAGACAAAAGGAATGTTCTTTTTTTTACCATATATGATGATAACTACTTTTACTTCTAAAATAAACTTTATTTAAGATTTGGATTCCATTATAACCCTTATTTTATAATTTAAATAAAAAAACCAATTTTACCTTTTTAGGGTTTTTTTATTAAAAAAAGACATTAATAAAAAACGATATCTTGACATCTAAAAGTGTAATTCACACATGTTTAAAATATTTTTTCAAGGGTTTTATTCATGATATGGTCTATTGACATTTTATATGATGGTTTGAACCCTGATATAGGTTACGAGTGAGCCTAGAGTAGCTAATACCATGGGTGCACCCAAATAGAACTCAAATTCACTGGGTAATGATTATGTACCTCAGAGAATTATATTTTATATTGGCCGTATGGTTCTTACAATTATTAGGGTTTTATGATGATGATTTCCCAAAGAACATACATAACCTTTCTTTGTTGGTTTATTAATTTTCATAGAAATACATAATTTTAAAATCTAAGATAAATACCATTTTTTAAAGAAATGATCATTCCATTTTTAGGTAAAAGGTATGTTTTTAAGATTTTTTTATGGGTTATAATGTTTTCTATAAAACCCTCATGATTATGATTTTTTTAATTTATTATTTTTTTATAACGTGTCTCTTGAAAATATTTTGGTATTAAATTTGATTTCACAAGTCAGTAAATGATTTTTTCAGCTCAGAGTTTATTTATTTTATAGTTAAAGTATTTTAATGATCTCATGGTTTTTAAATAGATTAATGGGTTTCTCACTTCTTTTTTTCCCTTAATGAAAATTTGGGGCTCATACAAAAATATAAAATGTTTTCACAGGGTATAAGGATGGGAAAGGGAAAATTATATGTTAATATGAAAGTCATGATAATTTGAATTGAAAATAAATAATGTTTTACTATAAAAATTTTATATTGTTGGAAGAAAGTATAACATGTAGAAGTTTCATATAAAACCCTAAAATTTTAAAATATTAACATCATATTTGATAGCATGTATGACATACAACATTGAGCGTAGAAAGGAATATAACATCATGATAATTTATGATAAATTTACTATTTTAAATAAATTAAATCTATTATATAGGTTGTAATGGATGAAACTCTAAGTTTATATTTCATTACATGCAATAAAAAGTTTCTTTGAGAGCTTTCATTACACACAAGGATGAGTTTTACCAAACAACAATATAGTATCCATATTATTATTTAATATCAGAATTATTGATTATCCATTTGAATGAAATGTATTATTAGGATAAACTAACTTATAAAAATATATATTTTACACACATTTATTGGTTATATATAGATTATAAATCATAATAATAGTCATATAAAAGAAAAAAATAAATGTCTTCTTAAAAGCTATATTTTTCTAAAAGGCGGGTTAATCATGTTTGTAGCACATAATTTAAAATTAAATTTTCCTCTTATAATAAATTTAGTTTAAAAAATAAAATTAATTTTTGAAAGTGGTTTATCAAAATTATATTAGGGTGAATTTTAATAATTTTCTTAAGAAGTTTAAATTTTTGATGAATAATAAAATATAATAAGTTTTAATTTAGAACAA